>JAPKLW010000053.1:1172265-1227670 GCA_026898455.1 Plectranthus barbatus | reverse complement strand
CTCAACCTTTATCTCTTATGCTTGAACAAATCATTCAGCCTGCAGGACTTAGCATAAAGAACCTTGTGAGCTCATCAGGGAATGTCACCATCCTGAAACGGATATGTTACCATACATCCAGACTAAGCAGACCCCACACAAACTGCCAACACCCAAAATACGAGTATAAGGGTACATGTAAGACCCGCCACTATGGTAAATCAAAGTGCGGTCAACCTGTGTGTGCCTCTTATCCTTCAGTAAGGTTTAAGATCAAAGAAAGTATATTGGGATCTGGCTAGTTCATATGTCAATGAGAACGGCGCATCCCACTGTTGATCCCATCAATACATAAGAATGTACCGGCACATCAAGTAGCCAGGATAAGCCCACTTATGAACTGATGTGCCGCAGCCTAAACCGACAGCCTATCCAGGGACCGTCTCAGCTGTGATACTCTTTATATCTCGCTAGGTCAAGCGAACCATATGATCCTCTTGTGATCTACAACACACCATATGGCCATCCCTTTCCACGAGATAAAAGGATATTATAGTTCGTTGTATGTTCACATTATCAGATAGCGAGATTTGTTTAATGTATCAACATAATGAAAGCCAGTATACAAACGCTTGATCAATTATGCTTTTCAGTATACATATCCCAACAACAGCAGCAAATAAATTTGTAAACCCTAAAGTTATCGATCCAGGGGAATTGTGTGGGGAAATTATACTATGTACTAGCTATGGTACTAAAATTCATTGTTTGAGGAATTCTAAATCAGGGTTTTATTGGGAAAATAAAGATAACAATACTTGAAAATTAAAGGAGTTTTGGAAAGCAAATTAAAGAACACAGATTCTAGGGAAGAACTCTTATTATGGATAACATGTAGGAACCAATTAATTTAACAGGTGGAATACTGCAATGATGCTATATTTCCTGGTCTGGCAAATATAACCTAGATTACTAATTAGTGACTCATCTCCGCTCAGTCTCAAAGTATACCAAATTAATCAATTCGATAAGCAAATCAGTTCAATTCCTACATCTAGTACATCTATTTGGATAGTGTAGATCGTATCATGTATTCTTATTCCCACTATCAATATTCACCTCTCGGTCCTTCTATCAATAGCTAGACATCTAAATTAATCGTCACCTCTCGGTCCTTGAATTAATCTAGGATTATAGAATAAACACAGGAATCATGAACCTAATTAATTAATCCTAACATGCATCCACAATAATATCAACCCCTAGAACCCGCTGGGGTTTCTAGCCACTCATCGTAGATAGAAATCCAAAAGAAAACATATTAAATTGCATAAAAGTAAAGAACTTACAAGAAAAATAAAGGGTTTCGTGTTTCCCAAGTCTCCAAACTCTAAACTATGATTGGGAATGATGGGGAACTATGAAAAATCGAATTACAGAGGTATTTATAGTGGTGGATATGTATCCTATCAAATCTAGGGCTAAAGATATGAATAAATCCGAATTTTATCAGATTTTCGCTCCAGCAGAAGACCCCGCGTCGATCGAGTCTAATTCCCGTCGATCGACGGACCTTCTTGAGCTTCGTCGATCGTGTCTAAATGGCGTCGATCGACGCAGCTTTTCGCCCTCCTGCGCGGTCTCACGGTTTTGGCCATAACTTTCTCCTCCGAACTCCGATTGATCCGATTCCAGTTGCGTTGGAAAGATAACTCAAAGATTTTTCCATCCATGTGCTCCATTAGCTCAGATTCCAACTTTGGAAGAATTCGTGCATGTTTCTTTCAACATCTGCTGCTTTCGGTACGGATTTTCATTGACTTTGGCCTAAAACCTGCAAAAACACCAAAACGCGCATAATACCACCTAATATAGACTCATGCACATAATATATATATAAACTCAATAAAACTATATAAAATAGTAGAAAATAATATAGATAAGCGAGTAAAATAATGAGCTTATCACGGTCTCAAAATACACCAATTAATCAATTTCATAAAGATCTAGATTTTCCTACAATTGAAATCTTCTTGGTCGGACAGATAATCAAAAGTATTAAACTCTCACTTCCTATTATCAATTTTCACCTCTCGGTCCTTCAATTAATAACTAAAACCTATTCCAATTTTCATCTCTCGATCCTTCAATTGAAAATAGATTTGAAATAAAATCAAAGAGTTTAAACCAAGTGTTTAAATAAATAAATCTAAACAAGCATCACAGATGGAGAAACCCTAGAACCTGTTTAGGGTTCTAGCCTAACATATTGAAATTAAACATTGCGAGGAAAAATAAAGACTGCATTAAAAAGTAAAGGTTCAACAAAAAGTAAAGAGGAATTCTAAAGCAAACAATAAATAAAGAAGTAAAAAAAACTGTAAAGAAAAAGAACTAAAAAGAGGCTTCTGAATTCTGAGCTAATTATGAGTTTATATAGTAGTAGGGTTGAGGTCTTGGATTTATATCTTCAGAAGGTATGATTTATTGCTTCCATATTGATGTATATCTTGTTCCCCAAGCAATTCTCGCCCAAAATACATGAGAATCTCGCAAAAATCTCGTCAAATAGGTCTGTCTCGACCGAGATGGCTCTTGCCACGGCCGAGATGGAAAATGCGGCACGGCCGAGATAGCTTGATTTCGGCCGAAACAGAGACGTTTCGCCACTTCCGACCTTTCTGCGCAGTCTCACGGTTTTGGCCATAACTTTCACATCCGAACTCCGATTGATCCGATTCCAGTTGCGTTGGAAAGCTAACTCAAAGATCTTTCAAATGACATGCGCCATTAGCTCAGATTTAATCGGTGAAAGAAGTAGTGACTGTTCCTTTGAACATCTGCTGCTTTCGGTACGGGTTCTCCATTGGATTTAGCCTAAAACATGCGAAATCTCACCATGACAAGCATAACACCCTCTAATATACACTCATGCTCAGTTTATTCAAGAAAATATAATAAAATGCATAAAAGAAAGGAAAAACAAAGCGATAAGTGAGTAGAAAAACGAGCTCATCAGTGGTATTTACTCCTAACCGGAAACCTTCGGTCATCGGCTCTCCTTACAGATTTTGAAGTGGTCTACGAGGACCATTCCTCTCATTAAGCAATGCCTTCATCAATTCAATTTTTCTTTCTAACTCTCCAATCCTCATGATATCTTCCCCCGGATTAGCCATCTCCAAATCAATCTCAATACTTTCTCATCTTTGTTGTGATTTCTTCTCCAAGAGCTCACGAGCCTTTGACCTCATGATCATATACAACCTACACTCACAAGAGAATCCAATTACTAACAAAACAACTAGACCAAATAAACAAAAATCAACTATCAAACAACAAACTACAAGCAAATCAATTCAAACAAGCAATATAACAAACACCTAGCCTACAAGCTTCACTTTTCCCCCAATATCTAGCAACCTACTAAATGAAGTCCCCGGCAATGGCGCCAAAACTTGATGCGGCTAAAAGTTCAATCAAAATTAAACTCTCAACCTCACAAAGAATAAAATATCAAATTCAGGTTCTTCTCCGTTTCGCCTGCTAGAGTACCGGGATACTACGGCAAAGATCTTATAGCTAGGCAAATTCAATCGTTTAGTAGTTATTTATCACCTAGGCAAGTTATGTAAACCTATGCTAACTAGCATGAATCAACCAATCAATTGTCATTAACTCAATCAATTACTTCACAAATTTGGTAAACAAAAACAAACAAATGCTCAAAATAGGAAGATAGGATGTTGACATGAACTTGGATGCAATCAACTTAGGCAAATCATCGATGTAAACATGTTTTAATTCCTAATTGGATGAACTCTTACCCTACACTAGTCAATCCCCAGTCACGGTGAACCAACCGTAGATGATACTAAAATCCTCAAACCGCTACGGTATCGGACTCTAGCTCACTCCTAAAAGCACGTAAATCATCGCCCTATGCCCTATCTCCGCACAGGGATTGGATCAAGGAACACAACCAACACGCCTATCTGCATATTGGCTGCAATGATTGTGTCAATTATCATCTAAATTGGCGACTACCTACATCTAGATGAATAGGAATAAGCTCTAGTATGCTTCAATCTCAAAGAGGAAGGTAAACAAGCAATAATCTAACCTAAATCTCATGCATCTTCATCCAAATCAACATCCAAGTAGAATTAGAACTTCATATCGTTCAATTGTACAAATACAAGTTTGAATTCAATAATCGTCATTACAAATTGAAAGTAGAGATAAGAATCTTCCCCAAATTGGATTTGGTTGTCTTGATCCACCACTTTTAATCTTCAATCTCCTCCAAGTGTTGATGAATTAAACTCCTAGATGCTCTAGGACTAAGATGAATTGAAATGGAAAAATGGAATCTAGGGAAAAATCTAGCTATCGTATGTGAAAAAATGACAAAAGTCTTTACAAATAACTGCTCTTTCCTCTTTTATAGGCAAGCAATCAGGCCCTCGGATCGCCCGGTCAAAGTTCGGCTCGCCCGGGCCATCAATAACTGCCAGAACCACCCAAAAACCAACTTGGCTCGGCCGAGCAAGGCTTGGCTCGACCGAGCCAAGTCTCTGTCGCACTCGCTCAACCGGTCCTGCCTTCGCTCGATCGGTCGAGCTCTCTGAACCTACGTCTGTAACTTCGCTCGGCCGGTCGAGCCCTCTGAAGCCCCGCTCGGCCGGTCCTGCACCCGCTCGGCCAGTCGAGCTCTCCAAACTCCGAAACCATGCGATTTTCCTCTAAAACTCCACCAAATATGCTTGTTTTTGCCAAAAACCTATCCTACACAAGTCAAACACACAAAACACGAAAACACAACCAAAACATAACAAAAACATATGATACGGGAGTGAAATTGCCACAAACAAGCATGTTCACATATCAAAATACGGGTCATTTTATGCACGTATCAGTTAGCATGACGAAACCAACATGGAACCTTAGTTCCATTCCCGATGCATAGATACTAAAAAAAATGTGTATGAGGAATGGTACAAAAAAAATCAGATTTCATTGGAAAGAGTCAAGTATCCCCATCTTTTCTTACAATGACATCAAGAATCCACCTTTTATTTCCTTTTATTTTTTTCATTATCCTATATTATGCTTGTCATAACAAGAAGAAAAAACGACTAAACAATCTCATAATCAATTTTCATTATCTTATCTTATGATTTTGATGTGGCATGGATGCAAATCTCCCTTTTTTTTTACTATATTAAGTATAAATTTATATAATATATATAAAGGTGATCTTATGAGAATTGTTTATAAGGTGGGAATGTATGCTGCAGTTAATGAAATTGGGGGATTTTTTTCTCTACCTTACGATTATGTCATAATCCCAAAAACTAGTGAAGAAAATATTGACCAAATTGTATTCATAGAAAAACTAAGAATGAAGAAACAATGGGTTGGAAATATATTAAACCAATGAAAATCGTAATCAAATTACAATACCTCTTATTTATAGGTGTTGGAGTAGTCTCAATATAACTCGAGAAAGTAGTTCAAGTGGATCGAGGAGACTAGTCCGGTAAAGTGGGTCGAGCTGCGTAGGTCGAGGAACTCAAGGAGCAGTTCGAGTTGGATAGATATGGAAAAGATATGGTGCGGTGAACGTGGACTATAAAGGATTGCGATGGGTTCAGCCAAGTTCGAGGTGGAGCGCTTCACGGGATTGAATGATTTTGGTTTGTGGAAGTTGAAGATGCAAGCGCTGTTTGTACAGCAAGGCTTGAACGGTGCCTTGAAGGGAGAGGCTGGGTTACCTGACACGGTGACGGAGCAAAAGAAGAAAGATACACTGGCGAAGGCGCATAGTGCGCTGATTCTGGGTCTCAAAGATACGGTGCTGAGGAAGGTGTCGAAGGAGAAAACGGCAGCGGAAGTATGGACCAAACTAGAATCCTTATATATGAAGAAATCCCTGGTGAATCGGCTCTATCTTAAACAATCGTTGTATTCGTTTAAGATGCAAGATGGAAGACTGATCAACGAGCAACTTGACAAGTTCAATAAGTTTATCCTCGATCTAGCAAATATCGATGTAGCGATAGGAGATGAGGATCAGGCATTGATGTTGTTGAGTGCGCTGCAAAAGAGTTATTCGAACTTCAAGAAAGCCTTAATGTATGGAAGAGAGTCATTAACCATGGATGAGGTTCAGTCTGCTCTAAGTTTGAAGGAGTTAAATGAGAAGAACGAAGAGCGAGAGAACTCTCATGGAGAAGGCGTGGTGGCTAGAGCAGCTCGAGGAAGACCGGAGATGAGGAACTCCAACAAGGGAAGTTCGAGGTCAAGGTCGAGGCCAAAGCCAGGATCACAACCAAAGGTCAAGTGCTTTCTCTGTCAAAAGAAGGGACATATCAAAAGAGATTGTCCGGTGAGGCAGACAAAGCAGGAGCAGAAGAGCAGGCGAATGTAGCTATTGCTGAGCAGAAATATGACTCTGGAGAGGCATTGGTGATTTCGAATGAGCGCTCGGAGAGGGAATGGATATTGGATTCAGGTTGTACATTCCACATGATACCTAATAAGTCATGGCTCGAAGGGTTCGAGGAGCAGGAGAACTCGAGTGTTCTTCTGGGTAACAATAAACCATGCAAGGTGGTTGGAATGGGTTCGGTGAGGATTAAGATGCACGATAATACAGAAAGGGTACTTTGAGGTGTAAGGTACGTTCTAGAGCTTAAGAGAAACTTGATCTCTTTGGGGATGCTCGACGAACTGGGTTAAACGATCAAGATGGAAGTTGGGACTTTGAAGGTGTGCAAAGGATCCCTAGTCTTGATGAAAGGAGCTCGAATGAATGGTATTTACACTCTGATGGGGAGCACGGTGAACGGGGAGGCTTCGATAGTGACGGTTTACAAGTCAGTACTATGGCACAGGCGACTCGATCACGTTAGTGAGAGCGGGCTACAGGAGTTATCGAAGCAAGATCTGTTTCTCGGGGATAATATCAGAGAGCTAGATTTATGTGAGAATTGCATATACAGGAAATCTCACCAGGTAAAGTTCAGAGTAGGTCGAGAGAGAGCTTGAGGAACTCTGGACTACATCCACTCAGATCTATGGGGACCTTCAAAGGTCAGTTCGAATGGAGGAGCGAGGTATTTCATGAGCCTCATTGATGATCACTCAAGAAAGGTGTGGGTCTACATCTTGAAGAATAAGAGTGATGCTTTAGAGACCTTCAAGAAGTGGAAAGTTCTGATCGAAGATCAGACTAGAAGGAAGGTGAAGAGGCTGTGAACTGACAATGGCCTTGAGTATTGCTCGAAGGAGTTCGAGAGGTATTGTTCGAAGCACGGTATTGCGAGGCACAAGACAGTGGCTGGAACACCTCAGCAGAATGGATTGGCAGAGAGGTACAATCGGACGTTGCTGGAAAGAACAGGGTGCATGCTATTTGGTGCAAAGTTACCCAAGTCAGTCTGGGCAGAAGCAGTGACTACTGCAGCTTATTTGATCAATCGGTGCCCCTCGACTGCACTAGGTTTCAAGACACCGGAAGAAATATAGTCTGGTCATCCTCCGGATTTAGCAACCTTAGAGCTTTTGGTCGCGTGGTTTATGCGAACATCAAAGGAGATAAGCTTGGGAGGAGGGTATTGAAGTGCATATTCATTGGGTACCCCGAAGGAGTGAAAGGGTACAAGTTATGGTGTCTCGAGCCGGATGTAATAAAGTGCATCATTAGCAGGGATGTGACATTCAAGGAGGAGCTGGTAGGAAAATTGGATAAAGGGGCCGAGGAACGGGAAAATATCCTTGAAAAACAAGGTGGTGCTTTAGAGGAACAGTCTGACAAGGTCGAATGAGATAGATCAGGTGCTGAGATTGAGGTGGAGCCAACCAGTGGGTCGAAGAGTGCATCTCAGGTGGATGGGGAGATCGAGGTGGTTCGAGGATCAGGTGCGCTTCAAGATTATAATCTCACGAGAGAGAGGGAACAAAGGCAGATAAGACCTCCCACTCGATTCGGATATGCTGATGGCGTAGCATATGCCTTTGTTATGGCGAAAGAGGTAGAGCTGGATGATACTGAGCCAAAGAGCTATACCGAGGCCATAACTTGTAAGGAGAGGCTCAAATAGCTCGATGCCATGAAGGAGGACATGGACTCCTTGAACAAGAATAACACCTGGGAGTTGGTGGATAAGTCGGGGGAGAAGCAATCGATAGTTAGTTGTAAGTGGATCTTCAAGAAGAAACAGGAGGTTTTTGGGGTTAGATTCAAGGCTAGACTAGTTGCTCTAGGCTTCACACAACGGGAAGGTGTGGATTATGGCGAGGTGTTTGCGCCAGTGGTAAAACAAAAGTTGATCAGGCTGATCTTGTCGTTAGTTGCTCGGTACGACATAGAGTTGGAGCAACTGAATGTAAAGACCGCATTTCTATATGGAGAGCTGGAGGAAAGGTTCCTTATGATGCAGCCCGAGGGTTTCGAGGAAACCAGTAGAGGGGAGAAGGTGTGCCTTCTGAAGAAATCATTGTATGGATTGAAGCAGTCTCCAAGGCAGTGGAATTGGCGGTTCGATAAGTTTATGGTTCAGCAGGACTTTGTTCGATGCAAACATGACCCATGTGTATATTTTCGAGGTGAAGATATGCAGACTCGAATTTATCTACTACTGTACGTAGATGATATGCTGATTGCAAGTCGAGATAAGCAAGGGATACTTGATGAAATTTCTTGAGAAGCATGGAATGAAGGATGTAAAGTCTGTGCTCACTCCGTTAGCAGCTCATTTCAAGTTGAGTGCTGCAGGGAAACTCGACGAGGAGGAAAAGGAGTTTATGAGACGTGCTCCTTATGCGAGCATTGTCTGTTCATTAATGTATGTTATGGTCTGTACGAGACCGGATCTTGCTTATGCTCTCAGCATGGTTAGTAGGTTCATGGCCAAACCTAGGAAAGAGCATGGGGCAGCTCTGAAGTGGGTCCTCAGGTATGTTCGAGGGACAGTTGGAAAGGGTCTAGTCTTCGAGGATGATGGTTCGAGCTTGAGGCTCCCAGTCGAAGGGTTTGTGGACTCGGATTATGCAGGATGTATGGATACGAGGAAGTCATTGACGGGTTTTGTGTTCACATCGTATGGAACGGCGATTAGTTGGAGAGCAAGTTTGCAGAGGGTAATTGCCTTATCTTCGACGGAGGCGGAGTACATTGCCTTGATCGAAGCGATTAAGGAATGTCTGTGGTTGCTCGGGTTCATGAATGAACTGGGGATTGATCAAGGAAAGATGAAGGTTTCCTGTGATAATCAATGTGCTTTGCAGTTGGCGAAGAATGATGTTCGTCATGAGAGAACTAAGCACATCGATGTGAAGTTCCATTTTATAAGAGATGTGGTTGCAGCCGGAAAGGTCGAACTGCACAAGGTCAATACTCTTGATAATCCTGTGGATATGATTACAAAGCCAGTTCCAAGTACTAAGTTTGAGTATTGTCTGGAACTGATCAAACTGTTGAAGTCGAACTGAAGAGGAGGTGCCAAGCCGAGGTGATATTGAGCCTAAGGTGGAGAATTGTTGGAGTAGTCTCAATATAACTCGAGGAAGTAGTTCAAGTGGGTCGAGGAGACTAGTCCGGTAAAGTGGGTCGAGCTGTGTAGGTGGAGGAACTCGAGGAGCAGTTCGAGTTGGATAGCTATGGAAAAGATGTGGTGCATATCTTGTTTCCTTGTTGAACAAGATTTATCCTTATCAGTATAGGATTTGGATAGGAATAAATCTATTTAGATTTAGATATATCTTAGCATATCTAGGTTTTATATTCCTTATGTGATTAGGAAGATCTCCCTATAAATACCATGCTCCCCACCAATTGTAATTGTCATACTTTGTAATTTCTTCATCGTAATAAAATCATCACCGAGGAGGCTTGAAGAGTGGACGTAGAGCTTACGCTCGAACCACTATAATTTTTTGTGTTCTTGTATTTTCTGTTAATTATTTGTATCGCAATCGCTTCAATTCACAACAATAAAGTTCATATAATGTGTTATTATTAGACAATGAAGGATATTAAAATACAAATTTCCGATGAAAAACCAACGTTGAATGGGTGGGATGGATCATGGATGGTTGAGCCCATGCCATGTTATGCAGATATGGATTGGTGGCCAGAGAATTCGGGATGGCGCAGTGCATAAAAAGTGGCCTTCTAAAGAAAAAAAAAACATATACAAAGGAGGGAAAGTTTTTTAGTGGTGGGCCGGAATTAGCCTTCTTTATTCATCCTGGGCCCATCAGCATATCCCTGTACCCTTTTTTGTTGCAAATATTTTGTAAAACTCACCTTTTCTAGCCTCTACAATATAATAATATATAAAATCATTTTATAGCTTTTTTCTACTAATAAGTTTGCTTCATTGTCTCTTATAAATAAAAAGGTGAAACCATAGGTACTAGATGAAGAAAATGGTGGGAGTTATTTTGAAAAATAAACTAGTCCTGACTCCTGAGTGAGTAGCCAAATGGAGTAGTAGATTGGTCGTACTTCTATTCAATAAATTTCAAAGCAGATTAGCAATCAAAACCATAAAAGATGTTAATTATCATCAAAGAATAAAAGAAAACCAAGATATGTGTACCACCTTGTCAAGCAATTCTGCTGATTTAAAGATTTGTCTCTCTACGCATAACCTCCCAACTAATAATGCTGAATATTAATATTAACTAATAAGTATGAGAAGGATATAAATATAGTAGTGGCGTAGATAAATAAAAAACTATATACATATGTAATTAGATAAATTCCATTCCATCCTCTCGCCGTATTAAATCAGCAGAGCGATGCTGGCTGATCCTATTTCACTCAGCTACGGTGATCTTGGAGTTGTGGGTCCTTATCAACAACATTCCAAAAAAAAATTTATATCCATTATCCAACAATACAGTGGCAACAAATCTACCAATTACCAGGAAATATGGAGGGGTGAAGTGATAACACACTATGAAAAAAATCAACCATCTGGAAATTCTTTCAGTTAATAAAACAAGAAGTTAACTCTTCTATAATAAAATGTGATACGAAGATAGCAGTTGGAAAGGATGATCCCACTGAAGAAACAACCCCTTTCCAATTATGGGTACAATTTAAATATATCATAGATTTAACTCTATAATATATATACGCATGAAATTGACCCTTAACCAGTATTTATTTTTTGCATTCGTAGTGCCAACAGTCAGAACAAGTAACTTTTATACCAATTATCGAGCTAGAAATCCATCTCTAAATTGTACATAGAATTCAGGAAATCTCTTACCTTATGATGAATGCACATCTGCCTAACCAAATGATTAGTAGTTCAGAATCACTGTAAAACTTGAGCACGAAAAAGACTCCAGAAATTTTCTCACATCCAATCCGTCTTAAATCAATCTCAAACCAGTGTTCTCTTTCCTGCTAAGGATAAAAGAAGTGGTTACCAAACTAATCTCAGAATCGCATATACTTTCTCTATCAAAACGAACAAAGCAGTCTTATGTAGGCAACAAACAGCAATTTGCTTACAAGCAGAGCAGTATAACATAAATAATCAGGAACCATATGTAATCACTGAATTGGTATATAGCTGCTCAGTGGGATTGCTATAAATGATAATCAGAAGTTTAAGATACACAACCACGAGGACCCAGCAACAACATGCATGTGAATCAGAAAAAGAAGCTAAAGCCACAGAAAAAACTCACAGCATGATCTAAAGCACGGGCTCTGCTCATCCGCACAGTTGTATCCTTCGCCCTCGTGAAGATGGACGAGATCCGGTGTGTGAAGATTTGCACTGTTACCCACAGCAACCCCATCCTTGCAAGAATTCGGTTGAGACGTATCCAAGGCACCTGTTTGTTGTTGAATTATCCCATATTAACCATGGAGCGGAATATACCACTATATAATATCAAGCCCGTTTTATAGTTGAAAAATGGGAACTTTTACACTTGTATCAAGAAACCAATCAATGAGTCCGACTGAGACAAGGATCGCAGCCGGCGAAAAATGTTTCTTCCAAATCAGCAGATCTAGATGACTTCTATAGAAGTAAAATTGTACTAATGCATTATATTTAAATTTTTATCTTTTAAAGAAGTTATGTTTTAAAAAAATATGTTTGTATTTAGAATTACCAAATTTTAAATTATGTTTATAATCGTATTTCAAAAAAGTTTTATAGTAATTAACTATTTTGTTAGAAATTCACCAATAGCCATTAGTTAAATAGTTTAGGTTTAGGCTTCAAAATAAACCTAACAAATCTACTAGAGCATAATTTAAATAAGAAAATATTATATAAATTTTTATCTATTATATATAAATGAGTAATATTTATATACTAATATACTAAAAAAATAATTAAATAATTTATTTTATCATTTTTCCTTTCAAAAATATCACATGAACACTCATTTGTATTCTATTTTAGTTTTATTAACTAATATCTTATACTAATATAACATTCATATTTACAATAAACAATAATAAAAATCTCAATAAAATAATATTGGAGCAATTTTATTAAATTAACATATTTCCTAATTTATTTTTTTTAGTCTTTTTCTAATATGAAAATATAATTTTTTATGGATAAATTCTGTAATTCGGTCTCCTGTTTTATTTTCTTGGCTTTGTGATATGTTTCCTTTTGTTTTTATTAAATTTATACATATATCTATATTTATTTGGATTTTAGATATAGAGAATAAATTACATATTATTATATTAATATATAGTTTGGATAAATACAAACTAGATTTTTTCAATAATTAGTTAAGTATATACTATATAACAATAAATATCTTAATTGAATTTTGATATTATAAAATAAGATATAAAGTGTTTGATGTGCAAGGCACATGTGTAAATTCAATTACATATGAAAACTGAAAAAAGTCTAAAATGTGATGTATATTTATAATAAACTTTTAGACATGATTAGGTCTAACCTTTTTAATCAAATAGGTTACCTACTATTTCATCCCACCTCATATTTTTGTATGAATTTTTACTTTAATATTAGAAAACATTATATATCTAATTTTTAATATTTAACATATTTGACAAGTTTTACAATATAATCTAATAATCTATTTAAATTTTAATTCTAATATTATAAACTATTATTCAATCTTAAATAATATATATTTATTATTATATAATTTATACAATATACATTATTGCTAAAAGAATCAACATGTTAGGTTTGCTAAACTTATTTTTAAGCATGGGTTTTCATTATCTAATTAAATATAATTTTCCAAAAGTCAATTTTTTTTATAAAATATCATAATTTATTTCCATCCCTAATCGCAAAATGAGTCTAGACTAGTTTTATAGTCCAAGTTGGTTGTTGATTACAATAAAGTTGAACTTTTAAGATACTTTCTCACGGATAAGATTGATATTCAATGATAAAATAAAATTATTTTAATCTAATTAGCTAATTATATAAGAATTAGTATCCTTATTAATTATAAAAGGACTAACATAACCTTTAGTCTATGGAGTATTATTTAAGATTCGATTTCTTGTTTCTTTTTCATTAAACAAATCAATGAAGCTATCATTCAATTAAATCTTTTTATAACGCAAGTGAAACCGATTCTTCACAAAAAGTTTGATTCTAGCTTGCTGTGTGTGTAATGGCGAAACGGCCGCATATGGAGGTAAATTCATGTTCATGCGGAATTTGTTTGTTTGTTTATTGTACGGCTTGAATTAATCTTTATTTTCTAGGGTTTTCGAATTTAGATGTTTATCTATTCGAATTTTGCTGATTTGTATGATTCATTCTCAGTTGAACTACGGAATTAATGCACTCCCAGATGAATTATTGGTTAGTATACTATGTTTCTTGAGTTTGAAAGAAGCGGCGGCTACAAGTATACTTTGTCGTCGTTGGAGACACTTATGGACTTTTACAGATAAACTTGATTTCGATGGCACAAGTTTCTATCGGCGAGTTTGGCTGCCACCGGGATGCTCCAAGAATTATGCTGACCTATATGATCACTTAAATTATGTTTTGCCAGACTCCGGAGACTTTAAGGAAAGTCGGAATTATATAACATGGGTGGATAATATCTTAGGCATTCATAAGAGTACTAGTATTCAAGAATTCAGGGTAGATTTCTCTTTAACTAAAGCCCACAAACATCATATTAAGAGATGGCTTAGATTTGCTGCGGCTAAGAAAGTTGAGAGGCTTGATTTGAATTTGAGTTGGAAACCAGAAGGGTTTCATAAGGTATTATATGCTTGGCCATCGGAGCTCTCGACCAGTTTCAAACATCTTCGTCAAATGCGAATGCGAATGGTGAATTTAAGTGGTGAAGATCTTGAGTTGTTGTTGGGCACTTGTCCTCTCCTTGAAGAATTATCTGTTTGTTTCTCCAAAAAACTTGGAATTGTTAAGATAATTGGTCCATCTCTAGCACTCAAACGCTTAGAGATTGATTCTTGCCACGTGAGATCGCTCGAGATTCATGATGCAATTAACCTTGTTTGTTTGATGTACCTAGGGAGAAAGTTGCAGCAATTTGTTCTCAAGAATGTTCCTCTGCTGGTTGAGATGCAAATTGGAGGATCCATTCTCTGGTGCATAAAAAGTTTTATTTTGATGTTCTCAAGCTACCTTCCTTCGTTGAAAAAACTTACCATAAATGCATTTTACACAGTATTCTTACAGAAGAAGGTAAAGATAGATGGATGGTGGAACATTAATTATTTTCTCTCATGATCAAAATTAAACTCTTTCTTGATATTTGTTTGTGTTGTTCAGGAAGCTAAGATGTTCTACAATAATGTGAAAATGAGCAACCTTGAGCAATTGGTATTCAAGTTCTATAGTATGGCCCCCTGCAAACTCAAACCGGTGACTTATTTAATTCGTGCATCACCATTGTTGCAAAGTTTTGTATTAGAGGTATGTATATAAGAATTGAAATCATAGTATATATATTATATTCATTTAGTATATTATATTTTTGTTACATAATCTCTCTTCTCTCTCTCTATATATATATATATATTTCACTAACTGATGGATATATGTTGGCATTGTTTGTTGGAGGCATACGGTGGTGATCACACAGGAGAAGAAGGTTCCTTCTTCGTGAATACCTTGGCTAAAATGGAGGGGTGGAATGGCCATGAGTATCCTCATTTGAAGAGGGTAGAATTGATTGGTTATCGTGGTACATTTTTCGAACAAGAGTTTGCTATCCATCTCTTACAGAATGCTGTTGCACTTGAAGAATTCATTGTTGATCTACGCAAACGAGACAATGCATGGATGATCAATAACGTCTTCTTGCCTAATAATGTCACCGGTAGGCTACCCATTGGCTACCATTGCAATGGAGAAGACAAAGTCATCAATGCTATCAAGGCTCGTGTGAAGGACCAGCTTACAATGAGACTGCCTTCAACTCTTCAACATCTCCATCTCAAAATTCTTTGAACTTTTTATTTCTAATTCATACTGAATATATTTATTAATAGTGTTTTATTTTTATTTTTTTATCTCGTAATATGTTTTGAGGTTGACTTACTTAAAGCAGGTGTGTTAACGATATAAAAATATCTTTAAAAATCATTAAAAATACATATTTATGAAAATCAAGATTGGTTATTTAAATCACAGGATGTATGTGTATCAAATATTTTATTTGTACTATGATAAAACTATTTTATTTGTAATGTTCAAATATAGTTAATAAAATCATATATTTTCTTTTACCATAGGATATATTTGCAGAACAAGAAATTATAGATTCTATTATTATAAAAATACGTTTTAAAATATCCCCACGAATAGATATTCATCAATCTTTATTTAATCATTGCTAAATATACATACAATACACAATTATTCTATGTATTTGTAGCGTTTAGCTAGCCACAGTCCAATTACAATAATAAAAAATGCTAAACCAAAAATATCAGTTCAATTCTACGCTCAATCCGATTTAGCCCCATCAAACGCATTAACTACGGAATGTACGTAGTTATCATCATCATGTAGCACTAAATTAATTTGATCAAATCAATCCACTGCTATCAAAAGTTTTCATGTCTATATAAGTAATACTGCACCCTAATTCCTTTTATGCCATTTTTTAAACAAGCATCACCAGAATTGCATGTATTATGCATATGTACATTGCAAATTAGAAAGGATAGTAAAAGCATAAATTTTAGAAGGTTTGGTTAATGAACAGCTGGGAGAAACCTCCAGCAAAAGATTTCAGAGATGTTTTGATGGATGCCAATTACATGAACTAAGGAATGCAGATAGATCATTTACATGGTACAATAAATGACAAGTGGATTCAGCAGTTTTTGAGAGGTTGGACCGTTTTGTGGGGAATCAGGAATGGCTGCAAATCTTTGATCAAGCTGAGACAAAGGCTCTTGATTTCTTTGGATCAGATCATCGGCCAATGATATGTCGTTTTGACCCCAAACCTTATGCTGTGATGAAGAAAGGTCGTGGAAGATTCTACTGGGAAGATAAATGGCTGCTTGACAAGGATTTAGTTCCGAGCTTCATTAAGGAATGGGAAAACCAGGGTGAGAGACTTACTCTCCCGGCTAGATTGAAGGCTTGCAAGTCTTTCTTGAGAAAATGGGCAGGTACTCGTTTTGATAGACTTGGGAAGAAAATTGTTGATTTGCGAACGAAAAGGCAAGAAATTTTGCAAAAAGTTGCATCAGGTACCTCAACACATGAACTCAACCGCATCTCTCTTGAGATTGAAAGAGCAGTCGAAAAAGAAACTGCACATTGGCAACAACGTGCTCGAATGAATTGGTTAAGAGAAGGAGATCGCAATACTAAGGTCTTCCATTCACATGCCTCAGAGAGACGACGAAGAAATACAATTGATGGTATCTTGGACGACAATGGATTGTGGAAAACTGATGAGGCTGAGAAAGCGCGGGTTATTTTCGATTATTTTGAATCCCTCTTTCGAACTACTAACCCAGATGTTGATAATGTTGCAGAAGTGGTTAGCCATGTCCAAGAGGGCATAACAAATGAGCAATTTGAGATGCTTAATGAGAAATTCACCGCTGAAGAAATTAGGAAAGCAACTTTTTACATCCACCCATCAAAGTCACCTTGCCCAGATGGATTTACAGGAAGGTTCTATCAGAAATTTTGGCCAGCAATTGGGGAGTTCATGACAAAGGAAATTCTGAAAGTTCTTAATGAAGGAGCATCATGGAACAGTGGAATGAGACAATAATTGCACTAAAAGGTCAGTAAACCTACAAGGATGAAAGATTTCAGACCAATTAGTATGTGTAATACATGCTTAAAGATTGTCTCAAAGGCAATTGTTAGTATGCTGAGAAAGGTGATCCCAACAATTGTCGACCAAGCTTAAAGTGGTTTTGTTCCTGGAAGATTGATCACAGATAATGTGTTGATTGGGTTTGAGTGTATCCATTGGCTGCGACGATATAAAAGAAAGACCGGTTTTGTTGCCCTCAAGCTTGATATGAGCAAAGCCTACGATCGAGTTGCATGGTCTTTTTTGGAGGCACTCCTATATAAGCTGAAGTTTCCTGAAAGAATGATCATGCTTATTATGAGGTGCGTTAAATCGGTTTCGTTTTCTTTTATTTTGAATAACCGTGTTTTTGGGCATATCAACCCGTCAAGGGGATTAAGGCAAGGGGATCCTCTCTCGACATTTCTCTTTGTGATTTGTGCACAAGGCCTTTCAGCCATGCTTCATGGTTATGAGCGCACAAGGTTATTCACTGGTATTTCTATCGATCCGGGGAGACTTTCTATCTCGCACCTTTTCTTTGCAGATGATAGCCTCATTTTCTTTAAAGCAACTTTGGGAGGACGTACTGCAATCAAGAAGTGTCTGGACGAAAGAGTATCGGGCCAAATGATTAGTTTTGACAAATCCGCAGTGACATTTAGCCCGGGCATTAACCAAGCTGATGCAGATATGGTGAGACAGGTGCTTAAGATTAATAATGTGCAAGGGCATAATATATACCTGGGGCTTCCGACATTCTCCACTCGACAAAAAATAATTCAGTTTGGCTATGTTTGAGATCGGGTTCAAAAAAAACTTTCAAACTGGAAGAACTAGAATTTTTCTGCTGGAGGGAAAGAAATTATCCTTAAAGCCATTGTTCAAGCTATCCCTACTTACACTCTCTCATGCTTTTGTCTGCCTGATTCAATTTGTAATGATATCAATCGAATGTGCGCAGCTTTTTGGTGGGGAGATGAAGAAAACCATAGAAGAATGCATTGGGCAAAATGGGACCAGTTGTGTAAGCCAAAAGTGAGGGGCGGACTTGGTTTCAGGGATATTAAGTGTTTTAACAAAGCTTTGTTGGCAAAACAAATCTGGAGATTGATGAATAACACTACATCATTGGTTGCTAGAGTGTTCCAAGCTAGATACTTCAGAGACGGAGATATCATGGCAGCACGCGTGGGTAGAGCAGCATCCTTTGTTTGGAGATCACTCGCTTGGAGCCGAACCTTAATCGCCAAGGGTCTGAAATGGAAGGTTGGAACAGGAAATAATATTAAAGCTTTCCAGGATGCATGGATTCCAGATCTAGCTCATGGTACCCTTTCTAAAGAGGAGAATGAAAACCATTTGATCCAGGTTGCAGACTTGTTGAACTCAGAAAGACAATGGGACCCGGGAAAGCTTGAACAACTGTGTTGGTCATATGAGGCAGCAACAATTTCCAGAGTTAAAATTGACAGCAAAAGGACAATACACGGTCAAGTCAGGATACCTGGCAGAGATCGGTTTTTATGATTCACCAACCCACTATACGTCACACGATGAAAGATTTTGGAAAGAGCTTCTTTGGTCTCTAAAGTTCCACCGAAAGTGAGAATATTTTTTTGGCGCGCCCTAAAAGATTTTATCCCAGTTGAGATTAATTTGTTGAGACATCATGTGCCTACTATCGGGATATGTATGTAATGTGAAATGCATAAGGCCACTACAGAGCATTGTCTTATCTTCTATGAAAAGATCCAAAGAGTGTGGAAAGAAAGCCGATTCTCGCACCACCTCAAACAATGTAAGTTATTGGATTTCAAAGAGATTGGAGAACGTGTGCATAAATGTTTTCAAAAATCTAATTTTGAACTTTGGGTCATTGTACTTTGGATGGTTTGGCGATCCATTTGTAGTGGTAAACATGAAAAGAGGAATTTTTTTCGAGCAAATCACAGAAGAGCAGGGGCTTATGTTTTGGCAAGTTTCCCAGAAAGCTAGAGCTGGAATTCATATTGTCAATCCTATGGGAGTTCAACTTTGGGAGCATTCATGGAGAGCACCTGAAACTGGAACATTTCGAGTTGATGTCGATGCAAGTTTCAACCCAACGAAAGGGGAATTTGGAGTGGGGGCTTTTGTTAGAGATTCAAAGCATAACATTGTTACAGCCTTGGCTTGTCCTCTCGCTCCAATGGATACGGTTTGTGATGCGAAAATTCTTGCTGTTATCCACGGACTTGGATTTTGTTTGGGAGAAAATATCTCGCCTATCACCATCTTCACCGACTCTATCACTACAGTTCGGTTATTGACAGAGGCTGTTGAACTTTCAGAATTCCTTCCTGATGAAGCACATCAAATTCTTAAGTCAGCACCCTCCGATTTTCTGCTTGGGACGCGCCACGCATATAGGAATGACACGCTTGCGTTGCATTTCTTAGCTAAGTTTGCTGCTCATCTTCCCAGTCAAATGATTTGGAGAGACAATTTTTTAGATTGGCTGGTGAATGTAACCAAGTTTGATTCATCTTAATCTAGTGAATTTCTTTTCTTAAAAAAAAAAGTGTGAAAGTACAATTAGTATATTAATAAATAACTATAAAAAAGCATGTGGGGGTAGAAACCATTTGTGGTCAATTTGGTCTTGGTTCTCTCCATACTTTTATACCATTTTTTGTTTTTTTTAAAAAAATTTATTTGTTGATGTGGTAGGTTGAGTTGGGGTGGTCAATTTAGTCTAGAACCAAATTTGGTCTTGGTTCTCTCTAGGGGTGTAAATGAGCCGAGCTACTCGTGAGCTACTCAGATGTCGACTCGAAAAAAGCTCGTTCGAAATTCGATCGTTTAATAAATGAACCGAGCTCGAGCCTCGAACCGAGCTCGTTAACCTTAACAAACCGAGCTCGAGCTTGGATGTACTCGGTTCGCCAAGCTCGCAAACATGTTCGAGTTCGAGCTCGAACTCGAACATGTTCGCGAGCAGGCTCATTTAACAGGCTCGTTTAAGAGATCGCGAGTATGCTCGTTACTGAGCTCGTGAATAGGCTCGCTTATAAGCTCATTTTTTATTAAATTATAATATTTATATTTTTTTATTTCTATATTTTTATTAGTATATAATTATTTTTCATATTTGTTTGATATTACTATATCTATATGTCTATAAAAAAAAATTAATAATAATATTATGATTATACATACAATACCATATAAAAAACTTAATTTATATAAAAAAATAAGATAAACATTAATTTAGGAATGAAAATTATTTATATGAGTTATAATTGTTTCAAATATAGTTTTGTAGATATATGTATTTTAAAGTTTAACTTAATCAAATTAATTGATTTCATTTACAAATTGAAACAATCCATTATATGACAAATTTATTTTATTTGTAAATCTAAGAAAAATTTAAACAAAAATATATTATAAATAATTGTAGAAATAGGTGCCCATGCTTCTTGGGCTTCTTCATGTGCTTGGCCCATTCCTTTATTATCCTAGCCCATCTACTTGTGTGTTCAGTTGGGTTTATGGATTGGTTTCTGGACTGGATCTTGGATCGGGTCGAGCGGTTACGTGGAGCGGTTATTCTAACCTACTATAAATACCTGTGACCCGCTCGAACCCGGTGTGTGTGAGAAACCCTAATTCAATCGCGCCGTTTCTCTCTCTCTCTCTTCTCTGTAGTTCTCTTCCTTCTCTCTTCGATCCTGTGTGATTTTGAGTGTGGTTAGAGGTGTGAGTAAGTGCTTGAGAGAGTCCTTGGCGTGCGTTACCTATTCCGGCAACTCCTTTGGTCATTGGAAGGCGTTGGGCGCTCAGACGGTAAGGTCTGAGCCAATACCCAGTCCCTTTCGTAAGTGGGTGGTCGGAGGTTATAGATCTGGGGGTTCGAAGTGTCTACCAGTGAGTTCGCGTCAAAGCTTGAAGATCGGACTTGAGTCCGAAGGTGGAACCCTAGTTCAGTCAGAACTAGGTCGGAGTCCGCAGTGTAATAGACCGGTAACGGGCCTGCGACCTTGTTACCCGACAGTGGTAACAGAGTCCAGGTTAGCAGACCCGCAAGCCTACACCGCGTCGAACTCGCGTCGTCTGTGCCCCAGGGCACGAAGGGTAAGTCGGGTGTGCCCTCATCCAGGGCCCCCGCTCAGGTATATGACTCGTTCTGCCCTAACCCCCTTCTTCATCGTGTCTGTCGCGTCTGATTGTAAAAACCCTAGGTCTCTAGGGCTCAGTTGACTGGCCCGGACAACCGCAGTCAGCTGGGCATCCTCTTGCTGGACCGGATAACCGCAGCAATAAGGATCTGAGTTGTGTGTTTTTTGGGGTGTTTCTTGCCCACTAGGGTAAGAGTCCTGGGTACTTTGTGTCTTCCACTATTGTTTGTTAAGTTTCTTGAACTGATCTTGTGATTACTTTGTGTTTCTTGTTGTTCCCTATCTAAATTGCTTACTCTGATACGTGAATCAAATTGTGTAGTTACCCTAAGTTTTGTGATCTTGCATTCTTGTACATCCTGGTAGCCTGCCTAGGTCCTCTGTGCATATCTGTGTCTGCCTTTGTCTCTCATATTTGTCAATATGGCATCTGGCATGACTTCTCATGGATTAACACCTTTTAATGGCAAAATTGATTTTACTATCTGGAAACAAAAGATAGAATGCTTAATGATCCAACAGAAGGTTCTTAGGGCCCCCACTGCACAATACCTAGACACAGATACCCCAGAGAAAAGAACTGAAATGGATGAGCTAGCTCGCTCCATAATAATCTTGAACCTATCTGATTCAGTATTAAGGAAAATAGGCAGAGTAAAAACGGCTAAGGAAATTTGGGAAAAGTTAGACTCCCTGTTTACTGAAACATCCTTGCCTAGCAAGATGTATCTGCTAGAAACCTTTTTTAGGTTCAAGTTAGACCTGAATAAAGACATAGATGAGAACTTAGATGTCTTTAATAAGCTGATTCAGGACATTAAGCTCACAGGAGATGAGCATATTGATGAATATGCCCCCATAGCTCTTCTTAATGCAATCCCAGATTCATATAATGATGTTAAGTCTGCTATAAAATATGGGAGGGATACTGTTAGCCTAGAAACTGTCATGAGTGGGCTAAAAAGTAAAGAGCAGGACCTTAAAAATGGTAGAAATAAGAACAGGAATAATAACAATGAAATCCTTAATGTTAGGGGTAGGTCTAGGACCAGAAATGATAAGGGCATGGAAAGTAATAACTATAGAGATGGTAGAAGAAACCAATCTGATGGGAGAAACAGATCTAAATCTAGGGCAAGGGGAAGGAAGTGTTATAACTGTGGTGAATATGGTCACTATATCAAGCAATGCTCCAAACCTAAAAGGGAAAAGGGTGAATCCAGTAATTCTAATGTGAATACTGCAAAAGGTGAAAACATGGGTGATGTAGACATGATTTCTGAGTATGATTGCTTGAATCCCCTCCCCTCTGCATATGCCTGCACAGATAAATTCTGTAATACTGAGTGGATTGTTGATTCTGGCTGCACCTACCACATTACACCTCACAAACAGCACTTCACAAGCATGAAACACATGGACAAAGCCTATATTCTTCTAGCTAATGAGAAAAAATGTAGAGTAGAAGGAATAGGTGATATAAAACTCAAATTTGTTGATGGTTGCATCTATACTTTGAAAAATGTAAGATATGTGCCTGATGTGTGTTTCAACTTGCTGTCTTGCTCTGCATTAGAAGAAGATGGGTTAGAAGGAAGGTGGGGAAAGGGTATGATGAAAATTATGCAAGGATCCTTAGTAATTTTCAAAGCTGAAAAAAGAAACAACTTATATGTGTGTAAAACTGAATCTGATTCCTTTGCTAATGCCTTGAATTCTCCTGAAACTGATGTGTCTAATCTGTGGCATAGAAGATTAGGACATATGAGTAATAAAGGGCTGGAAATTCTCAAAAGGGAGGGTGCATTTGGAACAGATAATGTGAATGCTCTGTCTTTCTGTGAACACTGCATCTTAGGCAAGCAAAGTAGAGTTTCTTTCCCTGCTTATACCTCACCTAATTTCCCCAAGAGCTCTTGCATACTAGAGTATCTTCATGCATATGTATGGGGGCCATCTAGTGAGCCCACCAGAGGTGGAAAGAGGTATTTCTTGTCCATAATTGATGATTTTTCTAGAAAAGTTTGGGTTTTTCTAATGTGTCAAAAATCTGAAGTGTTTTCTATTTTTTAAAATAGGAAAACTTTAATTGAAAACCAAACTGGTAAGAAAATAAAAACTCTAAGAACAGACAACGGTCTAGAATTCTGCAATACTCAAATGAATGACCTGTGTGAAGAAAATGGAATTAGAAGACATAGGACAGTCCCTTACAACCCCCAACAGAATGGGGTGGCTGAAAGAATGAATAGGACCATCCTAGATAGAGTGAGATGCATGATGTCAATAAGTGGTTTAGATAAACCCTTTTGGGGTGAGGCAGTCATGACTGCAACCTACTTAATCAATAGATCTCCCTCTGTCCCACTAAAGGGCAAGTGCCCTGAGTCTGTCTTCACCAATCAGCCTTTAGACTTGTCTAATCTTAGAGTATTTGGCTGTGCAGCCTACATTCATCAAAAGGGGGATAAGTTGGACCCTAGAGCTAGGAAGTGTGTCTTCCTAGGCTATCCAGAGGGTACTAAAGGTTATAGGGTTTGGGACATGAATGATTTTGATTATAAAGTCATAATTAGCAGAGATATAACCTTTAATGAAAATGACTTCCCCTGTTCTATTAGCTCATTGCCTCCATCTATGCATGAGGATACATCTAGTGAGGTGGAGCCACCTAAATCTGATAATAATGTCAGTCATGGGGAAGAAATAGAGCTTAATCAACATAATGAGCTTCCTGATTCTGAATGTGTGTCATCTGATGTTGTTAATAGTGACTGTCATGATAATTCTAAACAATGTGGAGCTTCTGATTCCACCTCTGAATCTCTGTCTGATTATAACTTGACTAGAGATAGACCTAGGAGGCAAATAATAGCTAATAAGAAATATGATGAATATGACTTAACCATGCATGCCTTAAATGCTTTTGAAGAACTAGATGGTGATGAACCCAAGACATTTAAACAGGCTATGCAATCTAATAATTCAAAACTGTGGCTGGCTGCTATGAAAGATGAAATAAATAGTCTCCATGAGAACAAAACCTGGACCTTAGTTCCTAGATCTCCCAACTTGTCCATAGTTGACTGTAAGTGGTTGTATAAGATCAAGCATGATGGAAAGAATACTAGGTATAAGGCTAGGTTAGTTGCAAAAGGCTTTACTAAAAAAGAAGGCATTGATTACTCTGAGATATTTGCTCCAGTTGTTAAGTTCACTACTATTAGAATAATGTTTGCATTAGTTGCATACTTTGATTGGGAACTTATTCAAATGGATGTTACTACTGCTTTCTTATATGGTGATTTAGATGTGTGCATATACATGAAACAGCCTGAGGGGTTCTCTGACCCCAAGTATCCTGAACATGTGTGTCTCTTAAAGAAGGCACTTTATGGCTTAAAACAATCTCCTAGACAGTGGAATCTTAAGTTTGACTCAGTTATGAAGACTCTTAATTTTAATAGGAGCATTCATGACCATTGCCTATATTTTAAGACTGAAAATAACTTGCCTACTTTCTTGCTTCTCTATGTTAATGACATGCTTATTATCAGCCCTAACATAAAATCTGTAAAACATGTGCAAGATCATTTAAGCAAGCACTTTAAAATGAAGGACTTAGGCAATGCTAGAAGGATACTTGGAATGGATATTGTTAGAGATAGGGCTAAAATGTGTCTGTTTCTGAATCAATCTGCATACATCTCTAAAATTCTTGCTAAGTTCTCCATGGAGTCTGCCAAGCCTGTCAATGTCCCTCTTGCATCTCACTTTCTTTTAAGTAAAGACCAATGTCCCAAAACTGAATCAGAAGTGAATGAAATGAAAAATATTCCTTACATTAATGTTGTTGGGTCTGTGATGTTTCTTATGGTCAGTACTAGACCAGATATTGCTTACAGTGTCAGTCTACTTAGCAGATATATGTCAAATCCTGGTAAGCCTCACTGGGAAGCTCTTAAATGGCTGCTTAGATATCTAAAGCACACACAAAGCACTGGTTTGAGATTCTCCAAATGCTCTAAAACTGTTAAATTGATTGGATATGTTGATTCAAACTATGCTAATGACAGAGATAATGGGAAATCAACTTCCTCTTATGTGTTTACCTTTTGTGATGCATGTATAAGTTGGAAATCTCAATTACAACCTGTTGTTGCTTTGTCTACCACTGAGTCTGAGTACATAGCTATGACGGATGTATTTAAAGAAGCTATTTGGCTTAAGGGCATGCTGTCTGAAATTGGTTTCTTGAGTGATAACCATGTTGTTTTCTCTGACTCACAGTCTGCTATACAATTGTGTAAAAATCCTGTATTTCACGACCGTACTAAGCATATAGATGTAAGATTTCATTTCATTAGGGATGTAGTGGAAAAGGGGGTAATTTCTTTACAAAATATAGCTTCAGAATTTAATCCAGCAGACATGGGAACTAAGTGTCTTCCATATGAAAAATTCATGTCTTGCCAAGAAATTTTAAACTTTGATCATGTCTAAATTCAACTTAGTGTCATGTTTTTTTTTTGCTTTCTTTTACCTTCACTGACTGACTGACTATATTACTTGGTGCATTTCATAGCTCACATTTGTTTTGAATGAGCTAGTGATTTTTTTTTAATCTTTGTGACTACAAAATCTACTTTCAAATTTTTGTCTAAGTGACTTCAACTTTTGTGTAATGGTGTGTTTTGATGTTACTTCCATTACTTACTATGGGTATTGTCTTATTTTTAGGTACCTTAACTCCGTGATGTGTACCTTAGACATACCCACTCACTATGAAAGTCCTAGTACATGTATAGCTAGGCAAACGGCGATGATGACAACCAATAAGAGCAAAGCCCACGCAACCATGGCCAAGGTGGAGAATGTAGAAATAGGTGCCCATGCTTCTTGGGCTTCTTCATGTGCTTGGCCCATTCCTTTATTATCCTAGCCCATCTACTTGTGTGTTCGGTTGGGTTTATGGATTGGTTTCTGGACTGGATCTTGGATCGGGTCAAGCGGTTACGTGGAGCGGTTATTCTAACCTACTATAAATACCTGTGACCCGCTCGAACCCGGTGTGTGTGAGAAACCCTAATTCAATCGCGCTGTTTCTCTCTCTCTCTCTTCTCTATAGTTCTCTTCCTTCTCTCTTCGATCCTGTGTGATTCTGAGTGTGGTTAGAGGTGTGAGTAAGTGCTTGAGAGAGTCCTTGGCGTGCGTTACCTATTCTGGCAACTCCTTTGGTCATTGGAAGGCGTTGGGCGCTCAGACGGTAAGGTCTGAGCCAATACCCAGTCCCTTTCGTGAGTGGGTGGTCGGAGGTTACAGATCTGGGGGTTCGGAGTGTCCACCGGTGAGTTCGCGTCAAAGCTTGAAGATCGGACTTGAGTCCGAAGGTGGAACCCTAGTTCAGTCAGAACTAGGTCAGAGTCCGCAGTGTAATAGGCCGGTAACGGGCCTGCGACCTTGTTACCCGACAATAATCTATATAATTTATAAGCAATGATTATTCGATATTATTGTTACTATATCTAAGTAATATTTTTAATATTCAGTTAATAATTTTTTTATTTAAAAAATATAAATTTTATTATAATTTAATTATTTAATTGAATGTTTCATGTTTGTGATGCATGAGACAAATTATATAAGTTATGATTATTCGATATACTTTGTACTATATGTTTATATGAACGTCACATTATGCCTAATTTTTTAACAATTTAAAATATATAAATAAAGGATAAATAACATAAACTCTAAAGCATATACATATGTATATAAGTTATGATTATTTGATATACTATCTATTATATCCAAGTCACATTCTTGAATATGAAGTTAATCATTTTATTTTATTATAAAACACAAATTTTGTTGCTTTGAGCGAATAATCTTGTTTGTGGTGTACATATACATATATATCAATATAAACCATTATAAATGAAGTATATAAAGTATATAAGTTATGATTATTCGATATACTTTACGCTATATCTAAGTCCTTTTTAAATATTAAGGTAATATTTTATTTTTATGTTAAAAATAAAGTTTTTCATAATCTTATTACTATAATTGAATGTTTCATGTTTGTAATGTATACATATATATCTATGTCAACTATTATAAAGAAATTATATAAGCTATGATTATTTGATATACTATCTACTATATCTAAGTTACATTTTTTAAATTTAAATTACTCATTTTATTTATATTTTATAAATATAAATATTATTATGATTTAATGACTGTAAATCAAGTCAAATCTATTAATTATCTATAAAAATAACTTAAGAATTTCAATAATATATAAGCAATTTATATGTGCAATGATTATTCGATATTATTGTTACTATATCTAAGTCACATTTTTAAATATTAAGTTAATATTTTGTTTTATTTTTAAAATATAAATTGTAGTGAATATTTGGTGTTTGTAATATATATATATATATATATATATATATATATATATAAATTATTATAAATAAACTATATTAGTTATAACTATTTTATATAATATCTACTTACTATATCTATTTAAATTATTATAAACTATGTATCTATATAAATATTAAGTTTTAATAATTTGGTCTTATAAAATGTTTAATTTGTTTGGTGAAGTTTGATTGTTATGTGTTTGGAGATAATTGGTGAAGTTACGAAAATTTTAATTTGTTTGGAGCAAATTTGTTGAGTTTATTGAAACTTTATTGTTGAATGATTTTATATTATTTGCACTTATTTAACATTTATGATGTAATACAATGTATATATATTATAAGTTTTGCATTTTATTGGGAAAAAAAATTGGAGGTAAACGAGCTCTAATCGAGCTCAAACTCGAGCTCACGAGTTCGAACCGAGCTCGAATTCGAGCTCGCGAGCTTGATAAGTTCTCTAGCTAGTCGAGCTTGAGCCGAGTTCGAATCGAACTCGAACCGAGCTCGAGCTCAAAAATTCAAATTTTAAACGAGCTCGAACCGAGCTCGAACTCCATATATTTCTCACGAACCGAGCTCGAGCAGCTCACTACTCGGCTCGGCTCGGTTCATTTACATCCCTGTTCTCTCCATACTTTTATACCATTTTTTTTAAAAAAAAATTATTTGTTGATGTGGTAGGTTGAGTTGGGGGTGGTCAATTTGGTCTAGGTTCTCTCCATACTTTTATACCATTTTTTTGGAAGGTCTTGGGTTAGGCAGACCTAAACGATTTAAGCGGATTTTATCCATTAACCCAAGCTTTAGGCGGGTTTTATCCATTAACCCAAGCCCAAACTCATATAATATACCCTATTTGAGATGGGTGAACCCATTTGGGTAGGATAAAACCCGCCTAAACCGTTTAGGTCTGCTTAACGCAAGTTTTTGTCTTTTTTTTTAATTTATTAGCTGAGGACTAGGTGGTAGGTTAGGGTGGGGGTAGGAGGTTATTGTTATTTGTAATCTTACATTACTTATATTCTCTCTATCCTATTACAATTGTGATCTTTCTTTTAGGCACGAAAATTAAGAATTGTAAGTATAGAATAAGTTAGTGAAATTAATATTTTATTGTTGAGTGTGAAAAAATTGTCATTGTTGGATATGTAACAATTCGGTTCGGACGCCCAATTTGATAAATGTGACAATTCAAATAGGACGAAGGAAATATTAGTTTGTTTCTTTTTATTTTTATCAATTCCAATATATTAGTTACATTTTCTAAAATAATAAAATTTCCAAACTTATTAATAAATTATTAATTTTAATACAATCGCAAACTTTGATTATTATGTTTGATCAATATGAGACTAATTAAAAGAGAGTAAAACAGATGACATTTTCACAGCAACACCAAAACGCACGAAAAGGATCTTTTTCGAAAAGGATCAAGAAAGCACGATTGTTCGTTTGATCCTACAGACAGAAAATAAAGTTAAAGTTTGTATGTCTGACAAGCCAGCATTCTAGACATCAAAAGAGATGATGATCATCAATCATCAGTACAGATCACTCTCCTTGTGTGTGTGAATCACACAATCTGAAGTCGGGTAGGAAACGCATGTCAGCAGGTACCCTTCCTTCATTTGTTTCTCGTCAAGAAACGAGCCATCGGACTGGTCGACAGCCCCCGACACCAATTTTCCAGCACAGGTAGAGCATGCTCCAGCCCTGCATGAGTATGGAAGTTCAAGTCCGGCTGACTCAGCCGAGTCAAGGATGTAGGCATCATCAGGGGCATCGAACTCGGTCTCAGCACCATCTGGTCCAATAAATTTCACCTTGTATACAGTCATAGCAGTGGCTTTGAAGTCGGGCTTTGCTTTCAAGCCAAAGGCTTTAGAGGTGCTCCTTACAGAACCTAAAGCAGACGGGATCTTCACAAATGAGCTCGTAGTTTGGCTAGGAGGAGCATTTCCAAACATGCAGACAGTAGGAAGCCTTGCAGTTGCCATGGTCCTTTTTCTCCTGCAAATACCACTTTCAGCTTTGTAAACAAGGCATGGATGAAATAGTAACTGGAAAATAAAGCTTTTAGCCTTGGTAAATGTTGAAGTCTGCATATAATTTAGCATAACACGACAGCAAATATTTAGCAGATGGCCACAATGGCCGAAGCCCGTATTCGATCATCCATTTCGCAGCAATAAAAGCAATTATATGTTTGGAACATTATGAGAAAATCAAGCACATTGCTCCATTATAACAGCTAGCCATCGAACATAAGTAACATCCTACGGTCCTACCACACTGAATGGTGGTAGCATTAGGCACTCTTAGTTTCGTGGCAAGCAAAATACACAAGACTGTGATTTTTGCAGAACATACAATTTAAGCACCAACTGAAGTTTGGTGACTAACACGTCATGTTTTCAAAGGTTATCGAACAAAGAAACAAAACCAAACAAAACAAAAAACTATGTTGGTCTCTCTCTACAATATCAAGAACTCACAACCCCTCGCCTTATACAACTCAAAAACATTTTTAATTTTACTACGAGAGAGTGTGCAGCCAAAGCATCTTCCTCAGCACGCCTAAGAAATATACTCTAAATAAAAATTCTAGTCAAATTCAAATTGTATTGATCATAAACAAATGGTTTTCAAACTTGTTCGTTCACGATTTTAAAAAATGTCCAACCAACGACACGAATGGGCGGCTTCTGCATACCGCACACAACTAACCAATGAAATTCGCAGCTATGCACAGCATGCTCTAGTGAATTTCCGCAAGTTATCACCAGATTTTATCTAAAATCAGCTTTAATCTACCAGCCGTCAACAATCAGTCCCTAAATAAATTAATAAATAAGAAAACCTACTTAAAAACCAAGCATCCTCAACTGATCAGGCAAACAATCAACAGAGAGGCAAATAACAAATAAACTACTCAACAATACAAAAAACCAAACTTATATCTTCACAAAATAACAAGAGTAAAACCTCAGACTTTCAAGATCCAGCCCTGATCCATCGAGAAAAAACGCAAATTAATGAATCAATCATAACAAAAATAAGAGCCTTCGGCGGAAAGAACGAGAACAGCAGAAAAAGTAGAAACGATTTTTTTACCTGAGGCTGTGAACTGCGCAAGGAAATCGAAGAGAGAGCCGCAACGCCTCTTTGAGTGGAGCGATGTTCGGTGCTGCAGAAATAGGAATCAGAGTTGTTATTTATGGGAATGGGAGAGAGAGAGATACCCTACTGATATTTGAGGAATTAAAAAATAAAAAATGCCGCCATCGGGATTCCTGCATAGCTCAGCAGCAGCCCCTTGGTTTTGGTTACCGTTTACTATTTCTTGGCATTTAGGGACGTGGTCCCAACATTTGCTCACCTACCTGCCTTAGCCTACTCACACGGAATCGGCTGCTTGTTACTTATTACTCCCTCCGTCCCATTAGATTAGTCCATTTTGATTTCGGCACAGAAACCAATATTTGTGAGTGTAGTGGAATTAATATTTTATTGATGTGAGGAGATTTTTTTTCCATTTTAGGAAAGTGGACTAATCTAGTGGGACAGACGAAAATAGAAATATGGACTAATAGTACAAACAAAATTAATTTGACAAATAATTATGTGAGATATGTGTTTTTGTAATCAATTTTTTTTAATGTAATGCATTTTATATGAGCGCAATTTGTTGAGTTTTAAATGGGATACGTATTTAGATCGAAACCAGTTTTAAACTATGTAAGTTATGTATATAAATTTAATGAATTATGTAATTTTATAAATACATCATTTTAATGTATGAAGTATATCATTTAATAAAAATGAATATTGCAATCAAAATTCATTTCAAATAAAATGTGTTTTCCGCTCGAAATGCACTCGGTATAAACAAATAAATTTGTTTTCCAACCAAAATTTCTATACAATCCTTGTGTCCGAAAGCACTATATATATTGATACAAAATTCTTTGCATTTTATTAATTTTTAATTCTAGAAAATTTATGTAAATCTCAATACACGATACACACTCAAAAACAAAAGATACAGATAAAGACTTTTAGGGAAAATGAGTTTTTAAAAAAGAAAAAAAAAGAGTAATTTAATTAGACAAACACTCAAATGAGACAATCTCAATATTTTTATTATGAGTCTTATTTAATAATATACTCCCTCCGTCCCGGTCAAATTGTCCACATTTGACCGGGCACGATAACCAATGCATGTGAGTGGTGGTGGGAGTTAGTGGGATGAATATTTTATTGATGAGTGTAGAGAATTTGCTATTTTAGGAAAGTGGACTAATATTGTGGGACAGACGAAAAAGGAAATGTGGACAATTTACTTGGGACGGAGGGAGTATTTATTTCATTGAAATGATGTATTTCTAAATTATAAATTTTTAATTTTTAAAACAAAGAACGATTGTTTGGTGTCTGACGGTTTCATGTTTCAGAGCACTTGATATTCTCCGTCTTAATTTTACTGTTAAAATTATTAATATTTATTTAATATTTTTATAATTTTAATTTATAATAATTTAAACTAATTTTATAAATTCAATAGTAGGATTCCTTTCACCCAATTTGGATTATATTATATTTTCAGTTAATTGAACTTTGATTAATTCTAACTATAATTTTGTTTTTTTAATTTTTATTTTTTTCTTAAAAATTAATTAAAGTATATTGTATTATACCTAATTTTTATTTTCATAAAAATAATAATTAAAATTAATAACCAAATAATTGAGCATCAAGTAAAACATCATTGTGGAAAAGTGAATTTGATCTGGTTTCAAAGTGTCGATTTCCTATAATATAGGTTGTTTTTTCCCCTAAAAAAAAGAAGAATTTGGGACGACCGTGAAAATATCAACTATACTTCATTAATATTTTAATTGCGCCTAATTTTATTTTACTCTTTTGCTAAAAAATTAGTTGGGCCGCCAATATATCATTTTATTCTTCAAATTTTTAATTTGTGCGACGGAACACTACTACACCAGCAAATTAATATTGATGTACAATTAATTTGAAGCACAATTAAATCGCAAACAATAATTAACTCTTGTCTAATATGATTTTCAACTTCTAATTAAAAAACAAAAACTAGTGATGAACCATAAATTTAACCGTACATATCCCCATGATTTTCAACTTCTAATCAAGTAAAAAACAAAACTAATGATGAACCATAAATTAAACCGTATATATCCCAATTAAAGCTCGAATTATGACTTATTTAACTTTTACCAGTGCAAACTTATAATTTATTAACTTTTATCACTGCACGTCTGCACCCACGTAAACAAAGGAAATAATGAACCATAAATAACATACGAACTAGGCAACCACAACCGTATGAATTTTGATAATATAACTAATTTATACGAGGCCGGTTAATTTTGTTTCAATTTATAAAAATAATGCTTTCAGATGGACAAACACAGTTAAAAAATAAAACCAACAAGAGGCAGGAAAGAAATATGAGAGAATCTTCAGACAAACAAGTAAGAAAAGTATCCATAATAAATCAAAGTTGAACGTCACAAAAATAGAAAACCAAAAAATTCCCATTTCAAGGAAATATTCAAGGGTTACTGCTCGCTGACAACTAGCCATTCTATGACTTCAATAACAAAAGTTTATAAACCTCTCAGAAGATACGTTGTGGCTTTCCCATAGTGCTCTTCAAGAATAAGCACCTCACCTGTTACAAACAGAAAAGCACAATTAGAAACCTCGATAATGATACATGGAAAAGCGAGTGACCAAATGACATCCAAAAAACAGAAGGTTGATAGGAAACAACAAACAGTGTAAATGGCCTCACATTTTGCCAATTCTTTTTCAAAAGGGAGACAAGGAAGTTGACGCTCATTTGCACATTTTGGAAAATCTGCTTCTCCTCCATGTCAAGGTTTCCCACAGCAACACCCATGCAAAGAACCTTCTTCAGTTGGAACTTCACGGTAGCCTTTGTCTCATTCACCTTAGATTCAAGAGACTCCTGGTGATTCACTAGGGTTGGGAACTTACCTGATTCAAAGTAATAAAAATAAGCACAGATGACAATAATGAATATTCAAAAAAATCCAAAATATAAGGTTAGAACAACAGGAATTCAAAACCATACTGAATATTTGCTAAAATAATAATATTCATGTGCAAGCAAGGGATTCCAAGTTACAAGAGTAAAACTCAAGAAAGAGCATGTTACTATAATAATTAAGACATATTTTAATGTACAATTAAAAGCCAAACTTCAGTCAGCCAAAAGTACTTGCCTGCCTTGTTAAGGCCAGGGCCCAAGAGACGTGGAATCTGCTTAATAACTGCTTCTGAGGCCAAGAAAGCATGATACTTTTTCGCTAGCTTCTTCACTAATTTCTTGTTTTTATTCAACTTCTTAAGGGCTTCCACATCCATGGACTCAAGTCCAATTTTCTCGGCCTGAGGATTACGTGAAAACAACAATTATTACCAATGCCTACACTTACAGCAAGCCAGCAGAAAAACAAAGATAGCATATCCTAAGCTAGATACTAATCAAACACTACAGAAACTTATGGAAACACTTCTATTCAAAATAAGCAATTGAAGTCCTCCCATCTGCTGTAGTGAAGACAATTACAGAGTAACAACAACTAACACTAAAAAGATGATAGAATTAAATATACCTCTTCAACATGCTGAGCATCACCAAGCATACAAATTTTCATTTTGGGTCTTGGGATGTGGGGCAACCTCACAGATCCGCTGAAACGCTTGTCCTTCTGGGGGTCATAGTTCTTGAGTCCAATCTGAAGTTCAATTGTCTCTGTGAAGTTCCGCTTCTTCTCCTTGCATTCTGCAGTAATCACAGTGATGGCTTCCCTAAGCGCCTCACTCTGAAGCTTACTGCAATGATTACATAATGAGATGAGAGATCATATAAGCCACCTTCTATTTCTCAATTCATTTGAAATTAGGAAAGGCACACTGAATGACTCCTCCTAACTCACCTATAATACCACGAACCATAAGGCGCATAGTGTCTAAGTTCTCAACTACTTGTCACAAGTATTAAAGAGTCTATAGAGTTCAATCAAGTAGAAATGGATAAAGGATACCGAAAATTCTTTCAAAAGAAAACAAACTAACGAAGATGTGGTCCCGAAAACAGCAAGAAAATTCATTTGAATTAAGTGAGCTTAAAACATACGACCAAAATGTAGAACCGAATGCAACAATGACATTCATTATGTTATCTATCAATCAAATTTTGTCTATTAATCTCAACTTCAAATCTACATCATTGAGTCAACTCAGGAATCACAAAATACTGAATGGAAACCCAAGGCAAGGCGAATAATATCACATAAAGCTAAAACACAGAAAAAAAAAATTTAAAAAAAAACATTGATTCATCTTACCTCATCGTTCAGCAGTTGTGTTCCCGAATCACTACTGATACAAAAAAGAAAATAAAAATGGTAAATATTAACCTCAGACGTAGAGAAAAAATACCGAACAGAATGCAGACGAAAAAAAATACATGAAATGCATATACAGTGCAAAGATAAGCTGCGGAAAGTAGTAGCGACGCACCTGGAAAAAAACCCTAGATCAGGGCTGGTGAGACGGTGGCTGAGACTAATGAAAGAGGCGGGTGTCGCCGATTCTGAAGAATAAATATTGACGCGCAAACCCTAATAAGTATTCGGGCTCGCAATTCTAATTGGGCTTCAAATCATGAGCCCAGTTTCATGGTCCATTTCTAATGAAATGATGTAATAAAATTGCCTCATTTGGTGGGTCGGATTTTATCCATAAATAGATTACTGGGGTTTGGTTCGTCGTTAATTAGTGGACATTTCTTCCACAGATTCTGTTGTTAATTAAATTATACACTTACAAGAATGCATTATAGGTTTTATTTTCAATAATAAGTTTTAAATTAATTTATTTTATTTAAAAATAATAATTACTTATAGTCATATTGCGGGTGGCCTTCAGTAGAACTCAAGAAAAATACATAAATACCAGAAACGGCAGCATCCATCCATATTGTTTGGTGAAATATTCACCATTTGTTAAATTCAAATATCCAAAATGACAAGGACACAACTCGTACGAATTTATGGGACTGACTGCAAATCCAAAGGCTACAACTGCAAATTAGCCTGTTCTTACATTTTAAGAAGACCACAGGCTCATCGCATAAATGAGAAAACAAGGTAACAATTATTCAACATCAAAATGCATCATTTGAATATGGGGAGAAAGGTAAAATGGTCATGAGTGTCTGCTTCACTCTTCAGACTGTCTCTGACCCAGAACGGAAATATCCTCGTACCGTTTCTGCAATTCCCAAAAAACAAGAATTTACTTAAGTGTTTTCAACAGATTAAAAATTAATGTAAGGACAGAAATGGGACAAATACATTAGATGAGAAGGTTGTGGATAACTAGATACATCATTTCATAGCTCATGCCCATGAAGAAGACTAAATAACCAGCATGATAGTCAAATATGAAGACACGCAGTTACAAAAACCGCAAGATCTTAGATGAACAATTCTTAATATATGCTAAACTTATTCTGGACTGAAAAGTTTTCTCTACACAGAGTGAAAGATTACTTTCATAAGGCGATAGCTTAAAATGAACAATATACACAATTATAAGTTACACTTAGGAGCAATTCAACGCATAGTATTTAGACTTCACTTCCTCTGTTCTTGTCTCTTGCTACATCCCTATGTCCTGAGGCCCTGAGGCTTCTAACTACATCCCATTTCAACTCATATCACACCATCCAAATATTGGAAACATTAGTACAAACAAATCCCATCCGACTCTCAGTTTCATCTCACCATACTGTTGAATCATCATCAAAATCTACTGAAAGACCAGTTTCATGGGAAACATCATTGTGATAGAAAACATCTCAAATGAAATAGCTTGAAGATTTTCAAGTCAAAACACACGACTATGCTCCTGAAACCCTTTCTCAATTCACTTTTTTTTTTAATCAATATCCTTCAGCTAAATAAGCACGAGCCTGACAATAGTGTAAAGGAATATGACCCTGTAGTTCTCATTAATGATGCAATTATCAGAAGACAAACATTTTCTAAATTCAACATATCAGTGTTGGCACACGTAGATCCATTTACTGGGCTTCATATGGAATATATTGACATAGATACGAGAAAGATTATACATCAGGTACATTAACCCATTTCAATAATGTTATCACAAGTATGCAGCTAGTTATGCAACCAGGCGGATCCTTTTTATTGTCTCTTAAAGAATCTAACTACCATTAAACACAAAACCCATCAAAACCAGCTTAAATTAACTTGAATAACAGAAAAATCTGTGAGCTAAACGATTAAACCATACAAAGTCAGTTGAGATTAATTAAATTAATGAGAAAGAAATGTGTAGTAGCAATACCCCAACATTGACGTGATCCCACAAAGCATGAATTCCACGATCCACAGCCTAAAAAAGAACAACGAAACAATATCAAGTCCTGAAACTACAAAAACTCATACTCCACTAGCAGGCAATCAAACAGAGGCAGGAAAATCGCCATAAAAACATACACCCAGGCATAAAATCCAAAAAAAACCCTACAATTCTCTGCCCCCTCAGAAACATTAGAACAATACGATACCGCATTTCTCAGATCCAACTCAATCGAGCAATCACCAACACGTAAAACACACGCACCAACAGTATTCACACGTACATGTAATGGATAAAAATTGAAATAAAATACTGACGCGTTCACCGAGGAAAGCCCCAACTACGACGAAGGTAACATAGACCGGAGTGCGGCGCATAACCAATCTATACAAACCCTCCCACGCGCCGCCGCCGCTTCTCCTTACCGCTGGTTCCATAACCGATCGATACTTTTCCGCAAGATTCTGCAACAGATGATTGCCTCGTTTAATCCCTCAATACAACGCGAGGATGGAGAAATGGAGAAACTGCGTATATGACTGAATGATTCAGACAGCTTTTCTACTCGGATTCAAGTTTCTTGGGTAATCGGGCCGGGTCCGGAATCTGGGCCTTGATACGAACCGGAACTGTTACGATCCATTTAACTAGTATGGTTTCGGGCCTGTATTTTATAGTAGCCCTTTCGAATGGATTTGTAGCCTCTAATTATCTATATCATTATATTTCAGTTTTATTTTTTTAAAAAAAGAAATATACATATATTTAGACTCACGGTCACACACCTAAATGTCATAGAAAATATTAAACTTATGGCATTTTGGTCATAGATAACATACTTTCACCACTATATCGTAGGGAAAAAAAATTGTGGTTGATTTGAAAATTAGAATTATTCATGTTTCGATTTTGGAGAAAATAAATATTCACAAATTTCTTAGATATCGTTTGATGATATTTAGTCTTTTGGTGTTTCTAATTTCATTATCAGATTTAAATATATTTATAGTATAGTAATTCAATCTATTTTTATATAATATATTAAAAGAGTTTCGGACTTTTCTCTCAAAAATTATTGAAAAATGTGTATATTTTCAATAAAAGATATTAAATAAACTAATAATATTTTTGCAATTATTATTTAAAATTTATTTTTATATATTTATATAGTATGTAATTATTATTATTTTAAACAAATTACTATATATCCTTACTAAGTATGGTAATACTCTATGTGATAATGAATATTCAATAAAGTGAATGATGATATTATTCACCTTGAATAAAATTATTTATATATTATTTTGAACAAAGTGGATCAGGTGTAAATTTAGTATTTTACTGAGTTACACCCCTTTATAGACAAGTGGCAAGAATGAAAATGAGAAAGAAAGGGTACGAGTGAGCTGGAAATGAAGATAAGCCAAAAAAAAAGTCATACCCAATTTGTATCTGTATAATTTTTTGTTATGTAAAATCTAACAGCATCAAAAATACAAGTGACGTATATAGGTAAAATGAACACAGACTAAACCATAATCCTAGTCGTATAGGGAAAGGGAAACTCACTGTTGAAAGATTCAGCTGAAAGAGAGAACGCCGTGGTGTGCAAAGAAAGGATTATAGTATAGGCAGCTTAGGATGATTGTGCAGGAATACATGGAAGCTCACTCACTCACTCACTCTTGATGGCATGGTATATGCGCCGGATAAACAGCAGCGAAGCTTGAAAACTCACAGCGCCCAGCATCAAGAAGAAAGCGCAACACATGCAGGCGCTGTGGCCGAAGAAGAAGAATGTCTGCAACGCGCCACTCATGTTCGACTGCAAGTAGAAGTATATCGAGTAGCAAAACATGAACACAGCCGTTGAGCCCCCGCGCATCACAGACCTGAGTTTTGCAGCAGCAAAAGAAATCAAGCAGCAATTCCTCGAGTAATATAGCATCACAAGAATGGCCAAGTTTTCTGGGATTACAAGTACGTACCTCCACCACCATTCGTGATCTTCCACAGCCAGCTGAAAGTATGTCAGCCCCACACTCAACAAAACGGTGATCACGACTAGGATTATGAACGTCAAGAATAAGATTGAGGGAGATGTATAGATTTTGTAGCCCCAGATAGTAGCATAGAAGTGGTGTAGCTCGAGGACAATGGCGCTGAAAGGCAAAAGACCTGCAAGAAACATCTGGGCAGGGGTCTTCCGGTACCAAGCCAATGGAGGAATCTCCCGTGGAGATTTCTTGGTGACAGGTGATGACTGGAGATCAGATTTGTAGCGGTGGTGACCAAACACTCCACCGAGGACAAGTAGGGGAATCGAAACTAGCATGTATACAAGAACAATGATGATGATTGTTCCGAGAGGAAGAGCAGCAGTCACCCCAGAATATGCGGCCAGCATATTGAGGATGAATGATGTGAAGAGGAAAGGGCCTAGGAACAGCATCGCTGTGAGAAGACGACATTTTTCCTGCAAAAGAAGCATATCAATGGTCTTGGGGGGTATTATTTAAGAAAGAATTTGTGTAGTAAGGGAAAAGCAGCAATACCCATCCAGTTTCGGCATACTGACTAAAAAATGATGCAGATCTGTATCCAGCAATTGCTGATGTAAGAATGTAAGCAATGAACGTGTAACTTAGTAAGGCACCGCGACTGTATGGTTGGAAGACTCCCAGAAAAGCCAAAATGAACAAGATGGAAACCCTGTAAACCATAAACTAATTGATTGTGTGATGCAGCAAAGCTAATTAACTGTGATAGTAAAGAAGAATCCAAAAATTAATGAGCCTCTACATAGCATGCATTGAAAAAATGAACGACTTACAAGGCCAGCAATTGGGTACCACAGCCCAAAACTGCTGAAAACAATGGTAGTTTTGATGGGCATCTGAACACATCCCCGTGAATGTACTTCCATCCAACCTCTTTCTCCTCGTCTTCCTCTCCAATCGACCATCTGAAATAAAGAAAAGAGGGCAGAATTCAGGGTCAAGGGATGATTTCTAGGTATGGCGAAACTTATATGGAATATAAGCACAAATGTAACAGCAAAAAAGCAACTAGTATCACAGAACAGGAAGTTACTTTCTTAAATCATTCTTGAGATGCCGCAGGAAGAGCATAGTAAGCAGCCCCACAAGCATAATAACAAGAACAGTAGAATTAATAAAAGAGAACCAATGACTTTGGTGGAGAATAGGCAATAAGGAAGCTCTTGAATATCTCTCCATTCTGTTCTTGTACGGCGTAGAGCATCTATTCCAAAATATTGAATAGGTGAACTCAACTTTCACATCAACATCTTCCGTTACATCCACCACATGACTTGGCTCGCTGAAGGCCTGGATTTCTATGACTTGATCTTCATTGTAAAGAGCATCAAACTGAACATGGGTAAACAGAAAATACTTCTGCCCCTTCCCATCATCTTTCCATCTTTCATCCTCAACTTTGCCGATGTATGCCCAAAGTGGTAGATCATCATAATACATCTGATAGTAAAAATCATATGAGACAGCATTCCTGAACTTTGCAACATCACCCTTACTAAGATGCTGTTGGCAAACAACAACCCCAGTCTTGTTCTCAGCAAATCTCAAATCGTATAAACCATTTGCTAATCGGTCACCACTCAAAACTTCCCCAAAGCTTTCCTTCTTTTCAATAACCGGATCTGCCAATGAGATAAAGAGTGTGTTATGAGATACTGACATCAAATGAACTTGAAAGTGCAACAAATTATACTCTCAACAAAATACATACATATGTTTGAATGCATTTTACATTTCGAGCAAACTCAGTTCTCAAGATCACGTGCATGCAAAGAAGGATTTTATAATCCAGATAAGCCACAATTTTATGAATGAGCTCTATAAGGGCATAATGATATTCTCTATAAAAATCTCTAATTTCTACTACACAAGCAGGGTCACTTATTCCATGTAACAAAAAATAAAAATCCTGGTATTACTCCATGTCAAAGAAAACTTAATGCTTGAGCTCCTGCTAACTCTCTCAGTTCTATGTGAATTCAAGGTTCATTTTTCTTTCTAAACAATGTATCAGCAAATGATTTTTTATAAACAAATGTCAAGGAGAAAAAAACTTGAAAGTTCTTCACCAATATACGCACTATAACTCAATAAAAGAACAAAGGCCAACCTGGACGACAGAAGGGCAACTTGTAATATTCGTATGTTTCACTGCAAGAGAGTGAAATGTGAGTAGAGATCAGAACAGGTTTAACGTAAATGGATTACCCCAGGATATTTTATTATGAAAACTGCAACTACCCACGAGTTACTCCAACTTTTTGCATTATCTTAGCCTTGTCTCTAAGGTTCTAAATCCAATGATTTTTCAAGAAAAAATGTGCGTGAGTAGAAGATGGGAATATAAGTGATCTTAGAAAAGCATCCAGACAAGGAAATTAGTCTCACACAGAGGATTCAACTTCCACTATGACAACTGAGTATCTAGTTATTAAAAATATATATATAAATAAATAAATAAACACACACACACACACACACACACACACACACATCCATGTTTGCGTGATTAAGCCTATGAACACAATGTGGATTCCACTATCCACCGGTCACGGCAGTCTTCACACAGTATTTGAGACTAGGAACACCAGGAAGATTTAATGAAAACGAATCAAACATGCTAGAATTATCTCCAAAGCGCAGAATTGACGAAAATGTGAAATTTTGTGCTATTTTCATGTCCCGAAAATATAACATTCACTACTCTTTGGCAACAATGAAACAACGCCGATATGTAATCAAAACCAATCAATCCATCCACAGAGAAAAAACAAAGCCAAACTTTTAATCCACGCACTACATCTCGAATATCAGCAAAAATTGATCAATGCAGAAGAGTACCCATCAATCGCTTTATAAAGAAGTCAATGCAAACATTCTATACGAGACATTACCTGGGGTTATGAAGGGGCCCGATTTTGTTGACGAAAAAGGGCACACTGTCACCAACATTGTAGGTGCTGGCGGAATCAAGTGCGATAGGCAGCAGAAGTAAGAGAATTGTTACAAATTCAGATTTCAAGATTCCCATTTTACCGTGATCTCCAACATGCCTAGATCTTAACTCTTGAGCCATCAATACCGGACGCGCCGGCGGGTTTAAGAGGTAAAAAACGGTCAACGACGGGAGTTTGAGTTCTGCGCCGAAGAATCTTGTAATGGGCAACACTAAATCGCGCTCTTAAATTCGGAAGTCGTTATACCTCTTTGCTCCACGCTTTTCTTTGCTAGAAAAAAAAATTCCAAATAATTTGAAAATGTTATAAAAATTCGAAAAATAATTGTTATAAAATTAAAATTTTTCTACTGCTAATTACTTGTCTTTATACTTATTTATAAATTGAGCTTATGTATACTTTTTTTTTTAAATTTTTCTTTTTTAGATTCAGTGATAATAATCTTTTATACATTTCACAATTAAGACGCCCTCTTTTTTTACCAATTAATTTTGGTCAATTAGACAATTTCATTAGTAATGGTCATGATCCCTTTATTTAATAAAATATCTATATCTATATATATATTAAAACAATATCGGAGGCTATATATGGAAAAACTCACTTACATTAAATGTTCATTAATTAACTACTTACTTCATTAATTATGACACAATTTTAAAGATATTCCTAATATAATTAGTTTACAAATATAAATAAAGATTGAATATTGATTTTTTATGAAAGAAAAGAAACAATTTTATAAGAAAATCCAATTTCAATAAGTACACGTTAGTTATAAAAATACTCCATCTACTACTCAACTTATAGATTTTATTAATTAAAATGAAAATCATTTTACTTAATTTAATTATAAATATGAATCAAATGCCTATTTTAATTAGTTGGTTTAAACTCATCAACAAGAAAAAGTTGGGATTCTTTAAATTGAAAATTTTCATTTAGTTTTTAAAGAGTTTTATTACATTAATTAGTTATTAGTTTATCATGTAATTCATGGAACGGCGATATTTAATTATAGTAATTGGTTAATAGTTGATTTTTTTTTTATGGAAATAAATAATACATGAAATCTCCATCAATCACATACGTAACTCACCCTCAACAGGAAAAAAAAAATGATCCGTGAAATTTGTGTATCATATATAATATTGATACCTCAATACATGAGGACAAAAAATTCTCAAAAATAAAATGATTGAGATTTGTAGAAAGATTTATTAGATATTATGCTAAAGGGGTTCCATTATATATGGTATTAAATTTTTATGAATAAATTTAACAGATTTCGGGATCAAATATTCACGGTAAATATCGATAATTGATGGAATGAGATTGTGTTTCCTAATCGAGTAGGTGTTTCTCTCCTATATAAACAACGCATTCACACCACCATTTTAATATAATGTATACAATTCATATCAAATCAAACAGAGAGCTCAAATTAATCAAAAAAAGATGACGAAGTTTTCTCCGTCTCTTTAACCTTCTGCTATCAGGTACACTGATATATTTACATTTTTATTATAAATCTCAATATGTATTATTTTTTCTCTAATAAGGAACTTGGTTTTTTCTGTAGTTGCTCTGGTGATGGTTGTTGCAGTTGTGCGGGGAAAAGAAAAATGTATGATTGTGATTAATTCAAAAAGTTGTGATGAAATGAATTGCAAGTAATTGTGCGCAAGATCTTACAGAGGAGTTATGCGGACCTAATGGAACAGGCGTTACTGTTTGTAATTGTACTTACGATTGTTGTTTAATACCTCATTAATATTTGTACTTAATTTATTCATCTTAGATTATGTAATAATAATATATGTACAAAAATGCATATGAACTGTAAAGTTATTGATTTTGGCAAGTTGTTTTAAATTATTATAAGCACTAATATGTGTTTCTTATTTTTTTAATATTGCCAATATCTCACATCGGCTCCTTCTTGATCTCCATCAAAATATATGATGATTTCGATCAAGCAAGTTTGTTACATAAGGAACATTATTTAGATAGGAGAGTGAGTATCCCTTCCATCATAATATATTGATGGTTTCGATCATTCAAAGTTGGGGATTTAAATCATAAGTCAAAATTTATCACTGTTGGTCCCGGTTTTTCAGAGTATAATCGTTACGCAGCGGAAATAATATAAAGTGTTTTCTTCACGCTACTTACACCCAGCTGACAACTGGCAACTGGTCAGCTGGTGCTGGTTACTAAGTACGCAGCTGACAACTGGTCAGCTGGTGAATCTATACTTAGAATATTTTAGCCAAGTTTGCACAATTATATCAGTTTCAGAACATACACCAGCACTTGAGTGCTGGGTTTTAAATCAGAATGTAATGCAGAAAACTGATAAATGACAAAAGGATTTATAGTGGTTCGATCAATCGATCTACGTCCACTCTCCAGTCGAAGCACTGGAAATTTCACTATGAGCAATCGGTTACAGGTTGCCTACGATCTATCTCTAGCTGGTGAATGCCTTGTCCACCAGTTCACTAGATCAACCGCTCCCGGTCCTGGTTTCCTCTTCAGCTCTCTTCTGCTGATGGAGTGCGAGCACGTCACTTCAACCTCCACAGCGATTTGGGTGTTTAGTTCTCCCAAGAACGTAAATCCTTTTGCGGCAAGGTTCGCCCGTAATAACTCAAGTGCTAGAATGCACAGGAGCTGCTGTGAACTTCCTCGAAGAAAAAGAACACCAAGTGAGATCTTTAACTTACAAGCTTAAAGCTTGAAGTCTCGTGTTTGATAAATCAACACACGGAAAGCTTTATGAAAAGCCTCGAAAGTACTTTATGCGTTCTTGCAATAACTTCAGTTCTTTCGGTGGTTGAGCAGAGATATCTGAATATTCAATGTGTCAACCGAGCAACCGAGATTCAGAGAGTTTGAATGTTGGTGGTTGCGACGTATTTATAGCCGCAGGAACCGATTCAAACTTTCTAGCCGTTTGGACGCATCCGGAAAGGTGTCAGACCTCGGATGTCCTTCTGACGGCGGCAGGTATGCTTTTCCGGAGAAAGGCCATACCTAAGACCGCTTTATCTGACACAGATCTCTTTGTGTCAGAACGGCTCTCTCTGTCAGTCCGAGGAATAAGACTGGCGTCTTGTGACTGATAGACTTTAAGTTATCCTTCCTTAAAGTCATCCTTTGTCAGTCGATTCCTCAGAAAATCTTCTTCTTGTCTCTACGGCGCTGGGAGAGAGAATCTGGGATTCTGCTGGTAACATCTGACTGGTAGATCATACTGGTGATCTTGTGCTGGCAGTCTCTGCTGGTGACTTGCCCTGGCATCATCATAGTCTACCAAATCTCTAGATGTTAACTCTTCTCGGAATCTCCCATGACTGATGAAATCACCGCTGGTGAATAGTGTAAGGAATACACATTCTCCTGGTAAGGTTTGTCAGCCGCCTGCTGATGAAACCCTTCCCAACTGGTGAACAGTACCTAGTCATAAGCTCTTCTCATGCTGGTGAACAGTGTCAGCACGAGTCTTTGTCAGCCGCCTGCTGATGAAACTTTTCCCAACTGGTGAACAGTAGCCAGTGGTAAGTACTTCTCTATGCTGGTGAACAGTGTCAGCATGAGTCTTGATCAGCTGCGACTTACAACTCAAAAGACCTAAACAGGACTTTACATTTAAGACTAGAGCTATGTAGAGACAACTGACGCTGGTAGGACTTTGGATTTGATCCACCAAAACTATAATCTAAACAAGTAGGCTACTGGGAAAGGAAACCTTAGACAGATTTCCCAACAATTTCCCCCTTTTTGGTGCGATCAAAGCCTAACCAGCGAGCACTCAGCTGATGAGGAAAGTTACAAGAGATTTCAGGGTTTTACAAGTGAAACCTATCAGATCTAAACCCATGAAATTACTTCCTCAACATCAGCTCTAACTAAAAAATCTTCCCCCTCAACCAAGGAAAGATATTGCTCGTTTAAAAAATATAGAAATTAAGATCAGAGCAAATAAGCATGTAAATAAATTTATTATGCAAGATGAGTGCTGGTGCTGATTACACTGGATGTGTAAATTCAGCTGGTAAGTAAAAACTTAGACAATTGTTGGACAATGAGAGATTGTCATCAACTTGTCAGTTAACATTCCATTAGAGATTTAGCGGTTACATGTACATTGAATGATAACTGACTAGTCTAACAGATTTACTTACAAAAATATAAAGAGACTAGACTATGGCTTGGAAGATGATCCTGGTGACTGAGTTCGACCACTGGTTAAGGACCTCAGGATCGCAGTAAGAGCAGCCATGTCTTCCTCTCTCTTCAGCCTCCATTCTGCAGCAATTCTTCTCTCTTCAGCTGCGAGGCGTCTCTCTTCCTCAGCAATTTTGGCCCTCTCCTCTTCAGCCCGTGCTCGCGCACTTTCCCCCTCTTGGATCCGCGCCAAAAAGGTGGTGACACCGGCGGTGACGGACTCCATTTGTTGCGTTACATCGGCTTGGAAAGTGGCGAAGCGCTGATCCATTCTGGCGTCGATGTAAGCAAGAAGTTGCGCAGGAGGATGGATCTCGGAGAGAGGCACTGCTGACAGTTCCATCGAGGTAGAGGGCACATCGGATGCAGGCGCAGCCATCGCGGGTTCAACTTCTGCGGGCTCCTCTACCACTGGCACTTCAGCGGCTGCTGGCTCCTCTGCTGGTACCGCTGCTGGTGCTGGCAGGACTTGTTCAAAAACAGGTGGGGCTGTGAGATCCACCAGCTGCCAGTCCTCATGATAAGGGACAAGGTCGCCCAAAACCATAGGAACAGATGGGACGGCAGTGGTCAGCCACCAACCTCTCGAGGGATCCTCCTCCACTATGTGGTCTACCAGCAGAGAGCTGGCAGCCATGTCAAAGAAAATTCCAAAGTATGGAGGGATCCGGGGGAGAGCGGTGAGGACCTTCAAGCGACGGAGCGCGTAGATCAGCTGGTACCCTCGGCTGGTGGGCTGGAACTGGAGGAATGGTAGCTTAACCATTTTTGGCCTAGGGAGGCCGGAAGTCCCAGTCAGCTGTCTGAATTCTGCAATCTTCATCAATCGGCGCCTGATTCGCCTGGTAGACAGCTGCTGGTGACTTTCAGGATCAGAATCCATGAATGCGTTCGCCCACGCCTCCTCTGATCTCCAGTAACCAAGCCCTAGCCTGGCATACAGAACAGCGCGCTTCTCTACTGTCAGCTGGCGCTGGCACAGGTCGAAGATCCTCCACCTCCGGAACTCCAGAAATAGTTCCGGATTCACCCTCCACAGTTCTCGGTAGCTGGTTATCATCTCGTCATCAACGGCATTCTCCACCTCCGCCGTGATGTTTTCAGCATACTCATAGAGAGTGGAATTGAAGTACTCCATCGGCTGCAGGGGCAGACACCAGTCATAGATCCTCGAAGCGTATACCGACTGGTGGGGGAGTCCGCTGATGGGGATGATATTGAATGCTGATGGCTCAGGCACTCGTGAATTTTGAAATGCCATTGCCCCGCGGTGCTCCCACCGATGTACCCCTGTCGCCCTCGAGCGGAAGATGTCTTCATCGATCAGCTGATGCTCTTGAATACAGAGCAAGTATGGCCTCCTTTCTGCGCGCACATGACGTGCTGGCGCTGGCGAGGATGCTGCTGATCGCCCAGAAGATGTAGAAGCATCTTAAGTTTGGGGGCGACTGGCAGAGTGTCGAGCCTCATCTTCAAGATCTGGGAAAAGATCTCTTGGCTCCATCCTCTGTACCCTGGAGTGATGCACTACTGGTGGCGGCTCGTCATCAGCAATGATGCTAACCGGAGAGGTTTTGTCAACAGCCTCTCCACCAGTAACCTCCATCTCAGCGGTCTCCTCCTCAGCGGCCGCCTGCTCCGGCTCCTTCTCCGAATCGGAGCTCATGTCCGAAAAACTCGCCAGTTTTTCCGGGGTGGTCGCCCGCTCCTCAACTCCTCCACTGGCACCCCCGTGCGCGGCCAGTGGGTCTTCTTCACCTCCACCACCCCCTTGCGCGGGTGGAGGGACTTCAGCGACCTCCTCCTCCGGCTGATACTCATCCACAAGGGATAGTATATCTTCGTCAGCACCCAAGACCATCAGGCGCGTAAATGATTCGTCTGAGAGGATCTGGCCTGGAGCTGGTGCTGGTGGCACTGCACTTGATGTCTGGGCAACTTCCCACTTGCCCTTTGCCACCTGGCGCACCTGCTCCGCCAGTTGCGCCTAACGTCTAGCCTCATGCTCAGCCTGCACCTTTGCAAAGGCTTCATCGCGGGCTGCCAGCTCAGCCTCTCTTTTCCGCTGGTCGGCCAAGGCCTTCAGCCTTGCCTGCGCCTGTTTCTTCCTTACAATGGAGGCTTGTTGCTCCTTCTTCGCTTGCTCCACCAGCTTCTGAGCTCTGGTCTGAACCCTCTTTCGCTTCCGGGTCATCCTCTCTATTGTCTCCTCCTCAGTCAGTCCCAAGGTGGACTTCTTGACTGGTATCGAGATCTTCCCGGATGCTGGGTCAAAGACAGCAGCTGGCTGGGGCTGCTGGTGCTGGTGGGTCTTTGGTTTCTTTCTTGACGTGGGCTTGGGGGCTGGCACTGGTGCTGATGTCCGCGGATGTATGCCAGTTGCCTCAGCTACCGCGTCCTCCATCGAGACGAATAGGGATTCAAGCTCGAGTTTTCTTTTCAGCTCAGCCTTGGTCTCAGCTGGCATTGGGAGAGCCACAGCTGGCACTTCCTCCCATGTCTGTTCTGCATCTTCTTCAGTAACAGACTCTTCGGGGTCCACAGCCGTCTTCCCCTTCAGCCGGCGTGGCTTCTTGTAGTCGGGGTCAGGTAATTTCACCTTTGTGGCTGGGATGAAGTCTGACCCGACCAGTCGCTCCCCCTGGTCAACTCCATCCCCCATCTCCACCTCCAGTATGTGGCTGACCCTCAGCCCGAATGATATCGCATGAAGGAACTTGCCTTCAGTCTTCACCGTGAGGTTCCTCTCGACATTCTCCAGCAACCTCCCAAAGAAGAATTCAGCCCAGTTCCCCTGTACGCCGTCCACCAGGGCGCACATAACTGAGAATTTCCTCAGGCTTAGTTCGGCATAAGAACCGACTTCGCATTGAAGCATGCGGACGACTATGTCGCAGACCATCTGCCAGAACTCCTGCATCTCCGACTTCTTCATCCCAGTTCTGAAGACAGTCACTTTCTCTTTCTTCCATTCCGCCCACCGCCTCCGGAATTCCACCGTATCATCCCTATGATACGTGGCTACTTCCTCTCCCGTACTCCTCATCCCAAAGAGATTGGCGAGGTATTCAGCGTCGACCGTGATCAGATGGCCGAATACTGATGTTGTGAACGATTTCCTGTCGTCAGCAATGACTGCCCGAGCATAGAACTCGGCAACCATATGCGGATGGAATACTCTGGGGGTCGCCGTGAGATACGGTCGGAGCTGCTCCCGGTCTATCATCTCCATCAGCTCCTCGCCGAAGTGCTTCTCGGCCAGTTTGTCGTTCAAGATGTTCTCTTTCTGGACCTGAGCAGCCCGTATTTGTGCGTGAGAGAGAAGATGTTGGGTAGGCCTTTTATTCAACTGTACCAGTTTGGCAAAGGGGTGGGTATAATTAATATCTTCTATTTTCACGATGCCAGTATAAGTTGGCATGTGAGCTTCGGCAAGGGTTAAGTCTAGAGACTCTGAAGATGATGTAGAGGGATTATCACCAGCGGGATTAGAAGAAGATGTCATTGATTGCAGGGAATTTTTGGAAGATGGACAAGAAAAGTGTTCGGATTGTAAAGGAAACGTAAAGGTTTATCCGAGAAGAATGTCGGATATAAATACTAAGGCCATGCAGGATTAAACGACCGAGATGAATTCTCAGAAAGTGAGAATCAATGGTCATCAGCAGGGCCCGATTCCCTGTGGCGACGTGGGCGGTCGTGCTGACGTGGGCTACGCCGGCGCTCTCTGATTGGTCGCAAATGTACTTTTGACCGCGCAGTCACTGTGCGCATTAAATGTGGCATTAAATGCCGCATTAAATTCTGAGATACGCACACGCAAGAGAATTTGAACAATCCCGCCATTTCTGCGACAGCTGGCACGACTCTTGGACTTCAAGAGATCGTCAGTTGAGAGCTGGGACTCAACTGGTCATCAGTAATATAACTGGTCATCAGCAGGATATGCCAGTTGAACACTTCCCCCTGTCAGCATGGCCTCCTTACCAGTTGACAACTGGTACTTACGACTGGCACCCGAGTACTTGGATAAATTGAGAGCTGGGACTCAATTCCATCAGTCGTAGGAAATTCGCCAGTTGTCTGCTGACAACTTGAAGGATTAAGAACATTGAGAGCTTGGACTCAATTTTATTCCGCATAATCTTCTCCTTCAGGAATCCATCTTCTCACCATCGCTTGAATTGGGAGCTGGGACCCAATTTCTTCTGCTGATGGTGTTTGTCTGCTGACAAGTATGAAATGAGAGCTGGGACTCATTTCCTTGGCCATTTATGGGATAAGACATGCCAGTAGATACCACCTGTGGTTTTGAGCTACCACTAAAGAAAACAGAAAGACTAAGAGCTTGGACTTAGTCTTAATCAGCAGCCTTCAGAAAATCCAGAACGGAATGAGAGCTGGAACTCATTCTTCCTCAACACTAGAGCTCGCATCAATCTCCATAAGACCGAGTTTGATGAACAACTCCTTGAATCTTGCTTCTGGCAAAGGTTTGGTGAAGATGTCAGCCAGTTGATCTTCAGTTCTGATGTACTCTACGCTGATATCCTTCTTCTCGACATGATCACGTATGAAGTGATGTCGGATATCTATGTGCTTGGTCCTAGAGTGATGAACCGGATTCTTCGTTATGCACATAGCGCTGCTGTTGTCGCAATAGATGGGTACACAGCCAGTGTCCACTTCATAGTCTTCCAGTTGTTGCTTGATCCATAGAATTTGAGCACAGCAACTGGCAGCGGCAACATATTCAGCCTCAGTAGTAGATGTAGCAACTGAGTGTTGCTTCTTGCTAAACCAGCTGATTAGCTTGTGTCCTAGAAACTGACACGTACCACTGGTGCTTTTTCTATCTATACGGCATCCAGCAAAATCTGAATCTGAATACCCAATGAGTGTAAGCTCATCATTCCTGGGGTACCATAAGCCAAGTGATTCAGTTCCTTTGAGGTATTTCACTATTCTCCTAGCAGCTTCCATGTGTGACTTCTTTGGATTGGCTTGAAATCTGGCACACACTCCGACTGAGTATGAAATGTCGGGTCTGCTGGCTGTCAGATAGAGAAGTGATCCAATAATACCTCTGTAGCTGGAAGGATCAACCGATTCTCCTTCTTCATCAAGAAAGATCTGGCAACTGGTGCTCATCGGTATTCTGAGGGCCTTAGTCTTCTCTGGGCAATATTTCTGAATTAGATCCTTGGCATACTTCCGCTGATTAATGAAAATCCCATCAGCTGACTGCTGGACCTGGAGTCCTAGGAAGTATGTTAATTTGCCCATCATACTCATCTGGAATGAGTTCTGCATCAGTTGAGAAAACTTATCACAGAGTGATATATTCTTTGACCCAAATATAATGTCATCGACATATATCTGCACCATTAGCATATCATCAGCATCCTTGATAATGAAGAGAGTCCTGTCGATCTTCCCTTTCCTAAATCCATTGCTGATTAGGAACTGGGACAGAGTCTCGTACCAAGCCCTGGGCGCCTGTTTCAATCCATACAGGGCCTTTCTCAGCTTGTACACTTTGGTGCCTATTTCAAAGCCTGGAGGTTGTTCGACATTTACTTCCTCCTTTAGCTCGCCATTCAAGAAGGCGCTCTTCACGTCCATTTGGAATACCGTGAAACCATGATACGCTGCATACGCAAGGAACAGCCGTATCGCCTCTATTCTTGCAACTGGTGCGAAGGTCTCGTCGAAGTCGATGCCTTCACATTGCTTGTAACCTTTGGCGACTAATCGAGCTTTGTTTCTGATTACAATGCCATTCTCATCTCGCTTGTTCTTGAAAACCCACTTGGTGCCAATCACTGACTGATGTGATGGTCTCTCTACCAAGTCCCAAACATTGTTGCGAGTGAATTCCGCAAGCTCTTCTTGCATGGCATTAATCCAATCGGCAGATGCTAGCGCAACTCCTATGGAAGTAGGTTCCTCTTGAGAAATAAAACAAGTCAGGAACGTGCTGCCGTGTCGAGTCTGAACAGAACCTTCTGGATCACCGAGAATAGCATCGGATGGGTGATTTCTCAGCCATTTGGGAAGATGAGAATCTGCTGGCGTTGGTTCTTCTGTCCTGATGACTGGTGCTTCCTGAACTTCACCAGTCGGAGCAGCAATTGCAACTGGTGGTTGAACTTCACCAGTCGGAACTTCCTCTTCGTCAGCTTCACTCTCCGACTGATCTCCTGATCCTTCGGCGATAATTACACCGTCAGCTGGTGCATCCACTCCTGCTGGTTCATCAGCGATTTCTGGTTCGAAAATTCCAGACGGAGTTCCCCCTGGATTATTGTCAGTTCCACTCAAGGAGATTGAGTGTAAGGTCTCAGCAAGGTCAATTGCATCACCGACCCTCCTGGATTGCTGATGGGCAACCGAGGATGCTGGTTGTGAAGATGATCCAGTCATAGGTCTAGTCAAACCAGTTGGTTGAGCATTGGAAGAATTCCTGCCCAACTGATCAACGACATCATTGACCTCAGGAACATCTTCAGCCAGTTGTCGTAATGTCCTGCGCACTAAAGTAGCTTCATCAAAAACAACATTGCATGTTATTTCCACAAGTTTGGTGGTCTTGTTAAATACTCTATAGCCCTTGTGAGAGGGATGTCCATATCCAACAAGGACACCCTCATCAGCCTTAGGCGAAAAAGCATTTAACTTCGACTTACCATTATTATGGATATAACATGGTGAACCGAAAGCACGGAGATGAGCTAAGGAAGGCTTACGACCAAAATACACTTCGTAGGGAGTTTTCTGGAGTCTGTCGTTGATCCCGCTTCTATTCTGAGTATAGCAAGCCGTCACCAACGCTTCTCCCCAAAAACTCTGTCCTAAGCCGGATTCTGCCAGCATGGACCGGACCGCTTCTTTCAGCGTCCTGTTCCTACGTTCTGCCAGTCCATTCTGCTGCGGTTGCCTTGGTGCTGATCTTTCATGCTTGATGCCGGCTTCCGCGCAAAAATCCATCAGTAGACTGTTGCAGAATTCCGTCCCATTGTCTGACCGTATCCGCTTTACCGTAGCTTCTCTCTGTTTCTGTGCTTTGACAATCAAATCTGGAAGAATGATTTTCACTTCATCCTTGGATCTGAGAAGCTTTACCCATGTATAGCGCGAGTAGTCATCGACTACCACCAGCGAATAACGTCTTCCTCCAATGGTTTGAGGTGCTACTGGTCCAAAGAGGTCCATATGTAGCAATTCGAGTACCCGACTGGTACTGGGGCAGACTGGCGACTGGTTCTTGAAGGACTTCTTAGTTTGCTTGCCCTGCTGGCATGCTTTGCAAATCCCTTCCTTCTTGAATCCTCCCTTGGGAAGACCTTCCACAAGATCATGCTTGGCCAGGTAGTTGATAGTTCTGAAATTCAGATGACTCAACCTTTTGTGCCACAACCAGTTAGTTTCCATTGAACTGGTGGCCACGAAGCATGAATCTGTCTTCCCGCTTTGCCAGTCAACGGTATAAAGACCTCCTTTCCGAATACCTCTCAGCTTGATCTCGCCAGTCATCTCGTCTTTGATCCGGCACACTGATTTATCAAAGGTAATTGTATATCCATTGTCGCACAGCTGACTGATACTCAGGAGGTTGTGCTTGAGGTTGGTAACAAGGGATACATTTCTGATTCTGACATCGTCCTTTTCGATGCAGCCCTTGCTGATAACTCTGCCCTTGGAGTTATCACCAAATATGACTGGAGGTCCCTTGACCTTGGTGAGTTCTGAGAACAAGAATTCTTCACCAGTCATATGAGCCGAGCAACCACTATCAATGATCCACTCGCTCGACCTCTGAAGCTGTGTTGCATGACCTAGTTCCTGCAAGAAAGAAATGGAATTCATTTAGGTCCCCGATCATCTGCGGGTCCTGCAGGGTTAGATCGCTGGATAATTCCTTTCGGAATCCAGACTTGAGTGATTTTCAGCTCGGTTTTGCCCTTGTTGACATCATTAATAACCTTTCCCTTCCTTTTGAAGTAATGAGTGCGTTTGGTTTGGGAAGGTGTGGTTGTGTGTGTATCTCCTTTGGAAGTACGCTTCCGCTGAGAGCTTCGGAAATATTTTTCCGGTACATTGTGTTGCCTTCGTGGTCTCTGGAAGTGTGGACCACCGTGGCTAGCCTTCACAGCCCTTTGAGAAAACTTGTGATTTGGCTCAGGCCTCCGATAGGTATTCCTCCTATCAGGTATTGTCCTTTTCTCAGAATTTCTCTGAGATTGGGATCCCTTGTAAGTATGCTGGTGACTGGCATACTTACGAGGTTGTGCGTGGATTCTCTTGACAGCTGGTGCTGGCTGTCGGATTCCACTGGCAGCTGACGCTGACTTCATTGCCTTAGAATTATTTGGCTTAGTCCGCGTCTTGGGGTCAGCTGGCGTCCTGTCAGCAGAGGATTTTACCAGTTGAGGATTTTGTCGTGATGACTCACCTATGTATCTGGTCTTATTATTCCTGTGCTGATCAGCCATACGAGACTGACTGGTTTTGCCAGCTGGTGCTGATGTATTTACCAGTTTGCCCTTACCCTTATGAGCTGTGAGTTCGGGTTGGTTTATGCTCAAATCTTTTATAAATCCCAACCCGGACTTATCAGTCGGCTTTCTCCAATGACTTAGAGCCTTTTCCAAATCCTTGGAGCCTTTATTCAAAAAATTTATTTTATTTTCTTGCTCCAGAACGATGTTGTGAAAATTATCTCGCTCAGTTTTTGCAATTTGAAAATTTTGGAGCAATTCAAAATGAGTCCTTTTCAGAGTGGCTAGCTCTTCACCGATTGACCTCGATTT
>JAPKLW010000053.1:1139830-1157265 GCA_026898455.1 Plectranthus barbatus | reverse complement strand
TGAGGGAATTGTAGTGGATAAGTTATATGTTAAGAGATTTTGGTTGTAGTGTGTATCTTCCTATTCCTCTTTACTGAGACAGTATGGTAGCCCTTTCATGAGAGGACGAAACACATTGAAATTGATGCCATGTTGTGAGAGAAGCCTACAAAAGTGGTCTCATTCTTCCTACACATATTCGCACTCGATCACAGCCAACTGACCTCTTCACTAAGGCTATTTTTGTTGTTATTTTCTCTGATCTTCTATGCAAGTTGCATCTATGGGGATACAACTTGAGAAGGGGGTGTTGCATTTCAACTTGATATCCAGCTCGAAGAAGGATATGGAGTAGTTGCATGAAGACATGCATGAAGGAAATGAAATTCATTGCTTATACATGAAGAAAAAAGCCTATGAAGACATAAAAAAGATGAAGAATTGGGGTGCTCCATGTCATCACATAAAGCTTACTACAAGCATGTGTCACCTTAATTTATTTATTTTTTTTCTTTTGTTTATTTTTCTGCTGGTTTATGATCTTGTTGTGTGTGAATTGTGATACCATCTTGAGGTATCATTTGACAGTGCTAGTAATTTATTATTATTATTATTATTATTATTATTATTATTATTGATGATCTTGTAAATGGTTAGATGGATAGGAGATTGGAATTGGTATTCCATTTGTTTGAAGCGGATGAAATTTGCAGTTGTTGATGCCCGAAAACCATGGGATTTAGCTGATATTGGTTGGTGTTGCTCTAACTAAAGTCTACTTCATATATAAAGTTTATATATATATACATAGGGATTGAATCCAGTGATAAAAATTCTCCTGTGATAAAATGATAAAGCCGTCTGATTACCTTTACAATGTTGTTTGATTGTATTTTAGTTGTTGCTTGATCACAATGTTGCTTGATTATATTTCAGTTGTTGCTTGATTGCGTTTTAATTGTTGCTTGATTAAATATCAGCCATTGATTTAATTAGATCTATTAGATGAGATTCATTCTTATTTTTAATATAGTTATTTATTAATAGGAATGAATCACAGTCATTGGATTGATAGCATCAATGATTGTGATTAAAGCATCAAAAATTAAAAAATTTAAGCATGAATTTCGTTCGTGCTTAATTGTTTTATAAATCATGCTTAATTCAATTAAGCATTATTTATAAAGCAAAAAAACATAAAATCTGGAAAAATATTTTATTCTCAACTATTGATTTTTTGAAAAAATGATGTAGATTCATTTTATTTAGTACAAACTAACTTTTAGTATGAGATTGTATGGGGAGGGAGAGAGATAGAGAGATTGGGCTTGATGAAAGCAGCTAGAAAATCGAACTGTGAAAGATATTGGGCTCAGCAATTCCAGTTTTGCAATTTCTTATGGGCTGTTTAGATCTATTTGCTAAACATAAAATTGTATTAAATGAGGTTAGGTTTGAGTCATTATAATGATATATGAGAAATATTATTTATTAAATAATATGTATAATATTATCAAACACAATTTATATGAAAATTAAGTAAAATACATTTTAACCATTATATATAAAGCAACAAAGTATAAGATTATGAATAAATCTTAGGCTAGATGAATATATACTAAAGAAAATGTATATATGAATACATGCGTATGAAGAAAGTTAGACTGTACTAATGACTCAAATTCTTTTAGCAAATAAAAATATTCGAATTCAAAGTCAGACATTTCAGATGACAGAAGGAAATATTAATCAGCCGTGTCGGCAAATAAAACAAATTAAAAAACCGTCAATCATTAGCAGATTTATTATATTTTACTTCTTAAACAATTACTTCTCCGTTCTATTACAATTTTCATGTTTCTTTTCGGTACGGAAAAAATTAAAATTTGTGAGTGTAGAATGAGTTAGTGAGATTAATATTTTATTGTTGAGTGTAAAAAAGTTGTTATTTTTGAAAATGTGATAATTTGATTTGGACGCCCAATTTAGTAAGTGTGACAATTCAAGTGGGACGGAGGGAGTATTATTTTTTGTATTTGATTTCGAAAGTACTAATCAACTACGCATTTGGTACACTACTTATTAAAATAATAATGTTATTATTATTATTATGTATTTTTTTTTTTTTTTGTACAAGGGAGCTCCAAGCATTAAAAATTGTTATAATTAATTTTTGCATTCCTAGCGAAAAAAATATATATATTACTTGTCTTGTACGGTTGAATATTTCCAATCATGGAGTTATTAAATTGTAATTGGTATTTATAAAGTTTCGAGGTCGATCATACTTTTTTTTTTCATTTTCTACCTAAGAAAATATATAATGTTATCTTGTTTATAAAATTAAATGAGTTTGGTAACAACTTGATTGCAAAAAACCTAATTTGTAAAAGGACATCTTAATTAAATTATTGTGATAATTAGGTCCTATTGTGTGCCCAATAAACTAACTTAATTCTTAAAGCACGCGGAAAGGGACAAAAAAAACTTGGTCTTTTTCAAACATTTCATTTTTTTATTTTTTTATTTTGTTAATGTAGGCCATATTCAGCTGTCTAAAAATTTTATTTAAAAATGAATTTTATTATGAGGATTTAATGAGCGAATCTAGCATTAAGAGTGTGGTTAATTTGCTACATGATTATGTTAGTTCATGTCCCTCTCTTGTAGAAAATGACTCGTATCTAATTTTTATGAGATTTTAGTTATTTCATTTTTGAGAAATCGGTTATTCAGTAAGTTATTTTTTACTTCAAATCGTGATTAAATTTTTGAATAACTTCGTAAACATTTTAGAATCAATATTTTATATTTATTATTATAAAAAAACTCTTATATTCAAATGCCCCAACTCGGGGCGTCATACTAGTTTTTGATAAATTATGCATTTGAGCATCAATGAAGATGTCTTTAATTAATGCATTCAAAAAAAATTTATAAAAAAAAATCTTATATTCAAATGTTTTAGGATTAATTTAGGAGTTTTAACGATAGAGAACCTGAAAGATAGATTAATTATCGATTTAGGACCCGAAAGATAGATTAATTATCGATTCAGGATCTGAAAGATCACAAAAATTCTCAATTCAGATTGAGGTCCTGGATTGAGAATTATATGATCTTTCGGATCCTGGATTGACAAATCATATTTCGGGTCCTGAATCGATAATTAAACTATCTTTTGGGTCTTAAACCGACAATTCTCCATTAATTTATTATTCCCTATTTCTACTTTTAAAAAATGAGCGAAATTAGGCAGGATGTTTTTAGGAGTACGGAGAAAACATGCAATTTTACTTTTTAGACACTGATCAAATTAAAGAATTAAGGAGCTAAATATTGTTTAATCCTATAATAAAATAAGATAATGGATAATACAAGGACTCGTGTTTAATTAAAATAGTTATAGACTATGTAGGCGGGTAAAAATTATTCATTTGAAATGGATAAGATATACTCCCTCCGTCCCATTGAAGTAGTCCCACTTTCCTTTTTTGTTTGTCCCATAGAATAGTCCCATTTTCCTAAAATGGCAACCTTTTTCACACTCACCAATAAAATATTAATTCCACTACACTCACAACCCTTAATTCCCGTGCCGAAAAGAAAAGGGACTACTTCACCGGGACGGAGGGAGTATAATTTTATTTTTTTTCAAGAAGAAGAAGAAGAAGGATAAGATATATAATTGTACCGGGAAAATGATGGAATTTTTTTAGAAAGATAAAAATACAACAAATATATAAGACAAAATTTGATAACCTTTCCATGAATTCCTCTATTTTTTGGCCTTTTGTTCCTATGTAATAAATCAATCTAACTACTACTTGAATAAGATGTTGGAAAAAAAAAATAGTATTGCAAATATTTATATTGTAAATGAATCTACGTGAGCTTTAAAAATTTATTAATAATAATAATAAAGAAATGAATCTAAGAGTTATGATTTATCAATAATACAATTTTTTTTCTTTTCATATGTATTTTTTGTTTTATAAATTATGTTGAAAGAAATAAATAAATTTCCAAGTAGATTATGTACTGTAAAATTTGAATTGTTGAACAAAAATATCTATTTTTAGTTAATCGGGAAAAGTTTTTAACGCCAAATCCTTTCAACATATACATGTAAAAAGAGAATTTTTTTTTTAGCATTTTATATTTTAGATTAATCACAACAACTATTGAAATAAAATCATATTTTAAACATAAAAGGTAGTGTTTTCATTATCATAATGAAAACTTTTTTAAAAATAGTAATTTAATAGCTTTGAAAATGTTGTAGGAAGATTAATTTGCATGGATATTGATATATAGGAGGGAAATATACATGTAGCTTTGGATGAAAACTAGTATGTAAGTGTGAATGAAGACATTAAATTAAAAGCTACATCAAAATTATAGTAGAAAATCTATCTTATCTAATTAAGAGTAGCAGTAGCAGTAGCAGTAGCAGTAGCAGCAGCAGCCTATCGACACCATTTCTCTTTTTCATCTGGTAATAATCAGTAGTCCGAGAATTGACTGTGAGAAGATTGCATCATCTGCAAATCCATGGTCGTTTGGCAAGAATCCTCATCTGCAATCAAACACCTGAAAATTATTATACATCAGAACTGATCAGCTTTGAAGAGAAGTATATCAATGTGTTGTTGATGATGTAATTACGTAAACTGATCTTACTCTCTTGGCCGGGACGACCAGAGGGAACTCAGTGCTCGTAGTCGACTGTAGTATTCTCCGATCACCAGCACGCAACGAGCTGCTTGCCGGATGGTGAGCAGACGGTGCAGGTTATGAAGGGTTTGCTGCCTTAAATTATCTGCCTGTTTATTTTGCAAGTGCAGCATGAAATGAAGTCAGGATCATGTAGGAGCTAGGCTGTTTCAATCATCAAGTAAAAACATAGATGCAATGTTCCATGAATCAGTTGGTTTAAGGTACATTTGCCTAAAGTGTCATTAGACTATACGAGCCATCGAATCAAAACCAATCGTCGATATAAGTGAACACGCCTCTTATCTTGGATTGCTATAAAAAAAAAGTTGCAAATGGGACTACTCATTTGTCATATCATTCAAAGGTGTGGTTGGCTTTATACTGAGCTAAAGCGACTTTCATGAAGGCAATCCTTAGTAGGGCATAAAATCGATAAAATATTTTCAAGTCTATTCAATATGTATATATATCACCTCATTCTGCAAGATCAGTCATTATCATATGAAGAGTTGAGCAATCATACAAAAAGAAGAGAGAAAATAACTGACTACGACAGCGTGGATGGAGCAGTTTCTGTTGCTGAAAGGAAAGGTAAACACATAGACTTACGAGGAAAGATACCGAAATGTGCTGAGTTCTCTATAAAGTGTAGTTGAAACATCACTAAGAAAAGAAAGCAAAATTTAAGGCCAAAAAGGAAGTGTGTGATAATTCTCAATCTGCACTACTTTTCTCTTGTTGTATTAGATACCGACATGTGCTTTCTCATCACTCACCACTTATCTCACTAATTAAAGCTCAAAGGTGGCTTTTAAACAGACATGTCAGCTAAAGTTGTTAGGGAAGAGGAGATAATAACCACTTTAGATAAGGGACTTTCATGGCTGCACTAATCTAAGATGCAAAGTGTTTCTTTTCTAGCACAAGAAGTTGATCGTAACAAAGTGGAACTGATGTACCTGTCGGATGAAGCCTTCAAGATTGGCGAGTTTGCCCAATGCGACAGCCATGTGGTGCATGCTGTCATTAGCAGAACCGTTGGCTATAGTATCAATTAAGGATTGATGTAGTTGTTCTAGTCCTTGTGAAAGAGCCTCCTCGGCCTGCTGAGACGAATGCTGGAGGCCACAAATCCCCATTATTTGCTGCTCTGTCAATGGGTCTAATTGCGATGTTAACATCTAATGAAGGAAGCAAGGATCTTTGAGTTAGGATCAAGTAAATGTGCATGGAGGCTACATCAATGAGAAGCATACAACTAAACCTTGATTAGGTCTGAGGGCCGAAAACCGCCCATCCAAAGAAAACATCTTTCTGCAGGTGTAGTCCACATTCCAGTTATCAGGTGGAAGGCATCCGATTTAGCAGCTACGCTTTTTAGACGAAAGATTTCATCGTAGTGAGCAATGTATCTGTCCATTATTAGCCGGAGATCACCATCGGATAAGTTTGCTTGCAATGCAGTTCGGATTTCAGACATATGCCTGTGGTCATCCTCTAACCATCTTGCATATTCCATGTCAAATATTGCACCACCTTCAACAGTAGCAAAATATCGTTTCAATACAAGGCCATGCATTGCTATGATATACAAGGAGTAACGATTACTTTTTTTTTATTTTTTCCTTTTGTAAGAATTTTCTATGTTTATTCACATTTCTAGAAAGTAGTATTTCTGCAGATATACGTAGGCTCGAGGCCAGAATTCACAAATTTGTGAGCACAGATGAGACAAAAGACTTAACTGAAAAGATTCCAATATTTTCACATTGATATACACCACCTAAATGTGAAGAAAAAAAAGGGTGAAGACAAAAGACAGACACACACAGTCAAGGACACTCATGCTGACCATGAGGTTAAAGTTGCAGCCTTGTTACTACAGTTATATTATTTGAATCTTTTCCTTACCTGATTCAGTAATTGATTTCTGACAAGCCCTTGAAGAAGAGAAAACTTTAGACAAAAATAGAACTGTTCATATTTTAGTAAAAAACAACACAAGCCAAGTATGACTTGAAATCTCAGTTTTACTAATTAATTAGACAAAGCTGTAGGCAGCTTCAAGATTCAGATTAGGTAAGCTGTTAATGGTCAAAAACTTGGATATTTTAGGAAGAAAAGTCTTAGTTAATGTCTACAAATTAAAGGGTTTGACAATTTTGATGTTTGTGTTAAACTAATAAGAGCAATTAGAAAAAAATTAATCTAACAATGCAATAATTAACTAGCAAGGAAAAGACCAACCACTCCCTCTTAACCTAAGAGATAGTGAAAAAACAATTGGCCAAGTGTCAAAAATTCACCTTTTTGCAAGGATCATTAAAGAAAGAAATGGCTGCAATTCAGGAAAAGGGCAAATCGGTAAATACGAAGAATAAATGTAGACACATACCAGAGCTAACACTCCCACTTGCAACCCCACCTCCTCCTAAGAAAAGTCCCTGTTGAATATAGTGATTGAGAAAGGGAGTGAGTCAAGGAAATTAATTATGGCAAAATAGACACTCATAATTTAATGTTTTAGATGCCAGACTTCAATTATTATTTTTTTTAGGACACTAGGTGTCTTGATTTTCTTTATGTTCTTTGTTATTACTACATTAAATTAAATGTTACTGTTCTTACCTGTGACCTTGCCCTCTGAAGGTCTTGCTCCAAGTGAGTTAGCTTGATCCTGCTTGACTCTAGCTGCTGTACATAGGCCTGTAGATACATACGTATACATTTGCACATAAAATCACTACCATTGTTATAAAAAAAAAAATAAAGAAATTCAGAGGAGAATCAGAAATGAAACATAAAAATAGACAAAAAAAAATTTGGCAATCCACCTTTTTCCTAAGCCTGCTCTTCCTAGCTGCTTCCCTATTTTGGGCCAGACGTCTCAGTGTCTATAACAAGGAAAGAAATCAGACGCAAGATCAAATTTTTTTGCAGAACTGTAATTTTAAGAAAAAAGAGAAATCTACAGAAAATTTCAGTTTATGCATGCACAAGTAAACAATGTGGGGTTTTCACCACCTTAGCATCAAGCACTTTGTCAGAGTTAGAACCAGGCCCTCTTCTCTGCATTTTTAGAAAATAAATCAACAAAAAAATTGTTAAAAACTTCTAGTCAGGTAAAGCAGACAGACTTAATAAGGAAAAATCTGAACTTCTTTTTTTTTCTGAATTAAAGAAGAGGAAGATAGCGTGACAGCTATAATCTTTTGAGAAATTTCAAATTATTTGATAAAATCAAGTTTGTAATTATTAGAAGATATGCTGGCATTTTCAGAGTTGTGATGGTGATATGTGTACTGTTTCTTGAAAATACTAATGATGGGGGATGACCACTACAAGGCATATGAGAATGTTTATTCCATTCCATTATTTCTCTGTGCTTTCTCATTAGATTTTGTTTCCCCTTTTCCCATAAAGATTATTTTCAAAAATATCCCACCTCCAAAAAAAAATGCATTAAACTGCAGTTCTTGGGATGGCAAAAAGTAGGCAATTATGAACTAAGACTTGAACTGCAGTCCTGAAGATTGAGGACATATAGCTACATTATTATAATCGATCAAGAAAGAAAGATATAAAGAAATACCACTGTAAAGATTCTGCTCTATCCTGAGGCTTTATTTTATCTCAGAACAAAAATCAGAAAATCCCTCAGTAATCTGAAGGAACAGTGTCCCTTGATATCAAATCTTTCTTGCAGTTGTTGGGATTTGTTATTTAAGAGAGAGAGAGAGGAGGACATAGTGGCTGTGATGACTGATGAAGAAGAGCAAGCAATAAACGATGTGACTTTTTCCCGAGTTATAGGGAGAATTTTAAGCAAGGATAAGGAAACCTTTTCTGGAGTTGATTTGGCAGATGGTTGAGACTGTGAGCTGCTTATTCTTGGGCTATCAATCCCACCGGCAGCGTCCATATGCGGCGGCGGCGGGGGCGGCTGACGGTGATTTGAAGGCGGCTTTCTAACAGCCGGGGATTCGGGAGTGTTGGAAAACGTGTTTAGTGCTGATCCTGAATCAGTACTCTCCTCTCCTGACTTTGAGCTTCCCTGTATTAAATGCTCACAAAATTTAGTCAAATGGCTCTCATCATCACCATCACAAATACTATGTTAGTATATGGAATATATAATATATTATAAAGAAAAATAAAACCAAACTCGTTTTGTAAAACTCAAAAAGAAAGATTTTCCAGAAACCTCCAAAAAAGCTCTAAAAAGATAGAGATGAATGGGGCCACAGAAGTGGAAGAGAGAGAGGTGTTGTTTTGAAGGGATTGAGGTTTGTTACGTTGTGTTGTGTGTAATAAATGAAGTAGAAATTGGGTCAAAGATTAATAGGGGAATTGAAGTACTCTTGGGGTATGCTCCTGGAATCTCATAGGCCAAGAAGGGAACATTTCCAGAGTTGCTGCAGGCCTGATCGCCGTGTATAAAGCTGCACAAAATCACAAAGCAAAATCTTCAAGAATCAGCCATAAATATGAACAAACTATTACCATAACATTTTTCTGCATATATATTTTTTATTTTTCCTGTGGGCAGAAATTGGTTTCAGACTTTGTTTCAAAGTGGGTAGAAACAAATCTCCTTTTATGAATTATTTTTGCTTTGCAGTTATGGAGTCGGTAAAAGAATCATGCAAGCAGGTCTGGTTCTTTCCATATTTGAAACACACGCCATTCAAATCCTTGCCCCAGAAATGATTTCTCTGCAACAAATGGCAACCCTCTCTCTCTCTCTCTCAAGGTTGGAAAAATGAGGGAGAAGCAGCATACGTTGTTTAGTGTCATCATTATTCATCTGAACTCCTTGCAGAATAATGGCCTCCTCAAGTTCTCCGAAACCGAAAGCCGGTCCATCTTGATTTCTTTGCAACACGAAGTGAACAAAAATTAAAAAAAAAAACCCAAATCAAATCATAGTGCAGAAATTCAAGAATCAGAATTGGATAACTGGAAAATAAGAATAATAAGCAAAAGGAGATAGTTTTCTTACAAGAAACTAGTGTTGGGGTGATGAAGCATGTGTGGGATGGCATAGGGAATATGGTGATGGTGGGAAGCTCCCGAGTCAGACAAAGCTGCAGGCTCTCCAACTCCGTGACCCGCCATGCAAACTCAGTTTCTGACCATACTCGTGTACAGCAAAACCTCAACCGCGGGGTATTTAAGAGTGACAGTAGTAGGGGAGATGAGTACAGAGGGTTTGAAAATTATCAAGAAAAAAAAATCTTGATGAAATCTGAGGTTGATGTTGAGGAGTTTGAAGACAGAAAGTCTACTTTCTTGAAACTCTTCTGGGAGGCGGACTCTTGAGATGATCAGCAAAAGATACAATTTTTCTTGGCCAAACTATATATCATAAGGGTGGAGAAAGAGGGTCCAGTCCTTTTCCTCATAAAAACGTCTCTCTCTCTCTCTAAAATGATTTGCAAATTTTGATCTTTCTGGAGAGTCTCAATCTCTCTTTTCTATCCCTTCTCTATGAAGAAATCCGTGTGTTTTCAAATATATTTTGGCCTCGATGGAGCGTGGAGTAATTATTAGAATCAGAAATGAAACTTCAAACCATGGTACAGAATATCAAGTCTGCCTGAACCCCTCTCTCTCTCTTGCTGCTTATTTTCTGGGCTTGCACTTACCAATCAAGAAATTTAAAAATAATATTGTGCCATCAACATTTTTTTCTTCCTCAAAATTTTTTTATAAGAAAAAATATTTTTTTAGTGTAAGAAAACAAAAATTGTGGGGCTGGGGTAGGAAGCCACTAGAATCTTAGGCTCCTACTCCACTCTCTCTCTCTCAACCGCCTGTGCTTTCTTATTGGCCCTTTTCTTGAGCCTTCTTCAAATCACAAAATACTTGGGCATCTCGAAGTATTGGGTAGTAAATCACTAAATTTAACATCCAAACTTTATATAGAAATTATTAATTGATTTATAAAATTTTAAAAAAAAAACTTACTTTTATAAAATGGCTTGTGTCATTTACTTTTATAAAATGGCTTGTGTCATTTACTCCCTTTGGTGTAAGATATGTGACCAAATATAATTAAAAGTAGCCAAACGTTCAAATTTAGTGCAAATTATATATATATTTTTTTTTTAATGTAAAAATTATACAAATATAAGATTTTTTTTCCAAAGACAAAAATCGATCGGAAAACATGTAATTTTATTTTAAAAAATTTCATTTCAAGGAATTTCATTTCAAATATTTTCTATTATAACTTTTTATCCCAAGTTTATCTTTAGCACGAAATTTTATCCCAAATATTTTTATTTAGGGTTTTTTTAATCCTATATTTTATTTCATTCGTGAATTTTATTCCAAATTGTGGGATAGATTTTCTTGACAAAATATGAATATAGGATTAAAAAAAACCCTAATAAAAATACTTTGGATAATATTTCTTAATGAAATAAAAATGTATGATAAAAGACTTTGATTGAAAATTTTGGAATAAAATTATCTGAAATGAAAACTTTTGAGATAACATTACTAATTTTTCCTAAAATTGATTGTGCGGATGGGAACTCCCGTCATTTAATAGACACGTAAAATATTATAAATGAAAGGGGATTTCTGATGAACACAGTCAATTTTTTATTACCAGAATAAATTATATACTATAGTTTTATAGTTAATTTGACCATGTAATAAGAGGATGATAGTTTATTGGAAAAAATCAACCAAACACAATTATTAGTGTTGCACAATCTTACTTTCTAAATTTCTATATATAAACTGCGAGTACATAAGAATTTGTTTACATGGCCCAATTTCATGGTTTTAACTTGTTACAAAGTGTAGTAGTGATCTAATAAGGCACGAGGACTATGGTGTGAGCTCACAAATGAGGAGTTAAAACATTGGAAGAAATAAATAAATAAATAAATAAATAAGTAGGAATTTAACATTATCTTTTTTAGATGTTTAATGTTTGTATGTTGTAGAGGTGATAATGATAGGGTTTACTTTTTGGGTTATTTGAGAATTTGACAACTCAGTCTCACACACCCTTGTCAATATGTATATTGTATTCAATATGTTGCTTAAACCCATTCAACCAAAACATATTATTATTTTTTTTCACTAAATAATTCAATAAAACATCCACTTGTCAATATTATTAAATATTAATCCAAGTTTATGAAATGGATTTGTTTGGGGTTATCCCATTTGTTGATGGGTCAACATCCATTTTTTGTCATCACCTCCAAACCCATGCCACATCAAGATTCTTTATTCCATAAATACCAAATAATTTTGATTAAAATCCTTCATAATCCATATCCATGGTTGGGAGGAGACAACTTCATGGTAACTAGAGAGTGGACATAATAAGGATAGTAATTATTAACAGAACAGATACGAATATCAAGTAATTGTCAACTGAGCTCGTTTTGTTATCGTATTACGTGTTTGGAGCTTTACATGATTAAATCATGTGAAACAATCTTAATTTAAACTATGAATTCTATCTTAGCAAATATAACTCCAATGTCAAATGTAATTTGTAAGTGCATGGACCTAACTACAAATGTTCCTCTATTTTATTACTTTTATGGTAGGATAATGTTTTCTTTAAGGAACAAGGCAATTATGATCAATCTGTAAACTGTCCCCTTGCCTAGTAGAGAGATACAAGGAATTTGTTTCTATTCTCGGAAATGTGAGATTATTTTTTAAAATATTTATTTAACATATAAATTAATTAGTTTTTGAATTAGGTGTGACAGATGTAAAGTTTGCTAGATCCTTGCTAGTGGAGATGATCATATACAATGCCCTTAAAATACTATTTAAGCCTTGCACCATTTAATTTGGACCCTTATCAATTAAATTCTTTTTATTATATTCCGCATTTCGAATTTAATCGGTTTTGAGAGAGAATGAAGTGATGTTGGAAATATGAAAATGATAATAATAAAGACAAAAATGAAAAATAAATCAATTTAAATTTTAAAAACTTATTGTTTGATGTAAGAGACAATAAGAGTAGGGTTGATGGATTATTGGTGAAATAATATTTTATAGTTAATGTGTTTGTTTCATCTACCAATTATTCTCATTCATATTGCTAATCATTGTTTTCTAATTTCTTTTTTATTTTCTTTTTGGTCCAGACAAATGTATGTATATGGAGAGTTGGTGTTCATGCATCTCATCAACTCACCATCTGATAATTATCACTTATAAAAAGATTGTGTAATTAACTAAAACTTCGGCAGATTGAAAAAATATTGCAAAATAAATGTATTATAAACTTATAATATTTTTTAACATTCTCAATCATCAATCTATTTTATTTTATTTTATTTAACTTATAAAATGATACTTTGGGTAAGGAGAGGTGTTGTTTTTTAAATTAATGATAGAGAATTGTGAGAAATAGAGAATTTTCCTTCATTAATTATAAATTGAATACGAGAAATAAATTAAAATTTGTGCTTTGCTTGTAGAATAATCAATACTTGAGATAGCTTATTTGACTCCAAACTCGTTAATTAAATTTACTAAAACTTTGATAATCAAATGCTTCAAGCAACCTTAAACTCTTGTGTTTCTATTTTCTAATTATTTGAATTCGCAGCCATTATTTGACTGAATAAAAGATGAAATGATAGACTTTTTCTATGACAATCAATATTTCAGTAGCGGTTGAATATACAACAAAAATTATAGTTTCATACATATTTATTGCAAAAAGCCCATTGATTTTAGCCTAAACATATGACTTGGGCCGTTCATTTTTCACTTTGAAAGACTTATAAACACCCAATTTTGCATTCGATTTGTTCGGCTAAAATTTAAAATTAACTGACGACAAAATTATCGATTTATAAAAAAATTAATCTGAATAATATTCAAACTGAATTGAATTGAACCGAACATTTGGTCTCGAATCATTATTATGTTTTATACAGATTTTTAATTTATAATGATTTTTAATATTTTACGATATAATAAATATAACTCATAATGAAAACCATCCATATTCATAATTCAATTTTTACTAATAAAAATTAGAAAATAATAATATAATTAAATGACATTCAATAAATAAATATTTATTGGATTCCGTCACTTGAGTTTCGATCAAAATCATCCAAAATCATTCGATTTAATTCTGTCACTGATCGATGATTCTATTATGCTTACCCTACTAGAAACATCTTTTTGTAAAAATTATATCATTTAAAATTGTTGAAAATCAATACCACACCCAGGATCTTGCTCACGGGGAGAAGTCACCGCCATTTTATACGGTATTATGTTTTGTTTTGAGCAGATGATATACCCAGTAACAATTTACTCTGATTCTATTATTGCCATGAGAGTCATGTCAAGCCTTGATGAAGAAGAAGATTTGGTACCAATGAAACTGCGTAACATTGCTCAAATAGCAAGCAAAGAATGTATTTTGGGTATTTTTCACGCTTATAGAAGCGCCACTAAGGCAGCTCACCATGTAGCACAATATAGTGTGCATATCTCACAACCGATGAATTGGAGATTTGTTTTCCCGGACTGGCTAGTTGATGCAGTTTAATTTATAAAACTTTTATTCAAAAAAAATTGTTGAAAATCGGATATAGGATGGTTTGCATTAGGTTAGTAAGACCATTCACACTTTCTCCAGAAGAGCGTAGGATAGAATAAAGGGATAAGGGTTAATTTAATCATTCGACTATTTTGAAATGATTAATTTAGCCCCTCCTTGACTATTTGGCTCAATTAAGCCCTTTAACTTTAAAGAGTGGATCAATCTAATCCCTCAACTTAAAAAATAAATTTTTTACCCTGATTAAGAAATGAGAGAATATATATTTGTTTTATAGTTTTATTTTTGCTATTAGATTATTTATTATTTTTATATTACTTTAATTGTTTTTATTTATAATTTAATTAGTATAATTAAAAATACTTAATATAATCTGTATGAGCTAAAAAAATACTTAACTATTATTTTTAGTTAAAACAAATGTATTAAATTATCTTATTAAATCAACATTAATATGTCATTCATAAATAATTATAAACAATAGTATAAGTATTTATCGATTTTCTAAAATCAATATTTTATTTTTATGTCAAAAAATAATTATTTTCCTATATATTAAAAAATAGACTCTCATAATATCTTGACGGTAGATATGAGACCACCTAATCAATCGACAACACATTTTTTTAAGAATAAAATTTATACTTCTAAATATAATATTATATGGTTCGAAGTTGTTGAAGCTTAAACAAAATAAAATAAAAACAGCTTACAATACAATTATTATTTATATTTTTTATTTCATTATTATTATTATTATTTTTAAATATCTCGGCACTTATTGCTAAATTTGTGTATATTTATGCTTATTTTATATTATTTTTAGCTTCAACTAAAATACAATTTATTGGTGTATAAATTAGAGTTAATAATTAAATATCAATCTGATAGATGTAATAAATAAATCTTTTTATTATAAACTATCGACAATTGTTATTTATTTTAATTTAGTTTTCAAATTAAATCTACTTGTATTCAAGATTTATTTTTTAATAGATATATTTATTATTTCAAATGTTCTTATTTCGAATATTCTTATTTATACAAATTAAAAGTACAAATAAAAGATAACTTAAGTAATTTAAAAGTAATAAATATAAAACTAAGATAAAATTATAAAACAAATATATATTATCTCTCTAAATCAGCGTAGTATTTTTTAAGTTGGGGGTTAAATTGAGCTAATTTTTAATGTTAAAAGGGTTTAGTTGAGTCAAATAGTTAAGAAGGGGCTAAAGTGATTCTGTTAAAGTTAAATTGATCTTTATCTCTAAAATAAAAGATTTTAAATTAAAAATTTAAAAATAAATAAATATCATCAACTGTATTGCAGGTACACGAGTCCAAATATAAATTATTATAAAAACAATAGTTAAATTCATCAAAATGTTCGATAAATAGATGGTTGATGAATTTAATTTTCACATCTATCTTAATTGGTTTGGTGGGCCGGACATATATATATTCGATGGGCTCATTTTGGGCCATTTTTTAAGTCCAAGTCCAGATCCATCTCAGCACGGGACCAGTCCGGACCAACCCAGGCCCAGGACCAACCATCTCAAACCCATGTCCAGCCCGGTTAAGGCCCATCTCAATTTTTAGTTAGTTTTTATTATTTTATACTAATTATCTTAATTCATTTTATTAATTTAACTGCTAAATAAATAATTTTAAGTGTTCACAATTAAATCTAACCTAATTGAATGATGTTTCTTTAAAGAAAAATTACAAATACTTCTCAAAAATTAATTTTAAAATGAATAAAAAATAAAAATAATAATTCATATTAAACCCATCTCCGGCACACCTGAGACCCACTTCAAACCCACCTGAAACTCAGCCCAGTCCAGGTCCGGTCCAAGCCCACTTCATAGTGGTCCTGGGTTGTGCTGGGCCAAGAGAAATAGAAATTGGCCCTGCCCGACACAATCCATTTTCACTGGTAGTCCCGGGCCGTGAGTTGACAACTCTAGATATAACCGACTTTTTACATCATATTTTATACTTTATCGAAATTTACGGTATATGAAAAATTCATACGCTACCGTATTTAAGTTTTCAGATATGCCAAGATTTCGGTATGATTTCGATATAGGATGATTTATATTCCATTACTTCGGTATAACAAATTTTCTGAATAATATTTTCAATATGATTTTAGTATGAGAATATATATCATTTATCTTATTATTATTTTGGTATACCGTTAATATACCGAAAATTTTATATATGTTTTTTTGTTAATATTTATTCAAGAATTTGTTTATTGAATAATATTATTGGTTGAAGAAGGAATATACACGATTTTATTATTAATCTATTTGAAATTATTTTTAATCTATTTTGTTAAAATAAAAATATTAATATATTTTTGGTTTGTACCGGTAAATATTAGGATAGTCATCTCTTTACCGCTAAAAACTCGATAATTCTGATATTTTTTTATATGATTTATTCGGTATTTTGGCATTTGAGTAAAAAAATTTCTGTCCCTAGAAATGGACCTTTTTCTTTCTTTCATTTTTTTAATTTATATAGCTATTTGAACGCAAGAGATTTAATGTTACATTGTAATTAAATTCCAAGAATAGAAGAAAAAATAAGAGCACATGTGCCCCTGCAAATCACAAGAATTGTAGATAGCTGCTAGGTAGGTAGGTCTTTCTATATTGAAGCATGCATGTTCTAGTACAAGCCTGTTTTCTCATTCTAGTCTTGTCTCATGTACGTTTCACATTACAAACTTTTTTATTCATATATATATATATATATATATATATATATAGAGGGGTGCACTAGGGTGGAAACTACCTCTTAGATGTAAAATAAGACTTGATCTTAGCCTTTAATTAATAATATTAACGTTCCAGATTTAATTTTAAATCTGGAAAAATTCGGTGCAATAAAAGAACAAAAAAGTTGCATAAAAGGGTTACATGGTAAATTTGCAGTTTTTCATATCTTACCCACGATTTAATTTGCTTAAATTTCGGAATAGTTCTAAATTGAATATGGGACAAGATCCGGAATTAATGGGGCGGTTATCTTGAAAATTTGTTGCATAATTTAGTGAAAAAAGTTGCAATATTTAGATTTGTTGCATAATTTTGAGAAAAAAAATTGCATTATTAAAAGATCAAAGTTGCATATTTACACGATT
>JAPKLW010000053.1:1124272-1139730 GCA_026898455.1 Plectranthus barbatus | reverse complement strand
CCCCCCCCCCCCCTATTTTGTGGAATCTGATTCCTAAAATAATATATTTCAAAATTAATTGATAAATTACTTCCTAATTTTATGGGATTAGATCACTAAATTTTCGAATTTCAAATAAATTTGTATGTTCTTTGGGATTTCAAACATTAAGCAATTTTAAAAGACCATAAATAAAATTCAACTTGTTTATCAATAAAAAATTCCATTTTTTATACAATTTAGTTGCAGTAAATGATATAATCATTTGCAGTGATTAAATGTCTAATGCACATATCCATACAACTACAAAAAAAAAAGCAAATTCAGATTTTTTAAAAGCAAATTACTATCATTGCTATTATTGTGAAAATCATGTGCAGTATTACAGGCGTAATTACTGCATATTTCGTGACACTAGCAACTTTACTAAAGACAAGGAAAAAATAGAAATATCACGCGACAAATACAAGCAGTACTCATAAAATATTGTAATAAATATACTCTATTTGTGCATGTTTACAGGCGGAATAACTGCATATTTTTTAATGAAATTATACACTAAAATCACGTGAATAAAAAAAGCATGCAAAATTTATGTTTGAGAAAGAGTTAATAGAAGGGAAAGAGAGAGAAAATGAGAAAGAGAAAGATGATGTTGTGGCAGAAGAAAATACAGTCGGACTTTGTGGCAGAGTAATTGCGACTTCCTCCTCCTGAATGGTTGCGCAAAGCAATATTGCCAATGCGGACAGATTGGGAGTGTGAAGATTTTGAGAGTCCCCGTCGCCATGATATTCTTCCAGTGAGAAAGATGATGTTGTGGCAAAAGAAAATATAGTCAGACTTAGTGGCAGAGTAATTGCGACTTCCTCCTCCTAAATGGTTGCGCAAAGCAATATTGCCAATGCGAACAGATTGGGAGTGTGAAGATTTTGAGAGTCCCCGTCGCCATGATATTCTTCCAGAGAGAATGCAGCGGCAACCATTCCACCGCTTGTCCCATAGAATAGTTTTAAGGGTAGAAAAAAATATATCTAAACTCAATACGTGTAGAAGAAAAAAAATTGATATAGAAATTAAATTATTAACTATAATTAAGGGAATGGTTATGGAAAGAGATTAACTCTCATAATAAATTTACAATAATATCCTTCATTCAAATTCAAAATAAAAACAAAATAAAAAATAAAATCTTAACCGCTAGATCTCGAAAATAAATGAATCAGATTTAATCTTATATCTTATCTGGGAGGTGGTTCACATATGATTACAACTCTCTCTCTCTCTCTCTATATATATATATATACACTACAAGAAAAACAGTGAACAACAACGGTTAAAAACTGTTGTTAAAAGGTATTTGGAAGTGTTGTCGTAGGGGGTGTTGTTAAAAGTATACGCTGAAAGACAACGGTTTTCCAACCGTTGTCTTTTCCACTAAAGACAACGGTTGAAAACCGTTGTCTTTTTTAAAAAAAAAGTGTTGTCTTTTCTCAGAATAGACAACGGTTTAAAACCGTTGTCTTTTATAACAAAGACAACGGTTTATAACCGTTGTCTTTACTACAAAAATTGTTGTCTATTGTTGAAAAGACAACAGTTTAAAACCGTTGTCTTTTTTTCATAAGACAACAAGTTATAACTGTTGTCGTTTGTATAAAAGACAACAGTTTTTAACTGTTGTCTTTTCTCCTAAATAACAACGCTTTCAAATTGTTGTTTATAGCAGAAAAAAAAATGGTTTTACACCGTTGTCGTAAACTGCTGCAATTAATCTGTATATTTTATATTATTAATGTATACTCAAATACAAAATTTACAATGTTAAAAATTCGTATCATCAAATTAACTTCATAAATATACAAAAACAATATTCTTATATGCAAAACATCATAATATTAATCATGTAAAAAAGTATCCAACATCTAAATAACACTAATAAATATTCAAAATCAATCCATATCCCAAAGTCATTATTCAAAAAACAAGGTGATCGTCTAATATTTTTCGAATTTGCTACTCATACATGTAATCTTGTACTGTATCCGCCCATTCCATGTGAACATCATCAATATCAATAATGTTGTAGCTCCTATTGGTGAACTGTTAAATAAAAGATCATACATTATAAAGAGACAATAAACCTCAATATTTTAAATTTGATATGAGTATATAATTAAGTATTACCAATGGTTGCAATGCCTCGATCGTCTCAACATCAGAATCAATTATTTCTTTCATGTACTTCATTACATAGTATCCGCACTGAAATCCATCAGGTTGTTTCGGAACCTACGTTTGAAATCAATCTATTAATTAATATATATAATTTATTATATATTTTGTAATGAAGTTTACATACCTTGATTATTGACCATTTTGGTGTTTTTCTTGATTTTTGTTTAGTGGTCGTAGTAAACATCTTCAATGCTCTGCAACTCAAAAAAATATAAATATAAATGAAATCTATAACATTAAAATTAAAAATATATATATAAAGGAAAGTAAACTTACACTTCGACAACTTGTTTCCAAGTACCATCGCGAATACCATTATAAAGAGGATCTAAAATGCCGATCTCAGCTTTGTATGGGTCAATAACTGTAAGAATCCAATGTTCTCTGCATATTTTTAAATACCCATAAATTTAGAAAAGTATACTTAACTATTAATATAACCAAAATGAAATCAACTTTGTACTTACCCCACATTACATGGAACCAGTACAATTTGATTAGGTACAGTACCCTCAAGTCTTTGTACTAAGTATCGAGATCTTTGTTCCATTCTTTCATGACTTGATTTCTTATCATTCTTTGTAGATGGTATGTAACCTACATTACATGGATCGACAAACCTGAATTTCTCAGTTGTTTTCATTTCTTGCATCTTCTTGAATAAGAACCTAAAAATATTGAAATATTAATAAATCACAATAAACACATAAACTGTCATATAAATGTATCTTACTTACCATATGTAGACACCAATACACGTATATGATATTGGAAGCAGCTGACAAAAAGGCTCAACATCTTGAAAATGTACATAAAGTTTACGCTCATGGCCGAAGAGATCATCATCAACTTTGACTACAATAGTCTTCATATCTTGTAGTAATGATTTGCAATAGCAATACACTATACGAAGAGACTTCGGCACAGAAGATAAATCTATTGTTGATCCTTTTGTTTCTTCTTTCTTTATGCTTTGTTTTTTCTACATACAATCAACCTCATATGTGTTTAAAACATGATAATATCATTATCCTTAAACTTCAATAGTTGTGTTGGCCAAATAACATGTGATCCTACACTGTCACTAACGCTATGACACTCATCTGTCGGAACAGGCAAAATTGCATCTTCATCCAGTGCCTCATCAATTGCCACTTTCATAAAATTACAATCAAAGTTGTCCCCTGGTTCATAAACTTTAACAACCGTGCCATAAGCAACTACATGTTTTCCAAACTCCAATGTTAACTCAACTGGTTTTCCCTATACAATAAATGTAATTTTTCACAATTAATGACAATTTTAATATCATATGGCATTAAAAGAATAATTATTGAGCATACCAGATATTCAAGATCTTTCTCATCAGTTTGAACATATCCCTGCATATCCATCTTATGCTCATCTATATCATCGGGTGATCGACTCTCTTGTGGTTTATGGACAGAGAAACTAACTTTGCAATTTGATTTACTTTCAACTTCAGTAGTCTTCTCCAAAATAGCTTCAAGTTTTGCAATACGCTCATTTTGTTCGGCGTTTAATCTCTTCATCGACATCAAATCTTGTTGCTGTTGAATGTATAATTTATTTGTTGCACCAACTTTGTTATAAGATGTTTTGTGAGTATGTCCACCAATGCCTCTCAAAAAACCTCCATGAGCTTTCTTCTCTAGTATGGTATCAAGAATAGTGCCATTCATAGGGTCTGAGCTCAACGATCCCAATTCCTTCTGTGAAATGTACTCGTTCTGCAACAACAAAAAAATGATTGTAAAATAAAAATATATATACTCTATCTTGATACTATTGTAAAATATTATAAATTAACTTACAATTTTAGCAACTTTTTCATTTAGCTCGATTCCTACGTGTTCTCCATTTTTAGACTTTCTTCCTTCAACCCAAAGTTTTGCTTGAGTAATTTCTGGATCATCAGATATCAATGAGGGCTGCAATTTAGAAAAGTGATGAATAAGATGAATAAATTGACTTACTTAGTGATTAGATAACAAACAGGGCTACAACTTACATTTTCTTGAGCATATTTCGCATACCCTTTGCGTGCGAGACGATGTGGATATTCATTCTTAGCTCTTCGCTCTTGTTGTTTCTCTCTTTGGCTCTATAATAAAAAAAAATATATGATACACATAACACATTCGAAAGTATATGATATACTAAGCAATGTTTAACATAAAATAAATTACTCACTGACTATTAAGTCGAGGTCCTACAAAAAGATAAAATTACCTTGAAGTCATCATCCATACGAGTTATAAGAAAATCAGTCCAATCTGATTGTGGAATGAAAGGATAATCTTTTGGAGGACATCTCATGTCCGGTGATTTCTTTCTCGCATAGACATAGTCATTAGTGAGCTTCGTCTTGAATTGACGCCATTTTTGATTGGCTGATTTCATACATTCAGCCTTCCAGCCTACTTGAACATTGAAAGACATCTGCAAAAACATATGAAGTTCGTCATCAAAATAAATTATATCTTAGAAAATAAAAAAGTTTAAGTAGTTACTTACATTTAATGAATCCCAAATTAAATCTTTCACATCTTGTGGAACTTGTTTCCAATTAGCGTAGGTTATTCTAACTTTTTCCCTTGCCAAAACCCCAATGTAACTTTGCATCTGCGTAGCTATTTTCCCGATGGGCTGGCCATGTACATTAAACTCCACTTTTGGTCGTATACCATTGGACCTTTGAATTGTCAAGCATTGCATGTGTGTTCGGCCTCTTGCTACTTTCATAGTACAATTGTCTTCATTGATACTACCGTCATCAAGCAATGTTTGATCTATATCTTGTACATCTAGCTTGGCCTTTTTACATTTTCGCTCCTCATCATCAATAACATTTGATGCTTGCTTTATTCTTGAAACCATGTTTATCACTGAATTAAGTACATATTTTAGTCATATAAACTGTACATGTGATATCACAATGAAAATATATATATGCATCTATTGAATTGGGGATAAAAAAAAAAGAAATAATCACATTTAAATTAATCAAATAATAAAACACAATAAATAATAGTGTACAATATACATATACTTTTATGAATTAATTTGAATAATGAGAAAAATATAGTGGAATTGGTTGTATGCTACAATGTTTATGGGGATACGAGTTACAAATTTAAACCTATTTTGAATTTTAACTAGCATTTACAATTGGCTAGGCATGTGCTTAGATCCTGAAAATATGAAATAAAATTCAAAATTACACAATTCAGAATTATAACTCTCATATTCACCAGGAATATCTTGCTGGCCAGATTCCACCTTCCTTCAGCTCTGAATAGCAGAATGTTCACAACAGCTGATAGGTGGCAAATTTATGATAATGAGCACATTGCACTTCAAATTTAAGAGCAGAGATTAAGCCCAACTATCTTGCATTAATGTTAAACCCATGTTGATGTATTTATGAATAATTTACAACAAATATTATTCCCAATAATAATGGATCATAGTTTCTGTGTAGGTCAAGAACAAGGTGGGAGTGATTTACAGCAAATTTATGCTAAATACAAATGATTCTCACAAATTAGATTGTTTATAATATTGATTCAGGTTTAATATAATTATTTTAAGCATAATATATGTTGGGTGTAGGCATTCTGGAAGTCAGGTTACCTACAAATAATGCCAAGTAATTGTTGTCAAAAAGATCATGCAAATAATTATTTAAACGGACCTATCTTGTTTTAGAGTCATATTTAAGGAGTGAGAGGAATATTATCTAAACATAACAGAGAGGAAGGTGATTAAGTTATAAAGTGGGATTCTAAACTGTATGACAATATTTCAAAATACCTCTCATAGTCATATCTTATATGACATATTTTAAGGAAACAAACACTTCAGGGAAGTCTTAACAGCAATGCAGCATGGAGAGATACATGACAAAATTGCATAAGAACCAACTTTCCAAATTACTCAGTGAACTAAAATCAACCAGTACCAATGCAAGAAAAACTTACATTTGAATCAGCAGTGAAGTTGAAGTATTAAGATAGTCAAGGCCAAGAAAACAATCCCAAAAACTATAAACTGGCCAAAAAAGAAACAAAGAAAGAAAACATATATTACAATTACGAGATAGCTCATCTCCAAAATATAAAAAAGTCCAAACAAACAAACCCCCTAAATAAGTCCAAGGCAAACAATTATATCTCAACGCATTCCTCTGAAACAAATCTAACCTTTGTTTGCATATACTAGAAAGAAAATCAAACACTTTACCTTAACTAAATCAGTGCGGATGAAGTTCCTCTGTAGCAATATCCAACAAATTTTTAACCTGTTGGAAAGAAAGATGAAATAACTTTAATTGAATCATCATTCAAATGGAAACATTTAAATAAATAAAAATTGAGAATTAGTAAATAAAACATTTTAATAAATAAAATTTACCAATTTAAATATTTGCATTGTCAATCCAAGTCCCATCACAGTCAACACGAATGTATTGTGGTTCATTTTCATCATTGGTGTCATCATTCTTAATAGGAAACTCATTACTAAAACAAGGACAGTGGATATCCTCAGTATCATCAGCAGATTCAAATTCCATGTACTCTTTAGTAGGAGTTGTAAGTACTGTTGGCCCCGGATATCAGGGTATACTTTGGCAGCGGAAAATACGTAAGTTCGTTTCTTGCACTCTGCTGGTTACACAGCTGACTGGGACCTTGTCAGCTGGTAAGTCAACTGGCAACTGAGTATTCAGCTGACTGGCAACTGGCTGGTCAGCTGATGACTCAGGACTTAGAAAGTTTTAGAGTCGAGTTTGCACAGTTATAAACTGGTTTCAGTTATACTCCAGCACTTGGGTGCTGGGTTTTAAATCAGTAAGTAAATGCTGAAAGCAGTAAATAACAAGGATATTTTATAGTGGTTCGATCAACTGATCTACGTCCACTCTCCAGTCGAAGCACTGGAAATTCACTAAAAAGAGTAATCCGGTACAAGATTTCCTACGATCTATTTCCAGCTGGTAGATGCCTCGTCTACCAGTCCACTGGATCAACCGCTCCCGGTCCTTGTCCTTCTTCAACTCTCGTCAGATGGATGGAGTGCGAGCACGTCACTTCAACCTCCTCCTCCGACTGATTGGGTGTTGAGTTCTCCCAAGAACTTGACTCTTGCTGGCGGCAAAACTGCCCGTAATAACTCTGGAGCTGGCTGGCTCAAGAGCTGCTATGTTCTTCCTCGGAATGAGAAAGAACACCAAATGAGATCAATAACTCACAAGCTAGAAGCTTGGAGTCTCGTGTTCAAATGATTGACACACGGAGTAGCTTTAAGAAAAGCCTCGAAAGATTGCTTATTCACTGATATGAATGCGTTTGAGCTTTCGGTAGGTCAAGAGTGGCTAAGAGTGGGTAAGAGTATTGAATGCTGTTGGATCTCACGTATTTATAGACGTGAGATTCAGATTCAAATACTAGCCGTTTGGACACATCCGGAAAAGTCTCTGTCCTCGCATGTCCTTCTGCAGGCGGCAGGTAGGAATTTCCGGAAAGCGCCATACCTTTGATCGCTTTATCTGACACAGATCTCTTTGTGTCAGAACGACTCTATTCGTCAGTACGAGGAATCGGAACTGGTAGTCTTGAACTGATAGACTTTAAGGTATCCTCCTTAAAGTCATACTCTGTCAGTTAATTCCTCGACGAATCTTCTTTTTGTCTCTAAGTCTTCGGGAGAGCGAATCTTCAATTCTGCTGATAACCTCCAACTGGTAGATCATTCTGGTGATCTTGTGCTGGCAGTCTCTGCTGGTGACTTGCCTTAGCACAATCAAGGTCTACCAATTCGTCTGATGTTATCTCTTGGAATCTCCCGTGACTGGTGGCTTCACCGCTGGTGAATAGTGTCAACCAGAACACATATTCTGCTGGTAGATCTGTCAGCCTCCTGCTGATGAAATCTTCCCACTGGTGAACAGTAGCCAGTCAATAGCTCTACTCCATGCTGATGAACAGTGTCAGCATGAGTCTTCGTCAGCCGCTTGCTGGTGAGACTTCTCTCAACTGGTAAGCACATCTCATGCTGGTGAACAGTAGCCAGCATGAGTCTTGATCAGCTACGACTTACAACTCAAAAGACCTAAACAGGACTTTACATTTGAGACTAGAGCTTTTCTAGAGACAAACTGACGCTGGTTGGACTTAGGATTTGATCCACCAAAACACTTAAACACCAAATCTAAGATCTAAGCTATCAACTGGAGAAGGGAAACTTAGCCAGATTTCCCAACAAGTACAACAGACCATTGTTGATCATCAGGGTCCTCAATATAAAACACTTGCTTTGCTTGGCTTGCCAAAATAAACGAGTCATTTTTGAATCCAATTCTATGTAAATTCACCAAAGTGAATCCAAGATCATCAACCTTGATGCCACTATTATTCTCTACCCAACTACATTTGAATATTGGAACTCGGAACTTGTGATAATCTAGTTCCCATATCTCTTCAATAACCCCATAGAAGATCATGTCAGACACAACGGGTTTTTTATCTTTCGCACTAGATAATTGCATAGTTTTTGCTACTATGCTTACTCCGGAGTTTTGCACAGTACGTACTGCATCACGCTGTTTTGTATAAAATGTTACTCCATCAACTAAGTAACTTGCATATTTCAGAACATTTCTACTAGGCCCCTCTGCAATCCATCTCAATTTTTCTGTTATGTGGTGAGTGGATCGACCTAACTTTGATGCAACCTAGTAGAAAATTACAATTGTCATTGTTAGGCAGATTCAAATATGAATAAATCAATTATTAAATGTAATACAAAGTAATACATTTGGAACCCACCTGATCACGCAACCAACTAGCAAAAAATTTATTATGTTGTCCTTGATACCATTTTGGAGGCTTATTCCGTGATGTCGTTTTCAAATATGCCAAGTGCTCTCTATAAAAAAAAAAGTTAATTAGTTCTTTATTAATGATTGAAAAATAAATATTGTAAATGACAAGAGTGTGAGTGGGCTCAATTACTTGATATAAGGATCGATATCAGCATCATTGGTGAGCACATAAAGATGTGCTTGCATCAACTCATCGGGTGTAGCAGAACAAGCAATTGCACTTGAAATAGGCTTGGTTAGTCCGACCTTTTGTTGGGATTTTGGGATGCCACACGTTTGCACATTTGATAGGTAATCCGAGCAAAATTCAACAGCCTCTTCGGCAATATAGCATTCAGCCATGCACCCTTCAGGCCTATTTCGATTTCTCACATAACCCTTCAACACTCTCATATACCTTTCAAATGGGTACATCCATCTATAACATACAGGTCCACATAGTCTGACCTCCCGTACTAAGTGGATAGTTAAATGAACCATGATATCAAAAAAAGATGGAAGAAAGTATTTCTCTAATAAGCACAATGTCGTTGCAATTTCTCGTTGGATATCATCTAACTTCGACACATCAATCACCTTACTACATAGCGTATTGAAGAATAGACACAGTCTAGTGATAGTATATCTTACATTGTCTGGTAAGACGCCACGAATCGCCACCGGAAGTAATTGCTGCATTAATGTGTGACAATCATGTGACTTAAGCCCAACTAGTTTCAAATCTTTCAGTGAAACTAACTTATTCACATTGGATGAATAGTTTGATGGAAGCTTCATTCGAGAGAAAGATTCACAAACTTTTCTTTTTTCACCCCTGCTTAATGTATAACATGCCGGTGGCAAATAAGTTCTTTTTTCACCCTCTACAGGAGCTAGCTGAGTCCTCATATTCATATGCAGAAGGTCTTGTCTTGAGGCTAACCCATCCTTTGTTTTTCCTGGGATATCAAGTAAGGTACCAAGTAGACTTTCACATATATTCTTTTCAATGTGCATCACATCTAGGCAGTGTCGAACATGTAGGTGTTCCCAATATTCGAGATCAAAGAATATTGACTTTTTCTTCCAAATTCTTTTATCATCATCTTTATGAGATTTGCTAACCTTTCCCCATGCACATTGTATTTCAGCAACAGACTTCAAAATATTACTACCATTAATCGGTTTCGGTGCAGTTCTAAACTCTTGTGTTCCGTCAAATAGTTTCTTCTGTCTCCTATAAGGATTATTTGTAGGAAGAAACCTTCTATGTCCGGTGTATGACATTTTTCGGCTATGTTTCAATCGTTTCGCACAAGTGTCTTCACCACATATAGGACATGCATGGTATCCTTTAACTTTGGAGCCCGACAAGTTACCGTAAGCTGGAAAGTCATTTATTGTCCACAACAATACAGCTTTTAATAAGAATCTTTCATCACGAAAAGCATCATATGTTGGAACTCCAACTTTCCATAGATGTTTAAGGTCATCAATTAAAGGTGCTAAGTACACATCAATATCATTGCCTGGCTGCTTGGGACCCGCAATTAATAAAGTAAGCATGATGAATTTTCTCTTAAAGCAAAGCCACGGTGGTAGATTGTAAATGGACAATAAAACTGGCCAACAACTATAAGTCGAGCTCATCAAACTATGAGGGTTGATCCCATCAGCTGACAATGCTAATCGAAGATGTCTCGGTTCATTTTGGAATTCTTCCCATCTATGGTCAACAACTTTCCAATTGGGAGAATCGGCTGGATGACGTAGATGACCGTCCTTAACCCTCCTATCAGCATGCCAATTTAAGTTTTTGGAAAGATCCTTGTTACGATACATTCTTTGAAATCTTGGAATTGGTGGAAAGTACCATAGGACCTTTGAAGGAATAGAGTTTTTTGAAGAAGAATTATTGCCCTCTTTCCATCTGGAGGGACCACATGTCGGACAAGTGTTATGACAAGCATACTCTTTGCGATATAGGACACAATCATTTGGACATGCATGTATTTTTTTCGTATTCCATGCCCAAAGAACATAAAGTTTTCTTTGCTTCATATATAGTTGGAGGCAACTCATTAGGACAAGGCAACATGTCACCAAAAAGAGTGAGGAGGTCTGTAAAGCTCGCATCACTCCAACTATATTTCGCCTTAAGGTTGTAAAGTTTCACTATTGCAGATAACTTAGTGAATTTGGTGCATCCATCATATAATGGCTTCTCTGCATCCTCGAGTAATTCTATGAACTTATTTGGATCATCATTTTCTTCATATGCAGCATGTACCATATCAAACGGTTCCTTAAAAACATCATGACCATGATTCCCTAATTGATCATCCCCATGGTTCACTGAGTAACTTGATGTAGATCTTTCTCCATGCCATATCCATGTATGGTATGTTAAGTCTATACCATTACTTAATAGATGTAACCTAACAACATCTTTACTCTTACGCATTAGATTTCCACATTTTGTGCATGGGCATGACATCAGGAACTCATTAGGTGCATTATGTGTGGCAAACTGCATGAAAACCTCTACTCCAGCCACATAATCACTAGTCAACCGATTCTTCAACATCCATGATTTATCCATTATCAACCTAAATTAGAATACACATTTAGTTGCTTATATTTACATGTTTGCCACTTTCCCTCCAAAAAAAATCACATCAATAATATTTTTTTCTTTCAGAGATCCTTTGTGTCTACATATAAACTTTTTTGTTTTATCTATTAAAATATTTGAAATTATGTCCTGCCTTTTTGTGTCACAAAGGAATGAATATGCTTTCAGGTTGTTGGTATCATTATGTAATTGTATCAAGATCATAATAGTTTATCAGAGAACATAAAAGGAGGCAAGTCATTGGACCACCAAACATATGCTATAGTATTTATTAGTGTGATGATAAGATTATTGAATTTGAGGGAAAGATGGGGCTCCAAATCTTAAAATGAATATACTTTCAAATTTCAAGTAATCATTTTCTTTGATCCCAATTGTCATTCACTATACCTCTTTTATCACCAAGGCCTCTCTAGACAATGTCAACTTGACATCTATCTAAACTTTAGAGTTGTGGTTTTTAGAAAGGGATATGGGTTAGCTAGACCCTCCGACTATTTTCACAGGAACACATTAGCTCCTCCTTCACTATTTGGATCAATTTAACCCTTCGACTTTTAGAGTTAACTCAATTTAACCCTTTCAACTTTTCAATTTACTTCTATACCCTAACAAAATGAGATAAAACAAATGTTTTATAGTTCTTCTTGTTTTTAATATTTTTTTATTTTGTATCTACATTTTTAAATTGTATAAATAAAAATACTTTATATAATAAACTTTTCCAGTGATATGCTTTCTCCTTTTAATTAATTAGAAAAACTTAATATCTTATTTATTGTAATTCTTTTATCATCAACCATTAAAACAAATAAGTTAATAATATTAATTCTTTCTTCTTTTATCGACATCAATCTCTTAGTTTTCTTTAACAAAAATAGTAAATTTTAAAAAAATATATATATTTAATAAATTCTTATCTTTTAACATTACAAAATTATAATACCATTTCTTAAATAATATTCAAACAAGATTTTCAAATTATCCGACAAACATCAATTTTCATTAAAACATTTCAATCATTATTAAATCATCCAAAACAAGATAATATTAGATATTAAATCTATATATTATTAATAATATCATATTTGTTTTATTTTTAAGTTTCTAATCTTATTGTTTTTAAATAAGTATTATTATTATTATATTAAAATTTTAAATTTAATTAATCTAATCCTTGAAGCAAATTACATTTGCGATTTTTTTATTTTTTAAACAATAAAATTAATTAATATATTTAATATTTTAATTGTCTTAAGTATTTTGTTTATGTAAATTAAAAGTATAAATACGAAATAACTAAATCAATAAACACAATAAAAAACAATTTAGAAATAAATATAGAATGATAAAACATTTTTATTCTCCCTCTTATTTAGGGTATAATTGTAATTTTTTAAGTTAAAGGGTTAAATTGAACCAATTTTGAAAGTCAAGGGGTTTGATTGAGCTAAATAATCAGCGGGGCTAAATTGCTCCTATCCCAAGAGTCGGAGGGTTAAAATAACCCTTATCCCTTATAGAAAAAAGCTTCTTGAGTGAGACTATGTACGTGCACTCTTAACTACAATTATAATGTTTCCACTTATGTTCAATTTTTTTCAGGCAGAATTATTATGCAGCTGGGTTAATTGCCATGATGACTGATCACTATAGTAATCTGGTGTGGACTAAATTTAACTCATTATTTGTCCTGCTGGTTTGAGTTTTGGTCCATAACTACAAATTAAATGTCTTATTATAGTAGTTTTAATTTTAGTGCCTTTTGTGATTCCTTTCTATAAAAACGTTCATGAAAATAGTTGGTGACTATTTTGATTCAAACTGCATTTTATATAGTCAGGTGAACTTTACCATATTTCCATAACTACTTGAAAATCATGAGAGTAAAAAGAGGAGGATATCTGAATTACAATCAACAATGGGGATGAATGAAGTTAATTATTGAGATTTTACTATGTCCTTAACTTATATGACTACATTGCCTATGGAGAAAAGGAAAAAAAAAACATGCATTTTGTAACTAAGAATGACTATGTATATGGTGAAACTCAACAATCTTCTCTACAGTTTTAGAAGCTAGAAGCAAATACAGACCATAATATGAATGGGGTGGTTGTTGGTTGCTGTGTCTGTGTGGAAGCCTTTTCTAATAACAAGATTATAGGTTTTGATCCAATTTTATAAGATAGGACATATTTGTTTTCTTCAAGCTTAGCCAGTCTACATAATGGATGCTGCTTAAATTGTTGTCTATTGGTTAATCTGAGTTTAGTTATTCCAATTGAACCATCATCAGGAAAAACAGAGGGCAGAACTCAAGGAGAGAAATGGAAAATGCTTAAGAGAAAAACTGCTGGATTTCTGCGACGTTCTTGATATCCAAGTGGACAAATTTGCTGCGAAGAAGGTGATATACCTTACAGCATACGGTTATGGAATTTCTAAAACATTCATTTGTCTAATTGTAATGGAATATTTATTATTTAGAAGGATCTGTGTGGGAAGTTGTTGGACTTCCTAGAAAAGCCTATGGCTGCTGAGGGAAGTTCTACCAAGAGAAGTGGAAATAAAGATATTTGGCATTCTGGCACAAAGTCTAAGTCTGTTGGTAAAGGAAGCACACCAAAAGATTCACAAAGTAAAAAACCAATCAGTCCAATACCAATGAAAGGAGCTGAAGCAGAAATCCAGACTTGTGGCAATGAGAGTAATTACTTCATGGTATTTATTCAGACTTGTGGCAATGAAATCCAGTTTCTAAGGAATGTTTACTGTTCTGTGAATTAATGAAATACAAATACAAGCTTATTTGTGATGAAAACTCGTAGTATGTAATCTATTCTTGGCTTTCTTACAGGCAGGAAGTGATAGTGACCAAGAGAGTAATGATGGAGCAGGATAATCTCAAAGGACACAGACAAAGAAAGAAAACAAATATTACAATTACGAGATAGCTTATCTCCAAAATATAAACATACATAAATCACTCCAAATATAAAGGAAGAATGAATGAGTAAATGCACCTTTATTCTTTTCACTTCTGATTTTTTACTCTTTTCTCCAAATTTATGTGCAGCAATCTCCAACGAAGCAAAAATGGCCGACACACTCAAAGCAATGAGCAGAACCTCACCAAAAAAATTATAGAGGATTACAATCTATAATGTGATATTACAAAAAGATGAGCAGAGGTTGAAAAATGATATTACTAGAAGAGGTATATGTGAATGAACAGAGAACAAAATCTAACCATCCATTTTGTAAATCAACGTTCCAGATTAAATCTTTCCGTCTATCATTAAATAGGCTAGTTTTTGTCATTTAAAGGGCATAAACAGAAAAAAAAAAAAAAACGCACAATTAAAAACTGAAAGTCGAAATTTATGGGGACAGTTACCAATTAGGATCAACCCACGATCTAGACAAATTTAATCGAATATTTAGCATGTTTGTTGGTTGTCATTAATGATTTTTTCCATTATTATCAAATAAATTGGAAAGAGAAAATGCACCACGATTTATTCCATAATCTTAAGTTAATCGTTATCATTGTTTATTGCTTTGTGTGTCATTGTTTATGACTTTGTGTGTCATTATAAGGTTATTCTCTCAACTTCCAGTAATATATTATCATTAAATGTATAAACAATTTTAATTATTCGTTAAACAGGGATTCGAAGAATGATACATTTATTCATAAATAATGACACTCACATA
>JAPKLW010000053.1:1055609-1123501 GCA_026898455.1 Plectranthus barbatus | reverse complement strand
TATATATATATATATATATATATATATATATATATATTGTGGTGATCATATCACAAGTCCCTTTTAGATAGGAGAAGAGAATAAATATGAACCTTTGATTTGTCAAATCTAATGGTTGAGATATGATTTTAAATTTTATATTTGATTTTTATTTTTTATTATAAACTATAATTAAGGGTATTTAGGTAAATAAAATATGGTGGTTATAAAGAATATTATAATCTCTCTCTTCTCCAACAAAGTTTTATTTTTTTCAATATTCTCTCTCCTTTAAACTTCTTATAAAATTTTAAATAATCATAACTCACTTAATTTAAATTATTTTTTATGTATCATACATCAAATTAAAGATAATTTAATAATCTTTCAACCAAAATTCATATTGCCTATGTTTAGCATAAAAAATCAAAGTAAAAAAATAAAACTTTGTAATTTTTCAGCTTTACATACGTTATTGCATTATCTAGCATATTATGTTGCATTATTTAGTTCTAGTTATTGCATTATCCGTCATATTATGTTGCATTTTTTAATTCTTTTTATTAATATTTCGGTTTTGCATAAGACATCCTTTATATTTTGCATTATTTAATTTTGGTTATTACATTATCTTTTATATTAAGTTGCATTATTCAATTCAACTTATTAATGTCACTCATCACATTATACTTTGTATAAAGTTGCATTATTTAGTTTTAGTTATTGCATTATCCTATATATTTTGTTGCACTATTAAATTTAATTTATTAATGTTTCATTTTACGTATGCAATTGTCTAAACTTTATATTATGTTGCATTATTTAGTTTTAATTATTGCATTATTCTTTACATTTTGTTGTATTATTCATTTCAACTAATGTTACAACTTTGCATAGCTATTGTTTTATGTTGCATAATATAGTTTTAGTTGTTGCATTATCATTTATATTTTTTTGCATTATCTGTGCATTAATACATGATTTATGAATAAACTCACTAATTTTTATGTTTACTATGATATCCTATTTATAGCATATCCAATAGGGATTTCGTTTTAAAGAGAATTAAATTATCTTTAATTTGATATATGATACATGAAAAAATAATTAAATTGAATGAATTATGATTATTTAAAATTTTACAAATGTCTAAAAAGAGAGAGAGAATAAAGAGAAAACAATTACGTGTGATGAAAAGAGATAATTATGAGATGTGGTCCCCTAATATTAGATAAGTCAAATCTAATATCTATCCAAAAATGATTAAAATACCCATGTAATCAAATCTAAATCTTAATTTTAAATTTGATCCTAACCATCCAATTTAGAAATAAAGGGCTTAGATCCTTTCTCTTCTCTCATCTAAAGGGCATAGATCCGGTGAGAAAGGTAACGTGAGAAAGTGAGAAAGGTGCTTGATTGTGTTCATGAGGGTGTTTGATTGTATTCAGGTCGTTGCTTGATTGAAACATTGTTTGGTTGTGTTTAATTTAGTTGTTGCTTGATTATTTTGTTGCTTGATCCCTCTTACCATAAGAATTAAGAACCAATCACTGAATCACAACCATAGATCTCGCTGAATAAACGGTCCAGATCTCATAAAAAAAATGGTCATTTTTTCTCAAAAAACCTGCATTGTTGGGCAATTTAGTCTTTTTACTTATAATTAAAATTCGCCCTTGAAATATAACCTTCTTAATACACATACAACGTGCATGCATTATAGAGTTCACAAACTATCATTATATAGAGAAGATACTATCATTATATATTATTCCTCTAATTTCACACGAATACACAAATATTACTAACATGTGTAATAATTCAAAGTAGTGGGTTTCATCAAACAAAGCAGACCTGCATTACATAGTTTATGTACTATCATTATATACTATAAATATTATCATTATATATCATTATATATTGAACTTAAAAAATATGTTAATATAATTTCAATGTATTTTTTCTTCCTTAATTAATTAAAAATGAATGTGCAAAAGCAACGTAAATTGTGTCTTGTGAATAAAATTGTAATTGAATCTGAATTAAAAATAAGTTACAATCACTCATTGAACCTCTTCTAGAAATATCACAAGTTGCAAGAATGAGGGTTGGCAAATAACAATACAATACAATAATAGCAATACAATCCATTGTGGAACAAACAAGGGACAAAACCTCCTCAATCATCATCAATCATCAATCTCAATATAGCTAGCTCTCAATCTTATACAGAGTTGATGTAAAGAGCCAGTTGAGGTCAAGGAAGGCTTTGGCCAAGGGATGCTTAGTCTGTGAGAGATGGTGAGCCTCCAAGATCTCAACAATCTCACATTGCCAACAAGGCACACCACATCAGCTATCATCTACATCTGCTTGGTGTTGTGTTATCACACTTTGGAACAAACGAATCTGTACAGAAAAAAATGAATTAAATTTGAAACTTATAACATATAATGCAATATTCATAACTATATAATGCATGTATTTACACTATATAATGAATTCTCATAACGGAACAGAACCTCCATAAACTAATTATAACTGACTCACATATAATGCAACTATTACAAAACAATAATGCAATTCATAATATTATATAATGCAGATATAAAAAAATTAAAAGTACGTAAACTAATAATCACTCTTTCATAAATAACCTAAGTACTACAAATATATAATGCAATTCATAACAATACATAATGCATGTATTTACACTATATAATGAATTCTCATAACGGAACAAAACCTTTATAAACTAATTATAATTGACTCACATACAATGCAACTATTACAAAACAATAATGCAAGCCATAAATTATATAATGCAAATATAAAAAAAATTGAAAGTACGTAAACTAATAATCACTCTTTCAAATATAACATAGTACTACAAATATATAATGCAATTCATAACGATATATAATGCACATCTTCAAATTAAATAATTAAGAGTGAAAAAACCAAACCATAAACAGCAATCTACGAAACCTAATTCAAAATCTGGAAACAAATCATCAATAACCCATACAATGAATCTTCGATTCTATCACCGTAATCTGATAACTAATGATCGAACATTATATCAGAAAACAACTAATTCTATTACGTAACAGATGGAATTTATCAATTCTTACCTTTCAAATGATCCATAACTCGCCGACGATGATGACGAACACAAACAACAACAAACACAGACGATGGCGAGCAGATTTCGCAGAGAGAATGAATGAAGAAAATATATAATCACAGAAGGAATGAAGATCACAAATCGCAAATCGCAAAGGAAAGAAAGATCGCAAAATTTAAATTAAGATTCTAAAAAGATTTGAACTCATGTAAGTACGAAATTACCCCTCATTTAACAATAATGAAAGTTAATACAAACAATAATGCATAGCGGGCGAAATTAAATCTAAGCTATTGATTTCATGATTAAGACGGATAAGATTAGTTCTTATTTTCACATGGTAAGGTTGGTTCTCATATGATCACTCCCCTATATATATATATATATATATAGGGGAGTGTTAAAGTGACAAGTGCCTACCCAGATGTGAGATGAGAATAAATCTGATGCGTTCATTTTCAAAGTCAAGGATCCAGATTTGATTTAGAAAATTAAAACTTTTTCAATATTTGGCTTTTCAGTCTTTTTGCATAAATATATTAGGGGACCACATCTTAAATATTATTTAATTTTTCTAAATATGAGGGGACTATTTCTTATCTTTCAAAAAAATCATAATCTATTTTCCCACTTTTAAGACACGTTTATTTGTTATTAACTTTATTCTCTCACCTTCAACATTGCTATAAAACTTTAAATAATCATAGCTCACTCAATTTAAATTATTTTTCGCGTGTCATATATCAAATTAAAGATCGTTTTATTATCTTTCAAACGAAATCCATATTGCATATGTTTGGAATAAGATAATCGTAGTGAAAATAAGATACGACAACTATACATGCATATATAATGCATATTTACAAGCTTACATAATACAACTTACATCTGAAAAAAAATATCTACATTTTGCAAAAATCTGATAGCCCTATTAAACATAATGCAACTGAATTGGTCTATGTAATGCAAATATACAGACTTATATAATGCAACTTAAATCAGAAAATAAAAAATTTTGTCAAAATATCAATTACCTCATAAATAGTCATGCAAATCTATAAGCATAAATAATGCATGTTTACAGACTTATATAATGCAACTTAAAGGTGTTATGATAAATTTTGAGTTTTGAATCCATCATCTTCTTCTTATTTAGGTAACGACTTCTTCGATTTCCTCAAAGAGACGACGAGTACGAGCTAGCAGAGGAAAGGGAAGTTGTAATGCAATTGGATTTTTGGTTATTGGTAGGTGGTTGTATGCAATATTTCTCCAAACTAGTAATTTGTCAAAAAGACCATTAATGAATTGGTTAACCAACCCTTAACCCTCCATTGAACCTAAAGTGAATGGTTTGCAAAGTCGTCACTTTAGTGTATAAATTAACTTTAGTAGTTGCACCATGAAAAACATCTCTAATCTACTGAAGTTGCATAAATAATAAATTCAACAAAATTCAACCATTTTTATTAAAAAAAAATCAACTTGTATTATGAAAGTAACCAACAATTAAATAAAATTAAAATAATTTCACAATCTTTCGGCAATATAATTACATAAATGGGCACAAAAGGGCAACATTTGCACAAATTGGACGACTACAACTAATCACTCTTTCGGCAACATAAATAAGCAACATAATCACACATACAAATTTGCACCTTTTTTTTCCATCAAATTCAACACATATATGAAACCATCCAACAATTAAAGAAAATGGATAAAATTTTACCAAGTTCGGGGCATATATATGAATTCATCCGATTCATACTTATTTGGCATTATCAAAACAAATTAACACAATAAGGACAAAATTAAACTATAAATTGAATTATTAATCCAACAAATCAACAAACCATCCAATAATTCGATTAAATTTTTTTTTTGACAAATATAGTTTCAAATGAAATGGCAAAGATATGGAACAAATCGGGCATATTCACATAAATTGGACGACTAGAACTATAAAATGCGTAAAATTATGGTTGTTAGAAACTGAGTTTCAGTTTATTCTCTTATTTGATGTTTTGGTGTGTCAAAACTCAGCTTCTAGGCTTCTAGTATGTCTTTAAATGTAATTATTGTAAAGGATTTATTGAATTGTAATAGACTAGAAACTGAAGTTGAAGACCGAGCGCTCAGAAACTTGGTTCCTAATAATGGAATTCAGAGAAGACTAAGCTCGAGGAAACAAGAATCAAGTTTCAGAACTTAAAGAAAAATATATGAGAAACTTGAAATGATGAAGACTAAGTTTCGGAACTTGAAACTTAGAATGTCCAGAAAAGTCAGTTTTTGGAAACTGAGTTTTGACGAAGAGAAGAGCGGAAACTTAAAACTGACTTTGGAGAATATCAATTTTCATTTTCAAAATTCAAGAGCACGTGAAAAATACGGAGACACAAGAAGACCGAAGTGGAATTTGAAGTCAGACTCAAGATTCCTAAAAGTGTCATTCAACAAGTCAATACGAGGAAACTTGAACTTGGATTCCTCAGACTGAAACTTAGTCTGACAAGGCTGGTGAGAAGTACAGTGCCAAAAGTGAAAAACAGACGGCAGAGCAGAGTAGAGCAGACCAGAAGAATGGGCTATGATTGGACGACTCAATCTTTGTCTCTAATGGTTGGATTGCTCAGACTAACGGGCATAATTCAAATTGTCATCCAAGCCACCTATAAATAGTCCAACACTTCTACAGAAGGATATACCCAAATCACACGCAAAACTAAGCCAAAGCTCGGCTAAACTAAAAAGTCAAAAGCTCTAAAAAGCTCTCTATTTACTCTGTGTTATCTGAACACGAGGTTTAAGTCATCCAACTCAAGCTATTACTTTCGTGCATCTGTCTAGGTGCACGAGGATGAAGCTTTATAAGCTTAAGCTATCATTTGGTGAGTATTAATTTTCAAGTAATAATCACAACAATCAGTATTCTACTCTGGGATACTGATTCTCACGGGCGTTGCCAATCAACTGAAGTTCTGGGAAGAACTTAAAGCATCCAACCATCCAGATTGAAGGTTGTGGGGTGCGTCCTCACTTCAATTCTGAAGAAGGAGCAGACGACAAGGAGTTTCTGGGCGAGTGACCTAGCAGACCGAAGGACGGAGATTTTTGACGGGCTAAGTGGATTTTCCGATTAAGTTCGGAAGAGTGGACGTAGGACTTTGATTCCGAACCACTATAATATCCTTAGTTATTTACTGCTTTTTAAGTTTATGCACTTTAAGTTTTCTTACTCATTTGAAACCTTCAATACTTGACTAAGTATTGAAGTGTATATCCTGAACTAAAACTTAAACTTACATCGAGCTTAAACTGAGTTTTTAAGAAACTGAAATCTGAGTTTATACAAGTGAGTTTTCAGACAAGTGCAAGATCCATTTAATACTTCTGTAGCATACATTTATACTCTGATTTCAAGACCAATAATGGTAATTACCTAGTTTGGTGTGTCATCAATGCCGACTGATTGTGAATGAGGGGACCATAGAGGAATGAGGCCGACAATGATATGTTTGATTTATGAATCGGGGATGATTTTAGGGTTTAAAAATTATTAGGGTTGGTATCGATAGTCGGTATCTAGTCAGAATCGTTTATATGATTCTCACCCGAGTTCAAACCCAGGTTATGTCCCATTTTTTAATTTTTTTATTCTTTTTGTAAAAAGTGTATTATGTAATTTTTCTCATAATTTTATTCACAGTTTATCCTTTCTCTATTGTAATCCTCGTTAAAAAAAATGAACGGAAATATTATTTGCGTACTATTTTAGCCCTGTAAAATAGAGGGAGGCATAAGAAAATCAAACGCCATTATATTATAAAATGGATTGGAATACCACCATTGTGTGGTGGAAATGGATTTATTAGGCTATTCATTCGAATTGAAAGCGCATCAGTTGTTGGGTCAAGGCCCAACAAATGAATTATAATATAAACCATCATAATCAAGGTTTATCAACAAAAGAACCGAAATTAAAAATAAAGAACTAAATAAAATCTTGTTCTAAAATACACTCTAATATTCACCATGAACATGTGAATACACACTATATTATTGATAGTGAGTTCAACTCTAATTATTCTAACATCTCTGATTTTTTCCGCTACATCAGACATATTAACACATGCCCACAATAGACATTAGGATATTTCTGCTCTAATTCATTATCATCATTTGAAAGTGATGTACTTATATACTAAATTAAAGTATTCAATTTGTTAGTTGGATTTTTAATTTCTTTTGTTTGTTTCCAAGTCAACAAAATAAATAATAGAAAAAGAAAAAAAAAGATACATGGCCATGTCATCACTTAACAGTTGATGTGGCAAAGAATTAGCAATGTTAAGTAAGTTGGATATAATTGCATAATAAATAAAAGTGCAGAATAAACTTTGGGATATACATAACTATCTAATTTATAATTTTACCAATTTCCCTCCCAAAATATCACATCAACATCACTTTTATTTTCTATATTTATTTTATTTATTATTTTTGAATTTTATACAATAAACAATAATAAAAACCTAATAAAATTATATTTATCACATTTAATTTAAAATATTATATTTTACTAATTTATTATAGTAATTATTATTTTTAAATAGTACAAATAATATTTTTTATGAGTAAATTTGTGAATAAAACTCCTATTTTTGTAATTTTGTGTTTGATCTATTCTTGTAATTTCTTCTATCGTTGGACATTTCAAAAGAGTAAATGGAATATGATAAATATAAGCATAAAATCTTCTCTTCCCAAAATACATAATATAAAATAAGATATTATAATGAATGAAAGAGAGACTATAGTTTTGAAAGCATAATACAGAAATTAAGTGTTAAGAGGCATGAAAACGGCGTTAGGAATGGTGAGAATGAATGGTACAAGAATTGTGGAGTTCCGAGAATGTGTGGATTGTCCACACGTGCTCAGAGAATTGAACCCAGTGTCCATAACCATGCGGCGCGCAGAAAGATGTAGTTCTACTATGCTAAGGAGAAAACGAAAACCCTTGTAGCTCTTGAAAAGGTACAACCCCGTATAGCGCTGGAACTACACCAACACATGTCAAGAAGCATGGCAACTGCAACTGAGCATTTTGTAGTCGTGGCAGATCGCGCAACACTTGTTGTCTTGTGATAAAGACACGCACCCGCTCTGCTTTCCGAGGTTTACATCTTACGTGTACGCTAAAGCCGCTTACATCTTGGTGTAAAATGAACTTTGCAGCCTCTCTACATTTGCATTTGCTACTGTTTTCAACGCAATTTTAACTTTCTTTATTTCTACCCTTGGCTGGAGATTTTTGGGTCTTTTGGCGTCAGTTCGTGTTGTTCTTGGTTTCTATCTGAGTTCTTGGAAAATGAAGGTTTTGTTCGTTATTGCTATTGCTGCATGCACCTGCTATTCTTTCTACTGTTCCGATTTATTGAACAGGAGTGAAAAAATAATTTGAAGGCTTTGTTTCGTGAAGTTTCTTTCTTCTACGCCGCTTTTAACTTCTGCAGTTGAATGAAGAAATGTGAAAAAGATTTTGATTGGACTTGAGAATTTTATATAGCAGTTCTTGGGATCTTACCCTACTTAGTTCAACGCAGTATCTGATTCTTTTTTGAGACTGTTTATCATCTTCAACAGGGTAGCTGATTCTTTTTTCTTGAAACTGTTTGTCATCAAAATAAACCTAATGTGCTTGAGTTCTGTCTGTTTCATTGTAATCCAAGATTAGTTTTCTTCTATGCGAGACTCAAAATTATAATCCCAATTATGCCTTGTACGCATGCATAGGTTGGACTGCGTTAGTTGCATGTGTTGCTGAATTATGTTGTTGGCATTGCTTTTTTGTTTGTTTGCTTGTTCCTCTAAATGTTAGGGGCGTTATGTGTATGTAAGGTTCACGACACAAGGTCGCACGCTCATGGCTCTGGTAATGAGGAAAAAATGTCAACGAGGAAACAGAAGGCTGAGGCCAAAACAAGTGAAGCCGAATCAGAGCATTCGCCGAAGAAGGCCAAAACCGAGAGCGAGGAGAAACCCAGTGCTGCTAAGAAGGAGAAAGTTGAGAATGACAATGGCGAGGAAAACGGGAAGTCCACAGAAGAGATTAAAGCAGAGTTTGAGAAGTTCTGTAAAGCCACGAGTGAGCATCTATCAATCCAGCAGATGCGCGAAATTCTCGAGGCAAATGGCCAGAACGCCAGTGGCTCTGATGATGCTGTAGTTCCTAGATGGTTGGTGATCATAGCTGATATTCTTCCTTCTTTCTTCCTTGAAACCACCATGAAATATTTGTAATGATTATGGTGTTGTTGCAGTCAAGATGTTCTATTCTATGGGCCGTTGGATAAGTGCCCTGTCTGTGGTGGTGTATTGGATTTGTCAGTCTCCAATGGGACCTACACATGCACAGGAGTGTATACTGAGTGGTCTAGTTGCACTTTTACTACGAGGGATCCTCCCAGAAGAGATGAGCCCATCAAATTGCCTGACTCAGTTAAGGATTCTCGCGTTGCTAATGTAAGTTCCTTTGCTTAATCTGTATATTGTCATTGTGGACTGTCTGCTCGAATACCCTTTTGTGATGCTGTCTGTAGTTGCTGAAAAAGCACCAAGATCCTAAATCTCGCCCTCGGACAGTGGTGTCTGTCTGTGATAAACCTTTGACGGGGATGATGATTTCTCTGGCTGGCCGTTTAACCCGCACGCATGTATGTGCAGTATTTTCTCTGTTTTTTAACTGTTTCACTGCTTCTTTAAACTCTTAGTGTAAGAAATGAGGCTGGTGTTTCTGTTTCTCATGCAGCAATACTGGAAGTCTAAGATAGAGAAATGCGGAGGGAAAGTGTCCAACTCAGTGATGGGTAAGTTCATAGATCTGATTGCTCATTTTGTGTTTGGTGTTGTACTCTCTTGATGTGTCTCACTTTGCAGGAGCTACTTGCCTAGTAGTGTCTCCTGCTGAGCGTGAGCGTGGTGGCTCGTCCAAGTTGACTGAAGCCCTGTAAGAACCTAAGCATTTTTTGTTTGATTTGTATGGTGAACGCAACAGGAATGACATTTGATTTGTTTGTTGGGTGATGATGATTCAGGGATAGGGGAATACCGATAGTAAGGGAAGCGTGGTTAAGCGACAGTATCGAAAAGAAGGAGGCTCAACCTCTGGATGCCTATGATATTGTTAGTGATCTTGCTGTAGGCGGGAGAACCATCCCCTTGTATCATCAGGATCCCTCTGAAGAGGCTTTTGAAACCATTACAGCTGAGGTATCTATAATCTAAAACTCACATGTGTATATTCATTCGATTTCGAGCATACTGATCTAATTTATCTACCAATTCAGCTTAAGGTTTTTGGGAAGAGGGGTGTGCACAAGGACACTAAGTTGCAGGATGTTGGTGGGCAGATTTTGGAGAAAGATGGAATCTTGTATAATTGTGCCTTTGCTGTTTGTGATCGAGGGGCAGGCCGGAATGAGTATGGCTCCTCCATGCCTCCTTTAAGTTTACATATTGCTTAATTATATCTTGTGCTGATCAGTTTGATTTGACTGGAGATAGGTTTGGCATTGTGCAACTGATTACGGTACCCGAGGGTAGATTATACATGTACTACAAGAAAGGCAAGATAGGTGATCTTAGTGTAGTAGATGAGAAGCTTGATGAATACGATGATGTTGAAAGTGCAATTAAGGAGTTTGCCAAACAGTTTGAAGGGATGACTGGAAACAAGTTTGAACCATGGGAGAGAGAGAAAAAGATACAGAAGAAATATCATAAACTATTCCCTATTGACATAGTGCGTTCTCGAGTCTTTGCCCACTGCAAGGTTGATAGCATCCAGACAAGAATATAACCTATTACTAAACCTGGTTTTGTAGGAAGATGGAGTTGACGTGAGACACGGGGGACTCGGACTGAGACAGCTGGGTGTTGCAGCTGCCCATTGCAAGCTTGATTCCAAGGTAGCAAATTTTATGAAGATCCTGTGCAGCCAAGATATTTACAGGTGAGTTGAACAGAACATCATCGATTCGTCGAGCTCTTTGATTGTTCATCTAATGTTGGGGTACCTATGCAGGTATGCTTTGATGGAAATGGGGTTAGATTTCCCAGATCTTCCTCTGGGTATGGTTACTGATTTACATTTGAAAAGATGTAAGTTCTCCTTTAGCTCTTGCCTCCTGATCTGAATTATTGGTCACTGCGTATTTTTTAACGTGTGCATGCAATGGCATTCAGGTATGGACATGTTGCATGAATTCGAAGAGGGGGTCAAGTCGAGTAACGAAACTGGGCCGAAAAGGGATGCCTTCTGGTCTGATTTCAGCCAAAGAATGTTTACACTTCTGCCTTCCACCAGACCTTATGACTTTCGGGAATTCAGTGATGTAGCTGATCATGTTAGTGTTCTCAATATCTCGGCCTTGAGTTTTTTTTTATCCTAATCAGAAAGAAACATGCAGGGAGCAGCTGCACTGGAGACTATCAGAGATATAAATGTGGCTTCACGTCTGATAGGCGACATGACTGGTCCTACTCTCGACGACCCTCTGTTTGATCGATACAAGAAGTTGGGTTGCTCTATTTCGCCAGTTGAAAAAGACACCGATGATTACAAGATGGTAGCCAGTTATCTGGAGAAAACCTATGAACCCACTAAAGTTGGAGAAACTGTAAGGCAGTCTCAGCCTATGTGCTCCGATATTGCATGCACTATATTCATCTTAGTCATTATCATCACATCTTGAGTTATTTTCCAGAGTTATGGGATATCTATTGAGGATGTATTTGCTGTCGAAGTGAGTGCTGGTCCGTCCTTCGACGAAATCAAAAGGCTACCAAACAAAGTCCTGCTATGGTGTGGTGGGTGTTACTGTTATTGCATAATCTTGGGTATAGAGATACAGATTCTATCCGGATTAATGTTTCACGATCCTTCTTTTTTAGGTACGCGCAGCTCAAATTTGTTGCGGCATCTGCAGAAGGGGTTTTTGCCTGCCCCATGCTTTCTGCCTGTTCCAGGATACATGGTAAGATCATTAGATATAATGGGAGGGAGCATTCACGCAGCATTATCTTATAACTGCTGATTACTTTGTTTGTGCTTAGTTTGGGAAGGCCATAGTTTGCTCAGACGCTGCAGCCGAGGCAGCCAGGTACGGCTTCACAGCAGTGGACAGGCCGGAAGGCTTTTTGGTGTTGGCTGTTGCTTCTCTAGGTGAAGATGTTACAGAACTGACAACAGCTCCAGAGGTAGACAAACATCAATGCTAGACAGAACCCTCATCCTGCTTATATTCTTCATATTATCATTGTACTGATGTTAGACTGAATCTGGGCTCCCAAGGATGCGACAGAACTGGAAGAGGAAGAGCTCGGGGTGATATTTCGAGGGCGGAAGAAGACCGATGAATCCGAGCATTTTACCTGGAACGATATCAAGGTGCCCTGCGGTAGGCTTGTCCCATCAGAGCACAAGGACAGTCCTCTCGAGTACAACGAGTACGCTGTGTATGACCCCCAAAAGGTGTGGCTGTCTGGATCTCAATTAAGCCTCCCTGCTCGCTCAACTAACCTAAACTGGTGTAACTTTCTATTTTTCAGGTGAGCATGAGGTTTTTGGTGGCCGTGAAGTTTGAGGAGAAGGATGTGGAATACGATGTTGCTGAGCCGTGACCGGGGAAGCTTTCTGTTCCCACCTCCCAGATGGGGAGTGTTTGGGGGAAGGGGCATATTTTGGCTTGGGAGGAACTGTTAGTAGGGTTAAGGTGATGGCATGTTTTTTGCTTGTCTATAGATGTCATTCCCATGGAAGGCTCTGTATAACTAATGTGTAGACATGAATTCGGATTTCTTGTTATCTTCTTGCAACTCAAAATTCCAGCTGGGTCTGGATCTACTAAACATTATGTATATATATATCGAACTTGTAGATGTTTGGGACTATGGTTGCAGATTTATTTCGAACTCATAGAAAACCCAACTAACCAGACAACCTTAAAAGCCACTGCTGTTTAAAACTAAAAATTCTAAACGAGAACTGATGCTACAAAAGTGTGTATTCTTTCATTCCACCGAGTAACAACTATTTAAACATGAACATGAAAAACCAATCAGATCAACAAGTGGGAAAGGTGAAGGTAAAGCATCAGTGGTACATTACAATTGGGGGGAATTTGAAGCTATCTGAGACGAACGGAATCATTGCCGCCGATCCCTTCATCAGATCTCGATAGAAATCATACTCTGCCTCGTAGTCGTGCAGCGAGAGCTCGGCTTTCTGGTTGGTGTGGTAGTGATGCCGGGCTAGCTCAGATTTTCCGAACCCGAAAACACTCACTTTCTCACACACCCCCAACGCCAGCATCACGGCCTGCATTCCCGAAGAATAGTGGAAGTTGGAGCCGTCGTGGGACGGCGCCCACTTCGCCGGATCCTTCCCACTCACCTCCAAGAATCTCTTCAACGAGTAGTACTTGACAATCCTTGCACACAACGTGTCGAACCGCGGATCCGTGACGATCAAGGGGCCCTTGTGAGAGGCGTTGCACACCAAGAAATCCAAGAAATGTGCAGGCTGGCATATATACATGACTATGGGCACATTCATTCCGTAGGGATGGCAGAAACAGCCCTCCCTACGAGCGCACAAATGCAGGATGTTGCTGTTAACGAAGGAGATGTTGGTTTTCGCACCGACATTGCGCTCGAAACCTCGAATTCTAGCGTTGTTCAACCGAATCACGGATTCATGGCTGTCGATCAGCTTGCCATGGTCGCTCTTCAGTAGAATCCCACTGTTGCCGACCACTGCACAGCTCTTATACTTCTCTCGAGACCCGTTTCCGCCATTGAATCGATCGAGCAAAACCTTTATCTCATTCACCAGCTCCGGCATTATATCCGAGTGAAACCTACGATTCCTCGACCAATCGCCCAAATGCCGCCTGAAACTCTGCCACAGCCGCTGAAACTCCGGCGACCGGAGCTGCAGCGGCATCCCTCTCGACGACCTCACCCTCACATCGATGTGATACTTCCCGGACGACAGAAACGACCTCTGGCGGCCGCGGCTGCCGAGATTCCCCTCCAATAAATTCTCAATCTCCTGCTTCAATTTGGACTCGCCTAAATCGATGGCGGCAAATGTCAAAAGGGTTTCGTTGAACACTGGCTTTTTAGGGGTTTCAAGAGGCGGGGTCTCGTATCTCAGATAGAAAGATCCATTGTGATGAAGCACGACTCTGAGAGTTAGGGTTCCGGCCAAGACGAGGAGCAGCAGAATGGTATAAAGAGGCCGCAGAGTGCGCTTCATGGAGTGGTACATTAGGGAGTGGAGCAGGTGATGGGATCAGCAGACGGATCTCGAAAATATCCGAAAATGCTAAATTATGTGCAAGAATTTCGACGAAATGAGGAGGGTTCTGTTCTGATTCATGATGATCGAGAAAGTGCTGAAGAGAGGCAAGGGGGCATCGGATTTGAGCTCTGAGATTCAAGATTCCTGAGCCTGCAGATTGAACGTCGGCGAGTAATTATATCTTTTATAGAGTTAGGTGGAGTTGTAGAAGATGAGGTTGCAGTTGCAGAGAGAGAGAGAGAGACAGAGACAGAGGAGAGAGAGAGAAAGAGACCTAACTCATGAGATATGAATAGGGGAAGGAATTTCGACAAGATTTGGGGAAATTAAAATCTAATGTGTATGACCTAAATAATTTAATTTAGTGTGTGTTTTGGTTTGTGATTTTCGTAGTTTCCAACTTTCTTGTATTTCTATAGTGGATATTATTTTTGAGAAAAGGGTCATTGAAATTATATTTATTTTGAGAAATATTCTAAAGTGAGAAGCTCATCCTTTTTGAAAAATATTAAAAACAGAATCTCCACAACAAGATACCGTGTATTAAGATTTGACGTGATTTATATTATTCTATTTCAATTAAATTTATATGGCATTAGGATTAAGTAGCACTTTAATTCTCTTACAAGTAATATTTTATCTAATTAAATAGATCTAGATTGTGGTTAAGGAGTTTAATTTGTTAATCTTACGAATCTTTTTTTCTTTTTTTTTTTTTATCTGATATAGAATTACAGACTAGTTTTCTTGCAGCCTGTCAAAGATTGACCCAAGACTTTAAAATTCGTTTATTTCGATGCAATCATGCAGCATATATAGTAAGTCAAAACAAAATTTGACGTATTTTAACTAAATTAATGTTTTGGATGTTGATGTGTAGAAATTATCTGGGGCAAACTTTTTTCGACGGCAGATGCTATCTCCGTTTATAATTATTGAAATAATTATTTATCTCTAACGATACAAATAATGTTTACCTTGTAATGGTCATGTGCAGCGCCACTAGAGTCGAGCCTTGAGTTTTTCATCAAATACTATAATGTTCACGAACTTTATCAAATCATCCAGCTTAAACAAATTTTATAAATTTAAAATATATAAAAAAATTATTATTATTTTGAAAGAACAGTTGTACTCAAATTCAGATTATTCTCAATCTAGAAAGATTTATCATTAGTATTACTTTTAAATCATAAAAATATTATTTTTATAAAAGTATTTATTTAAAATTCTTAATAATTCTAGCTAACGAGCATGCTCACAAAGTCATAAATCAAATACTATAATGCTCAAGTTTAATTTGTTTAATAAACAAACTTTTATCAAGTCAAGATCCGAGTAACTCACAAATTAATTGGTTCATTTTGGATGACCGAAAAAAGTGTCCTTAATGAAGTTGATATTTTTGTGATAAGTGTTATGTTTCAGAATAGTATAAATTTGGCAAAGTTTCAGATGAGACGGTCTCATCATTTTTAATGTGAGACGAATTTAATGAAATGATGTAATTCTTTATTGCAAATGATGTCTCACCATTTTTGTTGTGATATGAGTTTAATGAAATGATGTATTTCTTTATTGCAAATGATGTATTTCATTATTGTAAATAATGTAATTCTTAAAAATGAAATGATGTATTTAACTTATTGAAATGATGTATTAAGGTCCGTCTCACAATAAAAAAATAGTGAGATCGATAGATTAAAAGCTTCTTAATATATATACTATTTTCTTTATTACTATTGATGTTTGACTCGAATAAAAAAACTAATGAAAATTTTAACTATTTATCAGAGTGAAGAATGGGGGTAGTTTTACTTTCAATAATGCAAAGTGTGGTGCGCACTCATACATTGTCACGCCATGATATGAAAGGATTAGCATGGGCCACGACAACTTCGAGGCATCATAGTCTTCTTGGCAGTTGTCGTGGCCCATCATTATAAGGTTTAAATAATTGCATAAACTTTCCTGCAACAATGTCAACTTTTGATAAAGCCAAGGTTGTATGTAGCCTTCCAACAATGTCTACATGCTTCCATATGCAGCATACAGTTGAAAACTAGAATATTGTAATTTGTAAATGATGCTATTTAAAAAGCATACCTCTAGTCTAACAACAAAATCCATATTTATCAGATCACATCACGAAAAGCCATTGGTCAAGGCCAAATATAAGAATAAAGGTAGAACTCAGATTACCAGAATCTTCCTTGACTGCCATCTATGCAACACCGACGACGTAAGCATTCCAAGAATCCTGCTGTTGGAAGCTGGTAGCCTCTTCGTACTTCACATCGCGTCCAGCTGAGAATCCATCCGTGCACCTAATTTCTTCACTATCAGGCATGTTACGTATCCAAAAGTGAACTGAGCGAAAGCCGGCCTCTTCCAAGCAATCTTTCACTTCAGGCAATGACCATCTAGAGCAGTAGGAAGTTTAGTTAGTACAAGTTGGAACTTATATTGTTTAGAGCAGTTTAACATAAAGAACTGAGCTTACAGTCTCCAGCTGTAGCTAAATGCATGTCGGATCTTCCTCTTCTGCTTATGGAGATTGAAGTGTAGACTGATTCTTGTTTTCCTTTGAATAATGTCAAATTCATCTTGCTCCCAGACATACTGCAAGAGATGGAATACGAGTCATAACCATTCTGAAGTTGGTGAAGGGACTCGCGACTTGGTGATAAAGGTTTGTTTCAGGAGGTCCAAATTTAGTAGCAATACCATCATATTCACAAAAAAAGTTTCTTAAAATTTTGATAGAGTTTAAGGTACAAGATTACAAACTGACAGGTGCCACATAGGGGATAAACAAGTACTACACTGACAAAATACTCCCAACATGATGGTACGAGATGCTGTAAAAGGAATACATTGCATTACACATAGAGTTGCTCCGAGAACAACTGTATAAGGTTTTTGAGTTTGAGAATGGACATACCGTAAAATTAGGAAATCTCCTCTGAAGCCGGAGCACACCCTCTGAAGATGTGCCTCCATATAAATCCATTGCAAATATACCACCTTTCTTGCTTAGGGCACTTAGTGCATGCTTGAAATACAAAATCAGCTCTCTACGACTGTGCAGACAGCAGCAACTGTAGTTAAAAGCGCACACTATGTCTCTAGGAGGCAACTTCGCACTCTGATGTACTTCAGTACTAGTTGTGCCATCCGTTGAATCACTTTCATTATCTTGCAGAGTCATTTTCGTCAAAATCTCATCTGGATTAAAGTTAACCAACTTCGATTCAAGAGGTTGCAAGACATTTCCGTGAAACAAGGATATTCTGGATTGGACATCAGGCCCGATTCTGTTAACATTGTTCTCCAGACACCAGTTTAGAGCCTCAACGTCTAAATCTAAGCCTACGGCAGTTCTTCTGGCATCACCGTGCAGCCATTCTACACTGCCAAATACACAAGGTAGGAAGAATCTAATCCGCGTAAAATTGCAATTACACATGATAATCAAATACTAAGAATCAGCCGACACATTAAAAATGGAGAGACCGACTATAAGGGGAATCCATGATTGTTACCATAAGACATTATTTTTTCCATATTACTAGATAGCTTCATATTCAGTATCTAACCCGAAACAAATTTAGGGTTAACAGTTAGATATATATGATCACAAAATTACTTCAATGTCTCAGAATCAATTTGAGAAACACCAAGAGCTTCCTAACTTGAAATGATGGTACACCAGATGATAGAAAACCAGTTTAGTGGCAACTAAACTACATGAAGTTGACAAAAACTTGCGTCAGGCACGCCTAAACGGTTTAGGTGGGTTTTATCCATACTCAAATGAGTTCACCCATCCCAAATAGGGTTTATTAATCCCCAAGTAGGGTATATTAGATGCGTTTGGTTTGGATTAATGGATAAAACTCGCCTAAACCGTGTAGGCGTGCCTAACCTAAGACCTTCCCCATGAAGTTATGAGATAGCAATGCAAGTTCAGATTCGCATACACGAGCTATTTTATACATGCATTGATCCTTCAAATAACTACAACATCATAACCATATACAAAACTATGAATCGTTCATGAACCTTCTAGCCACCTCTAAATCCAAAAGGCGATCACAAAATCATCTTTGCCAGTAAGGCTAACTTCGGATCATCCAAACACAAACATTGTCTGAATGTGAAGACTCAGCTGTGCAAGCAAATCAAGCAACCAATGGGAAGCAATTTCTTGGTATAAATTCAAATAAACGATTGAGGTTATTCATGATTTTGTAGGAAATTATTCAGGCTATATAACGAGTATGCATATTCAACACAACATACCTCAGAAGACCAGTGCCACAAAAGTCTTCCTGGAGGTGGAGGGGCGCCCTCCCACCCACATACATCAAAAAGAATTTCTGCAGATAGCTTATATCCCCTTTTGGCGACTGCAATTCATGTAAAACTCATAGTTCTAACGAATGCAAGTTTCACAACTTGACACAACACATTGTAAAAACATGAAGAAGGAAAAAAATCAAACATCTGGCGAAACCTGCACGGACTGCTGATAAAGAGAGAACTTTGAGGGCATCTCACTGTCAATTCCCGCACTTTTATCGAAACCCTTATTTCTTTCTTGATTTTCTTCTTCTTCTTCTTGCGATTCTTGGTCAGAATCAGAGTGACCCACTTCTCCAGTGGAAGAAGGGTTTATCGGGTAATCTTGAATCTCACATCCTTCATTGTCTTCGAGAGTGTGCGAGGTTCTCTTACCTCGGCGGTGGTTGAGGCTTTGCTTCTTGCCGTGTTTCCCCATTTCCAAAGGCTCACGGTGAGAGAGAGGTAGAGAGGCGGCAGTAGCAGCTCAAATGGATTTTATACTTCCAACTAGTTGTAGTCGTAGATGAATTTGAGCTTCGAGTAAAGCTGAATTTAACAGCATATTATTTATTAAACTTTAAAATCGTAGTTTCTATTACACGTGAATTTAAATAAGCGTATAACAAGATATTATCAATTTATCATCTTCTATAATTGAATTATACATTTTAATCTAATATATAAAATATGATTTACATCTATTTCAAATTTGTAAAAACTGAGTTGGTCTCCTGAGAGACGGTCTCACACTAAATATTGTGAGACGGATCTTAAGTTCTAGATCCATACCCATATTCTTTTCTAAAATATATCAAAATAATAGAAAATAACATACCTATCTAACTTAAATGATAACTGATACTTCACCGCCAACATCTTCCCCTCGAAGCAAACAGAACATTTGCGTCTAGAAACATCTTCATTCTTATTCGCGCGTATAAGATTTTTGGATATGTTTTTGTATTTCTCTCAACAAAAGTATCAATCTTTGGGTTGATGTTTGAGATTTCTGAGTATTAATGGAAGTTGGGGACGTGGTCGGAATCGAGGCTAGACATGAGGTCACACGAGTTGATAGCAGGAGAAGAAGAAGCAGAGGTGGACTGCTCCATCACCAGAGTCGTCGATGCCCTCACAACAAAATTACGCTTCTTAGAATCGAAGCATACGCGAGAGGCCGGGGAAATGGATGAAGTGGAGTGGGGAAGACGTAGAAATCCGAATGATGCTGGTGGAATACGAGTGAGGGAGGCTTTTATTGCTGCAATGTATTTCAAAGATGAGGATAAAAGTTTTGTTGCAGGAAGGAAGATGAGAAGAAACATTTTTTAAGAAATATCCATTAAAAGATCCAATAAGAAAATATGGGTAGGATATAGTCCGTTTCACAATAAAAAATTGGAAAGACCGTCTCATACGAGAGTTTGCCAATTCTAATTTTAAACATTAATTTTATCAAAATCCGAAAAAGAATTTAATTATCAATTCAAAACTCGAAAGATGATTCTTAATTCATAACTTTAACAATTCTAAAATTTCTCTACCTTTATCAGGTCATAGATCTATAATACAAAAATTTCTTTAGTTATTTATTGAAAACCTATTTTTTATGATTTCAATTAATAATTAAATTATCTTTTTTAAGATATCTTGGTGGTGAAATGGTAGACAATCGAGACTTTAAATCTCGTAATAAAGAGCGCGGTTATTCGGTGAGAAAATCCTTAACGCGAGAAAGATGCTTGATTGTATTTATAATGTTGCTTGATTGTGTTTAGGTCGTTGCTTATTACAATGTTGCTTGATTGTGTTTTATTCATTGCTTGTTTGCATATTAGTTATTGATTTTTTTTAGATCTGATGGACATGATTTATTCTTTTTTCTCACATGAGGATTTTTTTACATGATATATATATATATATATATATATATATACACACACACACACTGAAGGAGTTCCAAAAAAATTCCAAAATTCTTTAAAAATGTGTTCATGTCAAATACAATATACTTCCTCCGTCCCAGCAGAATAGGTCCTCTTACCAAATCGGGCGTCCCAACTAATTTGGTCAATTTCCAAAAATGACAACTTTTTCACACTCAACAATAAAATATTAATTTCACTTACACTCACAGCCTTAATTATCGTGCCGAAAAGAAAAGAGTATATTTAATTGGGACGGAGGGAGTATTAAATAAATTCATAAATGTTTTGCAGTTATTTGTTCATTTGTTATAAGACAATCATATTTCCAATTAATATAATTTTAATTTATTGTGCTCATCCACACATGTTCAAAAAAATTTAAATAGCTATGATTTATTGCATATAAATTCAAATTCTCAATATTACTAAGTTATAGATTTATACACTTTTATTAAAAATATATATTTTTGACAATATGGAAATTTGATGATTCTCTACATAGAAGATAACATAGAGACCTAAATTATTATAAATTTAATAATTGATATGTTAAAAAAAGATGCCAAAATAATACAATTAATGTATAAGAATTTAATATATTCACATATGTTACTAATATAGGATATATTGTTTTTCAATTAAATATATTTCCTTATTCATTAAATAAATACAATTTACTACTACCTCCGTCCCATGGAAATTGTCCCATTGGGATTTGACACAATAAACAATACGAATAGAGATAGAAGAAATTAATATTTTATTAGTGAGTGTATATTAACTTTCATTTTAGGTAAGGAGACAATTAAATGGGACGTACGAAAAAAGAAAAAGAGACAATTAAAGTGGGACGGAGGGAGTATATTTTATAAGTATATCCTAATTTAATATTCTTTATACAATTATTTTTAAATATTAAAATATTTTTTTAATATATATAAAATAAATATAATATTAAGTTTACTTGGATAAAATATAAGTTTAAAAACAACTAGTATTGCACCCAGGCAATGCGTGAGATTATTTATATTGTTATATTAAATTTGGTGTTTTATTTTTAGTGAAATAATATGAATATTTAAAATATGTAAACTATAAACTTATATAATCACACATACAATTTATTTATGTAGTATATATACTATATTTATATTATATTGACATGTATTTACCTTGATCAATTTTATTTTTAAAATTTAAAAAATGTTAAATTTTAATTTAAAAATTATTTATATTACTATTATTATTAATTATGGTACCCTATTTAAATGGAGATGGGTGTCTCGATGCAACTCAAATACATGATTAATTGATCATATGTAAACCGCTTAACTACTTGTATTCCTAGATTGAGACATATATATATTATTTCTTGATATGGATGAATTTCACTTTATAATTTATAAATTTTAATTCTTAACAATATAAAATACTTAAACGACTTATGCTCCAAGTTGGGACATTAGATACATATTTAACTACATGCATTGATGCATGGTTTATATATATTAAATTTGGATCTCAAACTGTTTGAAGTGTAATTTAATTTACAATTCTCACATGTGTTAAAAGTTTATTCACTTAATCTCTCCCATCATGGTTTTAATGTCAATCATACCAGGATATCACATCATGGTGATTACTATCGTGGTTCATTAAATATCATTTTATGTTTTTCAATCGATAGCTCATATTTCATACTGATTTGTTACAACAGTAAGCTGTTTTTGTATTTGTGAATTCAAATTCTTAAACCAAAATAATTTCACAATTTTTGTTTCTCCATAAGAAACTCATGTTTCTATTTTGACTATTTTAACATCAAATTTAAGTTTTAACTCTTTTATTTTTCATTTCATTCATTTTGTTATATTGTCCACTTTCTTTTACATGCATGTCAATTTATTTCCTTCATCTACATTATCCTTTCATTGATTGCACATTTTTTAAACAATATGTTTAACATTAAAATAAATATTCTCAATTTCACACACGTTTAGACTTTTCAAATTCTTAATGCAACAAAAGGAGCATATATATTCTTTTTTTTTTTTTAATAAGTCTACATTAATCTTAATTCACACACACACTCACACACCCAAATGTCCCCCTGGGAGCTCGAACCTGTGACCTCTCAGTCACAGGCAAGGTGCTTTAACCACTACACCCCGAGCGAAGGGACAATATTCTTTAGCATGGTACATCACAGTAATTTCTCAAAACTATTTTTCAAACATGATTACTTTAATTAATTTTATTTATGCCGGAATAGGGACGAACAATCTAATTTGAGAATCAACATTCAAACTTCTTGCAAATGTTTATTGTAAAATAATGTGTGGAATGTTGTATCAATATTATCACGGCTTCACCACACACCAAGTAAATAAGACTAACTTTACAACTTTTTTCAAATCAAACTTTCTTTAGTAGGTATGATTTCTTGTTCTCTAAATTTCTCTTTTTCTTGGAACAACATATAATAATCAATTTCATTTTCATTTGTCTTCCTGAAACAAAATATATAATAATTTGACATTTTCACTTTATTTTACAATAATATAGTGTGACACACTAATATTTTTGCATTTGTAGTCTCACATTCTAATATCATATTTTAATTTGTTTTAGCTATATTATGATATACTAATTTTTTTTTCTCATTTTTATTTTACACTATAACTTGGCTTTCTAAAATAATCTATAATTTCACATTATCCTAAAATAATTTGATATTATTAATTTTTTCTCATCTATAATTTCACTATACAATTTATATTCTAATACATCCTCAAACTTAAATAATAGTTAATAATATAGTGCGATGTCCTAATATTATTTTTTATTTATTTTATTATATATTATAGTGCAACATTATAACACTAATTCTAATTTAATTTAATATTACATTTAATAAAAATTCTAATACTTTTTTAAGGGAATTTTATAATACTAATCACATTATATTCCAAACGATTTTGTAGTATTCTTGACTGCTACTTATTTCAGCTTTTTACTTATAGTTTGACATTCTAATATATTTTCTCATCTTATTGATTCTCAATATTATTTGACATGATACTTTCTTTATATTATATTATATTATATTATATTATATTGTATTATGTTATATTATAAGATCTTATACTATTTTTCAATTTATTTGGTGACTGATTAAATAAAAAATTATTTTATAATAAATTAGGATATAGTTACTTCAAAATAACAAATCTTATATTTTTTTTATCACATTCTTAATATTTGATTTTAAATAATTGATCTCCCTTTTTTAAATTTTTTTATTTTGAGAATAGATCATTTTTAGATATAAAATCTGCTATTTTATTATGCCATTACTTGCTTCATATATTAGGCAATATACGCTATGGCGATGATCTAAATGAGTGGAAAATCTTTTTACTATATAAGAGCTGTGAAAATTTTCACTACTATAGATATTTATATTTTATTTTTTTAATGATACTGCTATGATGATTTATAAATATAAATTCTTATGTCACACCTTTGAGATTTTAAATAAAAAAAGATAAAAAGTTATTATTAGTTGATATAAAGTATTTAGTGCATTAATCGTGTGTTCGATATTTGTACATCATTTTAATTAATACTCAATAAATATTAACATAAATATAAAAATATCAATTATATATACCAAATGAACAATATCCATTTTTTTTATTTAAAATGATGAGTATGTTTAAAATAATAAATATTATTTAATATTAGCAAATGTATTATCCATGATAAGATATATATATCTTACAATCCAAATCAATATTTATTATGTGTAACTTATTCATTGATAAAGTATATCTTATTGTTTAACATATAATATATTATAAGTTATACAGTATAAAGAAATGAAATAATACACATTAAACAATACAATGAGAAGAATCGAACATTGGAATATAATATTTTAATAAAAAAATCCAAAAGAATAAACATGAATAATATAAAAAAAACGGGGAATTAAAAGAGATAAAAGTAAAAAAATAAAATAAAATTATTAACATGGATTTGAAATCTAAAAAATCATTAACGCGAATAACATGGTTTACCATAATTTATTTGAAGGGAATAATGAGATTATTCACGTTTAAATTAGAAGGGAAAAATGTTGACGTGATTTAAAGTATTTAGCATTATTCACCTTTATAATAAGTTGAATAAATATAACTTATATTTTGTAAATATATTATATCAGAAATTTAAAGTTAGATAAAATCTTACAATCCAATTTAATATTTATTACATAACTATATTTTCATACATAAATAATTATTACATCAATTATTTTTTTACAATAACAGTGTTTTATATATATAATCTCCGGTTTTATTTTAATATATATATAGATATAGATATAAATTACATTATTTTATATTAAAATTAAAATATAAGTATAAAATCATTTTCATGCAGTATATGGTGTAATTCTAGTACTATGTAAACTAATACCATCAAAACTCACTAATTTTAAATTTGAAAGGAATTTGGGGTTAAAGACGCACAAACTGGTTCACGGAAAAAGGAAAGCTGCCAATAAAGCGCGTTGTAGTTCCAGCGATTAGTCAACAATTCATGAAGCGTGTAATTCTCGCAGCCATTCCATTCCCCCCAACCCCAAAATCCCCCAACAACTCAACTTCCAATCCAAGAAAACCCCAAAATTTCCATTCGTCATCCCCCAAAAATCCACGCGAAAGCGAGCTGATTTCACGGAATTCGATCGCCGGGAAACTCAATAATTTATGATCGGCGACGATGTATAGCAATTTCAAGGAGCAAGCGATCGAATACGTGCGGCAAGCCGTGGCCGAAGACAACGCCGGCAACTATGCGAAGGCCTTCCCTTTGTACATGAACGCGCTGGAGTATTTCAAGACGCACCTCAAGTACGAAAAGAATCCTAAAATTAAGGAGGCGATCACGCAGAAGTTCACCGAGTACTTGCGCCGGGCTGAGGAGATCCGGGCCGTGCTCGATGAGGGCGGATCGGGACCCGCGGCGAATGGAGATGCTGCGGTGGCGACACGGCCCAAGACCAAGCCGAAGGATGGGAATGAAGGGGAGGATGTCGATAAGGAGAAGCTTAGGGCTGGGTTGAACTCTGCGATTGTTAGGGAGAAGCCTAATGTTAAGTGGAATGATGTCGCTGGATTGGAAAGCGCAAAGCAGGCGCTGCAGGAGGCTGTAATTCTCCCCGTTAAGTTTCCCCAGTTCTTTACAGGTATATTTTTTGTATTTTGGATTCTTTGCTACATATGGCATTTTCGTCCGTAACTTTTAATATTTTGTGATGGATAAATGGTAATATGGAATGAAGATTGTGATAATCAGATGGTTTATCCCTGTTACTGAGACATTTGACTTGCTGTTACGACTGTTGCAGTGCCCAAATTTAGTTGTATTAGCTGATATGAGTTGAGAAATCGGAAATAACTCCCCATGTATACCCTGCCTGCCTTTATCAACATTTAGAAGTTGATATGCTTCTATATTGATGAGTTTGAGAAATGGATTTGATGCTATCTCACTTTGGATGTTAGTTTTTCTTAGAGATTCTATGCACTAGATTAGGCCGGTAAAATATACTACATAAGAACTAAAAGGCTCAAGCAGGCTATTTGTGGGCTATGTTACACACTTTGAAGCCAAATATGCTTTCAAAGTAACTCTATGCTGGTTTAGCTGATCAACGTTCACAAATAAATCTGTAGTATTATCTTTAGTTGCTGGCTCCACATGTGCACCTTTCTATAGCTTCAATGTTAAACTTTTGATTGGAAATTGTGAAGAATAGAACTGGAAGAGTTTGTTTCATTTCGGTGTTTATGGATTGGATCCTTTCTACCACTTACTGTAATACTTTCTTGACATGCAACTTAAAACTTGCTCTTGTATACAACGTATTATAGTGAATATAGTACCTTCAGTTTGTAGCTTAATCCATAAGTTGTATGCATAGCATGTTACGACTCATGTACTTCTATTTGCATTTGTAGGTAAGAGGCGTCCTTGGAGGGCTTTTCTTTTGTATGGCCCTCCTGGAACAGGAAAATCGTACTTGGCCAAGGCTGTTGCCACTGAAGCTGACTCGACGTTTTTCAGGTCATTTTTATATTCCTCGATTTATGAATCTGTATTTCTGCTTGCATTGTACCGATGATTGGTTTTGAAGCTTGCATTGTTACTTCATACTTGACAAGAGGCATCTAAGTTGTCTGTTTTTTCTCTGTAAAAAGGCATATTCTTCATGCATCTTTACAATTTTCCTTTCTTCATGTTCAATGATCATGTGCTTTGGTTTTTAAGTTGGCAAGTACCAAATGTTGTTCTCTTTCAGTGTTTCTTCTTCAGATTTGGTTTCCAAATGGATGGGTGAAAGTGAAAAGCTAGTCTCTAATCTCTTCCAAATGGCACGTGAAAGTTCCCCCTCCATCATATTTATTGATGAAATAGATTCCCTCTGTGGACAGCGTGGAGAAGGAAATGAAAGCGAAGCATCTCGACGAATCAAAACAGAATTGCTCGTGCAAATGCAGGTAACTGTAGTTCAGTCAAGACATTTTTATGCGATATTTACTTATTTGACATGTGACTCTAATATTATTTTTTAAATCCTAATGATTCTTGTCTTTGTTTTCAACCCTTGATTTTCATTTATGGGTTTGTTGTTTGTTTGCCCATTCTTGTTTTTGTGCTGAAAGGAGCCTTTTAGTACTAATCGATTCTGTTGCTTTCTAATATATATCAGGGGGTAGGCCACACTGATGATAAAGTTCTTGTTCTTGCTGCCACTAATACTCCTTATGCTCTCGATCAGGTAACTGACAGTTGCTCACTGATGGTAGGAATTAGGTATTTACCGTTTTTTTTTTATTGACCATTATTTATTTATTATAGGCTATAAGGCGACGGTTTGACAAGCGAATTTATATCCCTCTACCAGATGTGAAGGCACGACAACACATGTTCAAAGTTAGAAACTCTTTCATCTGTGTGGAATATGAACCAGAATTAGTATAAATACTAAAATCTTTTCTTGTGGCCCATTACTCTTTCAGGTGCATTTGGGAGATACTCCTCATAACTTGACTGAAAGTGACTTCGAAGTCCTAGCTCGTAAAACAGAAGGTTTTTCTGGTTCAGATATCTCTGTTTGTGTAAGTCTGCAACTGGTTTTTATGTAACTGATGCTCCGATAAGCCTTATTGTCAATCTCGCATGTTCCTGTTAGCCTCAATTTTTTATGATTTAGACTGATGTGAATGACTAGGTTAAAGATGTTTTATTTGAGCCTGTACGCAAAACACAAGATGCAATGTTCTTCATTAAGACTCCTAATGGTACGTGGATGCCATGTGGACCCAAGCAACAAGGTGCTGTCCAAATAACCATGCAGGAGCTTGCTTCAAAAGGACTTGCTGGACAGGTATCAATTTTAGTTAAAGCACATGTGTATATGTAATGTTTTTGTATAAACCATAATGATGTTAAAATGTACGTATATCCATCTATGCACGCACAGTTTGTACTCTATTAACTGTAAGTCTGTAATCTCTTTAAATCTGTACATGGCTTTTTCTTCTGACTAAGTGCTCGCTATACTTTGGCGCTTCTGTAGATTATCCCTCCGCCAATATCAAAAACAGACTTCGACAAGGTGCTTGCTAGACAAAGACCGACTGTGAGCAAATCTGATCTTGATGTGCATGAGAGATTCACAAAGGAATTCGGCGAGGAAGGCTGACAAACATGAGGTGGTTTAGTCTGCTGCGACTTGTGTGTAGCCGATGACCTTTGTATATTATGTTTCTTTTTTACTGCATTCAGATATCAGGCTCATCAAACGGGGAAGGTTAGATGACTCTTTGCATTTTCCTCCGGCATTTGCCCAGAAAAATGAGCTGTCACACTTCTCAGATTTCTGTATTTATTGTTGTGTACAAACTTTAAGCTCCTTCAAGAAACGTTGTCAATATGGTGTGTTCATGTGGGGCACTATAATTTATGAGTTGATGTTTCTGATTAAACAAGGTATACATGGAATCCATAAAGGAACAAAAAAGAGAGGGAAAAATGCATCATAATTTATGAGTATTTTCATCTCTACCCAAAATACTCTGAATGCTTGTAATTTATAAAAAAATGTCACCAGTAATCCCCACAAGAACATAAGCCTTTGCTGAAGTGGTGGAATCTATTAGAATCCCTGACAACAATTTCTCTCCCTTCTATCTTTGAAATGAGCTTAATAACAGTGTGGCAGTCACCACACACTCTAAGATTCTTTATGATGCGTATTGGAATACCAGGTGATAGAGAAATTAACCCAAAGGCAATAGCCAGCCTCTCACTGTGCCTAGATAGGATGGCTTCTTTCTGTTCCTCTTCGATATCGTGGAGCACGTAGTTCGTATCTGGCTGATATCCTGCATCCCTCAGACGACTGCCCAACTCCCCAAGTTTCCTATAAATTTGATCTGATAGAGGATGAGAAACATCTCCAGCAATAAAAGAATATGTGTTGTTCTTCACCTCAATCCAGCTATAGCCTGTTTCCTTTTTAACTTTCCGCTCATCCATCAGTTTTCTCACTTTTGCCCTATCTGGCCAGTTCCCCGTAGCAGCATACAGGTTTGCTAACAAAACATATGCAGCTGAGTCCTGCGGCTTACAGGAAATTAGCTTATCAGCTGCGATTTTTCCAAGCTCCAAATTTCGATGAACTCGGCATGCAGCTAAGAGGGTACGCCAAACAGTTTCACCAGCAGGAAAAGGCATTCCATCAATAAGAGCCATAGCTTTGTCTAACATCCCAGCTCTGCTATACAGATCAACCATGCACGAATATATCTCCATTGTGGGAGCAATCTGAAGCTTGTTCACCATCATATTGAAGTATGCTTCACCTTCATCTACCAACCCTGTATGGGTGCAGGCAGAAATTACACCAATAAATGTGATCACATCCATCTCCAAGTTTCTCTTTTTCATTTCCTTAAACACACTGAGTGCCTTATCTCCATACCCATGTTGTGCGTACCCTGAGATCATTGAATTCCAAGAAACCAAGTCTCTTTCCTGCTGTCTCTTGAAGACTTCATTGGCACTTTCAATGTCCCCTTTTTTTGCATACATCGTGACAAGGGCGCTGCTTACAACCAAAGCGTTATTATAGGCAGATTTAATTGAGCTTGCATGGAACTGTTTACCTTGATCTGTAGCAGCTGACTGTGTAGCACATGCGTTTATAATAGTAGAGAAAGTAAACTCATTTGGCCACACACCTTCCTTAGTCAACTGACGGAAAAACTTTACAGCTCCCTCAGTATCATTTGTTTGAGCATATGCAACTAACATTGCAGACCAAGCAACGATATCCTTCTCCTCTATTTGTTTAAATACTTTTGCAGCATCATCTGTCTTGCCCATTTTAATATAAGTGTCAAGCAATGCAGTTCCTACTGAAGGTGAGTTTTCATAATTTGCTTTGATGATTTCTGCATGAATTTGGAACAAAGATTTAGTTGGAAGAGCTGCCAGTATTGTAGAATAAGTGTAATGATTGGGCCTCGCAGCTTCTCTTCGCATCTGGAGAAACAATCCAATTGCTTCTGATGTTCTACCATTTTTCAAGTACCCTCCAATAATTGCTGTCCACGACACCACACTTTGAACTGTATCTACCAGTGAAAATAGTTTCACTGCATCATCCATCTCACAACCTTTCATGTAGCAAACCATGAGAGCTGTTCTAATGTTGTCAAAACATCCAAACGCGACCTTAACAACTTGACAGTGGATCTGCCTGGCAAAACCCAATTCTTTAAGGTTAGCACACAGCTTGAGAACAGAGGCAATAGTTGTTTCTGTGAACTTCATACCGGCAAGTCTCATTTCGTAGAACACCTCAAGAGCATCCAACTCGAATCCATTCATGATAAGACCTGCAATCATCCCATTCCAAGAGACTGCATCCCTACAATCAGTTCCATAGAACACATATCTAGCCTCTCTCGTCATACCAGATTTTGAATACAAACTAACCAAAGCGTTCCCAACTTCACGAGTACAATCAAACCCATTCTTGACAGTCATACCATGCAATTGAGCTCCAACCTCGACTGCACCTTCATCTGCCAAAGCTCCAAGGACAGTTGCAAACGTGAAAGGATTTGGCTCGACACCCTCAGATTTCATCAAACTCAAAACTTCTATGGCCTTTCTCACCATCCGTTTGATAGCATAACCCGTGAGTAACGAAGTCCAAGTCACTACATTCTTCATGCTGATCTCATCAAACACTCTCTTCCCATCATCCAAATTTCCATTTTTAACATGCATATCGACTAGTGAGGTCCCGACACTAACATCCTCAAAGAACCCATTTTTAACACATTGGCAGTGTATCTGCCTACCAAAAGCATAATCTCTCAAGCTTGTAGAAACCTTCAAAATACAAGATAGGCTGCACCCATCAACCAAAACACCAGCCCCATTCATAAACGCATAAGTTTTCAATGCTTCTTGGTTCTGACCACCGCGCAAGTACTCGAATAACAAATGGTTGTAATACGAAACATCTCTCTGCGGAAATTCATCAAACGGGTTATGTGCATTCTGAAGATGTGCAAAGCTCGATCGCACACCGTAGGCTTCTAAACCCTCTACAACTGAAGAAGAGTGCAAGAAACCAAACGACCGAAATATGTAGGAAAAACTCGACACAGGCTTCAGGTTTCTTGAACATGGCCTATGAATAATCATGGAAGTCTGATATAAATTATCCCCCACAAAAAACAAAACAAAGTTTCAAAATCAGAAAAGTGGAAAATAAGTTATTAGCAGACTTTAACGTTTATTGATGTGGTAAACTCTGTCGGAACTCATCACATAATTGTGTTAAGGTTGCCGGAACTCAGACAGCGAGGAAATTCTATGGAACTGACTCCCGGGAGATTGCAACAAACGCTTTTACGGAGGCACGGTGAAAGTTCATTTCTAATTTTTACCATTTCTCTATTTTCATTTGGATTTTTCCTATCTAATTTAAAAACCCTAATTTCAAAGCAAATAAAGATTAATACCCCTTTGATTGTTGATGTGAATTTCATAGACTTAAAATTAACACATATCTTTCCTCAAAAAAATAAATAAAAGAAACCATATAAAATTTACTTAATTGAGAATTATAGAATTAATTACAACTCTCCCTCCCTTCATCCATCATTAATCAGTTTTTAATTAGTCGTTTGCACAATATAATATATGTACAATAATATTTATATCTAATTTACTTGTAGGGAAGCGTTTGAATCAATAGATGGGCATGAAATTAAATAAATTTTATGAGAAATGACGTTGAAATTAAATGGATCACAATGTTTTGCTTCACCCTCTTAAATAAATATTATTATATATATATATATATATATTATACAGCAAAACGTTGATAAAAAAGAAGTATAAATAATACAACAAAGTAAGAATTTTTATTGCTCAATTTTATTGAGAATTTCTTTGGGTTATGTTCTTAGAAAATTCTTGCACTGATTTACTTACCGACAAAATTTTTTACTAGGGTTTTTCTCAAGCTGGTCACTAAAATTTCAAAATTTCTCCCATTCTCATTCTTCTTTTCTTTCTAATTCAGTAATAATTTCTCTAATTGCTAATTACTCGAAAAATCATTTAATTTTTACCCTTATTTTCGTTAATTCAAATTGCCCAGGAAGTTCCGCCAACGAACCAATTTTGAATTTTGCGCTTGGTTGAATTTCTGTGAGTCTTCAATTTCTGGGTTTGGAGGAGTTCCAATTTAGGGATTTTCCAGCTTACTTTTGGTACTAGTTGGGTCTGTTTGGGTTGCAAGGCATGAACCTGGAGAGATTTATGTATGGGTTTTCAGGGTTTTAAGAGAAAGAAAAGCCCTTCTTTAATTCTTGTACTAGTATCCAAAAAAAGAGTTAATTAGGATTCTGAAGTATTGTTGAAGGGGTGAAAGATGATAGCAGAAAAACCTAGTTGGATTAGGCATGGTGGCACTCAGGTTTTCTCCATTGACATTCAGCCTGGTGGCCTCAGGTTTGCCACGGGTGGTGGTGATCATAAGGTATGCTACTTTTGCCCTAATGTATTCTTTAACTTCAAGAATTCCCGTTTGGGATTTAACAAGCTATTTATCTGCTATATTTCGTTGAAATATTGGAAGATAGATGCACTTCTTGGGACGATTCTCAGTGTAACTTATTTTTTAAAAATGACGGTTAATGTTGGATTCATAATTCTTGAGTGATTAATACCTTAATCTGAGTTACTATGGATGTATTCGAATTGGTGTAGTTACTTCTACGAATCTTGGACCAGCAAGTGTCTATGTTGATTGGCCTGCAGAGGATACCATCAGGGAAAGCTTAAACTAATGTGCATTCTTTGGGTTACTACTATAAAACTATGTTCACTTTATGGCATAGATGCAGGAGAAGGAGATGAACTTCTCTTTATTATGAGATTTAAGCAGTTTCTGTTTTGTTTTCAGGTTCGCATTTGGAACATGAAATCTGTTGGCAGGGAGCTTCACACTGATGATTCATCTTTGAAACTTCTGGCAACTCTGAGGGACCATTTTGGGTCAGTTAACTGTGTTAGGTGGGCTAAGCATGGACGGTATATTGCATCTGGATCTGATGATCAAGTTATTCTTGTTCATGAGCGGAAGCCTGGTTCAGGAACCACGGAGTTTGGCAGCGGAGAGGCACCTGATGTTGAGAACTGGAAAGTCTCCATGACTTTGAGAGGGCATACTGCTGATGTGGTAATAAAAGTTAACCAAGATATAATTGATCAATGAATTTTCTTTTCCCTGATTTAATGTTGGTAACTAAAAGCTTGTGGGAGCTGGCACTGTTTGTTTAAAATAATTTATTGTATGCTCTAATCAATTTGATTTTATTCTATGCTTAAAGTAGGTAGATCTTAATTGGTCTCCTGATGACTCAGCATTGGCCAGTGGGAGTCTGGACAATACAATTCATGTTTGGGACATGAGTAATGGAATATGCACTGCAGTTCTTCGTGGTCACTCTAGTTTGGTAAAAGGTGTAGCATGGGATCCCATTGGTTCATTCATAGCCAGTCAATCGGATGACAAAACTGTAATAATATGGCGAACATCTGATTGGAGCCTTGCTCATAGAACTGATGGTCACTGGGCTAAATCTGTAAGTCAACAAATGATGGCAAAACAGACCGTTGCTCATTTTCCTTCTATCTTCCATTTAACAAGCTATATTTGTAATTTTTGTTTTCAGCTTGGTTCCACCTTCTTCAGACGACTGGACTGGTCACCTTGTGGTCATTTTATTACTACTACTCATGGTTTTCAGAAACCCAGGCACTCTGCACCTGTTCTTGAGAGAGGGGAATGGTCTGCCACATTTGACTTCTTAGGACATAATGCTCCAATCATTGTTGCTAAGTTCAATCATTCAATGTTTAGGAGGAATCCATCCAATTCCCAGGACATTAAGAGTTCATCAATTGGTTGGACTAATGCTTCCTCAAAGGTTGAAGGAAAAGAATTACAGCCATATAATGTTATTGCGATAGGAAGTCAGGATCGCACCATAACCGTGTGGACTACAGCTAGCCCACGACCTCTGTTTGTGGCAAAACATTTCTTCACTCAAAGTGTGGTGGACCTCACATGGTAACTTTAATATTATGCGTCTGCATTCTGATTCCTCAACAGTAAACTGAGCTGCATACTTTAATCATGCATCTTCCTTCTTACTTTCTCTTACCAGTTTTTAAAATTTTTCTGCGACTGCAGGAGCCCTGATGGTTACTCAGTATTTGCTTGTTCCTTGGATGGGACAGTGGCGACATTCCATTTTGATGTGAATGAAATTGGATACAAATTAACAGATGCTGAACTGAATGAATTGAAGACAAATCGCTATGGTGATGTTAGAGGTCGGAAGGGAAACCTAGCTGAGACTCCAGCACAGTTATTGCTTGAAGCAGCATCTGCAAAGGAAAATCTGAGTAAAAGGACTACTACAGTGGTTCCAGAAAGTCAGGCATCATTTAAACCTCCTGCTAAATTAGGGGTTACTACAAAAAATAATAAGACTATTGTCAATGATAAAAAGCAAACTGATGATTCTATCACTGATGTGTCGAATAAGGTGGTCTCGCCTCGGATGTCAAGTCCTGTAAAGCAGAAAGAATATAGGCGCCCTGATGGTCGGAAAAGGATAATACCAGAAGCAGTTGGTGTCACTGCCAATCAGGAGAGAACAGCTGTTGGTGGTCACTCTGAAGATCTTGAGTTCCCTGTGAACAGGGATAATGTTGGATCAATACATACGGATAGTGGTACTAGGGAAGGATCCATGAGAAAAGTTATAGGTGGGGTTTCTGATCAGAGAGAGCGTTCCGGTGTGACAGCTAGAGCTTCTATTAGTGAGAATTTGGTTATTGAGAAGGTTCCCTCCTCTGGGAGTAAAGAACCAAGTAATGTTGAGCAGATGGGTCATGTACCTTCTAGCAGTATTCTTTCAATACGAGTATTTGATAAGAAACAAGGGGAAGATTCAATTCCTGTTTGCTTGGAAGCTCGCCCTAGAGAGCACACAGTTAATGACATTGTTAGAGCAGGAAACACTTTTATGATTAAAGAAACAGAACTTTCTTGTACAAGAGATTCTCAGAATCTTTGGTCTGATAGGATATCTGGGAAAGTCACAGTTTTGTCTGGGAATTCTAACTTTTGGGCTGTTGGTTGTGAAGATGGATCCCTCCAGGTTATTATAACTTTTGTTCCCAACTCTGCATCACTCAGAAAATATTATAATGCATTCTGTTCTGTCACACAGTCCATTCCAAAATCTTCCATTTCATACCCAAAGTTTATATTTATGGTCACAGAAACTTTATGTATTTAAATGCGGTTAGGTTGCCTGATTCTACTTCCCACATGAGATCTAAGAATTTTTATTTTTCTTGGCTTTAGTAAAAATGTATCCCGGTATTTAAAATACTTCAACATGTGATATAATTTAGATCTTCATATTTCATATCAAAGCTGATATTTCTTTATTATAAATTGAGTGTTTTTGAGGACTTATTTATCTACATGAACACAGGCCAGCTTTTTGATTGGCAGATCCTAGATGACTGTGTTCAGATTGTAGCGTTTGAAAATGTAGCATTTATGCGTAATTTGGTACCTGGATCGTAGTCCTTTGCATATCTTAAGCATGAGTAGCATATAGGAGCTGGACCAGCAATATATTATTTCATGGACAGCATGAAATCACCATTGCATATGGAGTTTGATAGAGTTAGTTGAGAGAATAATCTAGAAGGAGTTAGTTTCAGAGTTTGTTAGTAGTATCTCTCTTCTGAAACTGCAGAGTCTTATAAATAGAGTTAGTAGTATCAGTTAGGGAATCATCTTCTACATTCTAAGAGTTAGGCAGCTTCTAGCCGAGGGCCTCGAAAGAGGATTAGGGCCACTTCGGAGGATTGTATCGAGTCATTTCATCATTCCAATAAAATTCGGTTCTATTAGAGTTGCTTAGCGAGATAGTTCTATAACAGGACTTTTGTAACTCGTACCATCTACCAACACCTGCATGGTTGGCCCAATATTAGGAATCTTGTTATTCAGAAGTCCATGTTGAACAATCTGTGTGATTATTTCATTTCCATATTCTCTTGTTGGCAATATGCCTTCTGTTTCTCTCGTAATTTAGTTTCTCAAGCCCATGTGAGCTTAGTTTGTTGTACGCATTTATTTCACATGAATGATGTGATAATACCAGTTCCATTTGTTGATTGTAAATATTCATGCTTGAGAAGGTTTACACAAGATGTGGGAGGCGTGCCATGCCAGCCATAATGATGGGTTCTGCAGCAGTATTTATGGACTGCGACGAATGCTGGAAGTTGTTGACTGTCACAAGGAAGGGGTCCTTATATGTTTGGGATCTTTTTAGCAAAATATGTCTACTTCAGGATTCCTTGGTTTCACTGATAACACCAGACTTCAAGTCCGGTGATGTGGATACTGGTAAGCTACGAAAATGTGTAGCTATAACTGTGTGATTTGGTTAATCATGTATGAATATCAGATTTTGAACAATTTTTTTATTAACATTATCCAGGTACAATCAAAGTTATATCTGCAAAGTTATCCAAATCTGGTTCTCCCCTCGTTGTTTTGGCTACCCGCCATGCATATCTATTTGACATGAGTCTTAAGTGTTGGCTGAGAGTGGCAGATGATTGTTTTCCTGCATCAAATTTTGCCAGTTCTTGGAACATAGGTTCAGCACTGGGTGGTGAGTTGGCTGCATTGCAGGTTGATGTCAGGAAATATCTGGCTCGGAAGCCAGGGTGGAGCAGGTCTGTTGGCTTTTTTCTCCTTTTAAATGGGCTTTTAATAAAAAATAATAATAATTATGTATTTCTTTAATTGAAATGAAATTCGTGATTCTTCCTTTGATAGGGTACTGCGCCCCCTTTATGTATTTTTGAAAACGAATCATGCGTGGATATAACCTTTATAAACCTCTTATTTATTCTAATGCTCGACAAAATTATGTTATGATACTGGCTAAAAGTACTTAAGATGTATATTTTGTATGCAAGCTAGACTTTATAGTTTGCATTTATAGGTATGGTTTTGGTCATAGTTATTGGCAAGTCAGGCGTGTGAAGCTTGATTGCTTCATTAGTGATATTTATTTTTGTCTTATTATACTATATTTGTCATTCATCTTGTGATGTTATTAAAATACAGAGTGACCGATGATGGCATGCAAACACGTGCTCACTTGGAAGCTCAGCTGGCATCTACTTTGGCTTTGAATTCTCCTAACGAATATCGCCAGTGTCTTCTGTCTTACATTCGCTTTTTAGCAAGGTTTGCTGCTCTTTTCCTAGTTGTGCACACTACCTGTAACTGTAAGATCTTGCCTGTGGTAGTTGATTGCCAAGTCACGGAATAAATATTTGTATTTTCTCATTTTCTTTTCTGACATACATACTTGTATGAAATGGAAACAGGAACAATATAGGACAGCATTATGCTAAAGTTGGGATCGGTAAACTAATGGAAAAAATTGATTAATGAGAATTATAATTGTTGACATTCACGCTACTGAAGAGATTCCTAAATTAGAGAAAAACACATATATAGGTAAAATGGTGGGAATTGTTGTAGCAGTTAATGTCTCCCAAAATTGCAGGGAGGCGGATGAGTCTCGCTTGAGAGAAGTGTGTGAGAACTTTCTTGGACCTCCCATAGGAATGGCTGAATCTGGATCAGATCTGCAAGCACCGGCATGGGACCCTTCTATTCTGGTTAGGGTCGTCTTCTTACTTCTTCTGAAACGGATCATATTTAGTTACCTATTATTTGTTAGCTGGAGCTTCAGTTTATCAGTGATGATAAGAATTTTTATCAAGTTCTTTCAAGATGTGAAACATGTTATACCAGATGATGATATATTCTACTATTACTTTTAGCTTTTGATCTATGCTCGCGCACGCTGTGCTAGATGACTGCCTCTCTGTTGTATGTGCCTACACCTTTTGATTTACTTCTCCTATTGGTTTAAGACTGTTGGTAAACTGGGGTGTTTCAGGGAATGAATAAGCACAAGCTCCTCCGGGAAGATATTCTTCCGGCCATGGCATCGAATCGGAAAGTCCAACGGCTGCTTAACGAGTTTGTGGATCTCCTGTCTGAATATGAGACCACTGAGATGAAGTTTGAACAGGAGAATCCACAGCCAGCAAAAGATCTTACAAGAGACAACACACATACGGATCCAGCAGTGGCTACTCAAAAGAAACTCGTCGAACCAGCTGTTGATGCAGTCGAGCAAATGGATACGGTAACACCTACGGAGCCTCAAGCAGATGAAGTGCAAACCTCGGAGCAAATGGATATAGATCCTCCTGCTGCCCCCATGATCTAAAGAGAAGGGTTTTCTTGATCCTGACTACTAACTAAACAACACAAAATGCTGATGCTGACCAAGGTGGGAGCTGCTATGTTGAAGATCCAGCTAACAGAGTATCACACAATTGAGGTACTTTACTTGACAAGACTGCATGCATACACACATACATACATATCTATTTCGTTGTTCATCTTTTTCAATACATCCCACCTAATTTTGTATGTAGGTTGTAAATTTGTTCATCATTATATCGATTATTCCCATTCTTCTTCTATTCCCATATAATTTTTCTAAATTACGTTCATCAAACTGCATTGTTACTTCTGCTTACATGTATGTGGAATCTGGGAGTATATTGAGCTTTATATCAACTAGTGATGGTCATGGTCCGGTTTGGATTTGGCGGTTCTGTATTAGTGGAATCTGAACCGGCCTGGCTGTAGGTGGTTCCGGTGCTGGTTGGAACCTTGAATTGCTGGTTCTAGTTCCACACGGTTCCTATTCCAAATTGATGGTAGGATGGTAAATAAACTAAGCTATTTGTGAGTTACTCGGTTTTCGACTCGATAAAAGTTCGTATCGTGAAGCTTGTTTATTAAATGAACCAAACTTGATCTTTGTAGTATTCGACTAGTACTTCACCCGTGCGTTGCACGGAATTATTATCTTTTAAGAAAATATTATAAGAAAGATATAAGTATATTTAATATTAGTATTTTTTGTAGCAAATAATGATAGTTATGAATATAAAAAGTAGGGTTAATTGCATGATGACGCCGTTTTTTTACCACTGGAAAATTCACAAGTTGTATTAACCAATGCAATAATATACTACCAATGCAATAATATACTCTAAAAAATATCTAATAGAGAAAATAAAACTATACATTAAATTTACTAATACTTCATTGTACATTGTATGTTGGGTAAATGTACATATAATTGATCATGATTTAAAATTGCACAAAGTATTCTCACCTCCCTAATTTGAAGATTTTTGCCGAAATTAAATAGATCTATCCTAGATTTTATTTTCACGAAGAGGAAGACTCCTATCATTCCATACGGCATACCCAATGTTCTAAATTTATTTGGTTAAATTCAAATGCAAAGTGTTTTTATGGTTGTGTCCTGAATAGCGACTTATTAAGCTATTTTATGTGAGGCTGTGTTTGCTATGTTGATTGTATATCATTCTTTGCTATTAATCAATTTTAATTAATATAATTCTTGATAAGTTTTAATAATTTGGTATATACTATTAAATTATTAATGAAATTAATGAATTTACAATCAATGAAATTTGAGTATATTTAAAATTATAAATACTAAATAAATATAAATTCAATATTCAAAATCTTGGTCGAATGTAAATGTTATATGAGTTTTAGATCAAGTGTCAATCATGTTAGGTTATTTTGGATAAGGTGAACAATTGCACATGTCCAATTAAGATTTAAATGGAATGGAGATTCTTTTAGGCTAAAAAAGTAAATAGTAATAATTATGAAGCAAGCAATATTCATTATTTGGATAAAATCCCACCCACAGCCATAGAGTGGCAGTATGTTATCCTTCCTAAGCAACACTTTACTGAATAAATTGATGAAATAATATTTGGTTATATTGAATAATTATTAATATTATATGCTTTATTGTTTATCATTAGGTTATATGTGGAGAGATGCAATTAAATTTTTTTATTAGTTAGATTTTGTTATTTTGTTATTATGACATTCACAGTAGTTATATTTGTTTTTAGTTATTCAGAGATAAATAATATAAGTATTATGTATTAATTTATAATTATGTTTAATACGTGATTCTGGGCCTCACAAAATACGCCGCTCAAGACTAATATATTTTATGCCTTCAAAACAAAAAATATTATTATTAGAAATTATTTGATAATAATTGCATTAAAAAAACTTGATAATACATTAATACTTGTGCTTGGAAATTACAATAAAATATATCCTATAAATTAATAAAATATTTATAAGCCAACGCAATTCAGTGACATTGAGAAGCAAATAATAAATGTGCCGATAATTTCCCGATAACTGGAAAAAAAAAAGTTTAAATCCAGTTTTTTTAAAATGCTAACTATGTTATTGAAAACTCAATTATGATTCCAAATTTCAATTTGGAAGCAATCAGTTAATAAAACCACAATTAACAAATAGATTAATGATAATAGTACTCGAACAAGCAATCAGTTAATAAAACCACAATCTTTGTAGTATTCGATTCTTGAGCTCGTGAACAAGCTCATTAAACTAAAAATAGTACTCTCTTTGTCCTGTTGTATTGGTCTCATTTTTCTTTGTGGTTTGTTCCGGTATATTAGTCACATTTCTTAAAATTGTAAATTTTTTCACATTCACTAATAAATTACTCCCTCTGTTCCGGCTTAATTGTCCCGATTAGACGGGCACAATAACCAAGGAGTGTGAGTGTAGAATAAGTTGAGTGGAATTAATATTTTATTGTTGAGTGTGAAAAACTTACATTTTTTAGTAACGAGACAATTGAGCTGGGATAGACGAAAAAGGAAAGTGGGACAATTAAGCTGGGACGGAGGGAGTATTAATTTCACTATTCTCACAAATATTGGTTATTGTGTCCGGTTAATATGTGATTGACTTGGACAGAGGAGTATGAAATATATAATTAATAATTTTATAAAATTAATATTTTTATTATTTTTCATTAGATTAGTCCATTTTGGTTTTGACACAGTAACTAACGTTTGTGAGTGTAGTAGAATTAATATTTTATTAATGTGAGGAATTTTTTTTCTATTTTAGGAAAGATGACTAATATGGCAGAACATATGAAAATAGAAAAATGGACTAATCTGGCGGGACGGATGGAGTAATAAATATGATAAATTTTTGTAGTTATATGAAAAAAATTGAAGTTGAGTATGAATATAATATTATTTTTGGAATAATTATTTTTTCTATTAATAGATATTGAGTATTTTAAATATAATTCAAATGTAGAAAATTCATTTCGGCTCGATTAAGACTTGATCAAGTTTGTGAATTTCAAAGTTTTCGATATCAAAATTTGAAGCTCAACTCGTAAATGAATCAAATTTGAGTAAGATGATATTCAATTTGATTTAGTTTGATTATACTTTTAACTTATGGTTTAATTTTTTTTCTTCTTAATATTCTATGTTTTAATTTCAATGAGAACTTCAAATGAGTTAAATGAAAAATAAAGATATAAAAGCGCTTTGCATCTAACACCTAATTTGTTACTCCCTCCGTCCCATTAGATTAGTCCAGTTTGATTTCGGCACAGAAATCAATGTTTGTGAGTGTAGTGGAATTAATATTTTATTGATGTGAGGAGATTTTTTTCCATTTTAGGAAAGTGGACTAATCTGGTAGGACAGACGAAAATGGAAATATGGACTAATCTGGCGGGACAGAGGGAGTATATTTTATCGAACAAATTCTTATGAGATATGAATCCATCTCTATATGATGGATTAGAGCAAGAATATGATATGTCCTGCTTTGAATCCATCTCTATATCGTGGACTAGAGCAAGAATATGATATGTCAAAGCAGAATAATTATATTTTAAATCTTCCATTGCTAAATTAAGCTTAAATATGAAAATTATAACTATAGTTGTGCTTAGCATCTAACAATCATTTTATTGTTTTTCAACTCTCAGTCACATTCACATATATGAAGGAGCGTGTATTGCACCCAAACTCTTTGAGATTGTCCCCTTTTATGTATGATATTTGATTTTCTTTTATTCTTTCTTTTTATTTAAGTTTTCACTTAATTTTTATATTAATGCTTTTTTCAATTAATTATTTTAATGTTTTACACTATTAAATTATTAATGCATTCAGCTTTTTAAATTAATCAGCTTAATCTTATATAATTAATTACTTAACTAATACTATATTTAAACTAATTAAGTTACTAATGTAAGCCAATCAAATTTAATCTGTTAATTTATCATTAATTATTTTATTACTTATTCTAATACTTCCTCCGTCCCACTCTATTAGTCCCATTTGCCTTTTTGATCTGTCCCACTCTATTAGTCTCATTTCCTAAAATGACAAACTTTTTCACACTTATCAATAAAATATTAATTCCACTACACTCACAAACGTTGGTTCCTGTGCCGAAACCATATGAGACTAATAGCGCGGGACGGAGGTAGTATTAAATAAGATATAATATTATAATATGTTTTAATCAACTTAATTGCTAGGAAGTATTTCTATCTTATTGTTATGTTTTGATGTGTCAAACAATGTATAAAAACCATCAGTTTATAAACTCTCTAGAATGACTCTAGTTTGTGCAAAATATGAAATATCCTGTATAAGATGTCAATTGATTTGTAATAGTGTCGATCAAGACAAACTGAAAATCTTTCAGTTTGGGCTTCACAATATGATAGAAAAAATTAGCTACAATTATCAATACCAGTTTGGAGAAATCGCTTGAAGAAAACTGACTGACGCCAACATAAAATTGGTTAGTTTCACTCACGCCTATCACTCTCGTGAACGAAGACAGAGAATAAGTCAGAAAGAATCTTAAAGGTCAAGACTTTAAGAAAGGAGATCACTTAGAGTTTGAAGAACTTGGTGTTGGACCAGCTTCGATTCCTTGGTTGAATAGAACTGTACAATGTTCGATATCACGTGTCAGAAAAGCAGTAGCAGGTGCAGATTTTTTGCAAAAGTAACTTGTCATTCGCAGAAGAGAGGCACCAATTAGACTTCATCCAAAATATCTTTCAACAACTAGAAATTTAAACCTCTCACACTTTGTTTATAAAAAGACGAAGTGTCCCCAAAAGAGAGGTTACTGAAATTTCTTACACTAACCGAACATTCAAAAGTGCTTGAAGCTTTCATACCTTAGTAGATATTTCATGGCTTACCGTGTGCCATCTTGTACATGAGACTTATTGCTATATAAGCACAAGTTATTTTTTTGGAGTTTTTCTCCAAGTTGTGATTCTTACGGGCGTATAGCCAAGGTGATCGACGTTTCTGAGAATTACCTTAAAGTTCCAAAGTTCCAAAGACGAAGGCTGCATGGTGTGCCCACACTTCGAATTTGTGAGGCGGAGGAAGCAACGGCCTGGGCGTGAGCAAGTGGACTGGCGGATGCTCACATTCGTCAGCTTGCGATAAATCGTGAAAATATTTGTATTCTTATATCTAGTGTATTTCAGACTTAAGGTCTGGAGAGAGGACGTGTGACTTATGTGTCTGAACCTCTATAAAAATCATTGTGCATTTAATGCTTTTTTTTTATATATTCAAAACTCAACACTACCTAAGTGTTGAAGTATATTTGAAACGTAAATTTAATTTCAATCTCACAAAAGATAAACTTTCAGAGAGAAATTGGTAACACCGAGTTTGTAAAATTTCCGCGCGTGTACAAAACTTTGATCTTGGGACCAACATTAATTCTAAATTACTAAATTAAATTAATTAAGTTACTAATTTAAACTAATTAAATTTAATGAAATAATTATAGTAATTTAATACTCCTTATGTCCCATTGAAGTAGTCTTATTTTTCTTTTTTGTCTGTCCCATAAAATTGTTTCATTTTCTTAAAATGACAAACTTTTTTACATACACCAATAAAATATTAATTCAATAAGTGTTGAGTATATTTGAAACGTGAATTTAATTTCTATTTCACTAAAGATAAACTTTCAGAGACACAAAACTGGTAACACCGAGTTTGGAAAATTTTCGCGCGTATACAGAACTTTGATATTGAGACCAACATTAATTTTAAATTACTAAATTAATTTAATTAAATTACTAATTTAAACTAATTAAATTTAATGAATTAATTATTGTAATTTAATAATAAATATTAAATAAACAAAGAATAATATGTGTGGTGCACATGTGGAGGATATGGCGGATCTTATTTTATTTAAGATTCCAATCATTATGTCTAATATTCCCTCCATCCCATTTCAATTGTTCCACTTACCTTTTTCGTCCGTCCTATTTCAATTGTCCCATTATTTAAAAATACAATTTTTTTTACACTTAATAATAAAATATTAATTCCACTCAACTTACTTTACACTCACACTCTTTGGTTATTGTGCCCGGTCAACCCAATATAATTCATCCGGGACGGAGGGAGTAGTATTTTTTTTCCTTTAACTGTGAGTGGCCATTGGATTTGGTAGTTCCGGTTTGATTTTTTTAATTTTTTTTTTTTAATATTTGAAATTAAACCTGTGGACCTGTTGGGCATCGATGATATAACTTGTGGAGCTCTAGTTTCCTAATTTCTCAGCTCGAAACCAACAATTTCAAATGTATTAATGCTCATTAATTAATTACGAGAAATCCGGTTTTAAATCTCTAACTCAATGTTATTCATCCACGATAACAATATTAAAATTTCTTAAATGAAATTAAAGGACAATTTTGGCAAATTATTAATCACCGAATGCCCTTATATAGATACTACACACTTAATGCTATCTATTATTTTCAACTATAGTACAATGAATTTATCTCTTTTATATATTTAATCACTATTTATTAAGTATTATAGTCATACTGGCCCAAGCCTACTTCATTTACTCACCAAGCCCATCATCTTCTGCACATTATAAGCAGGGGTGACAATAGACAATTGAGTCGGGTTCGGATTGACAGGTTGGGTAGAAACCTAATATTAACACGTTATATGTAAACTCTAACCCAGTTCATTTATTTATTCGGGTTAGAAAAATTAACCCGAACCCAACCTGTTTATTTTCAGATCGACCTAAAAATGACCTGTTTAATTATATTAAAAAATAAAAATTATTTTTTATTTATTATATTATAAAATATATATACAATAAACAATAATAAAAATATAAAAAATTAAATTTGTCACTTTTTAATTAAAATATTATATCTCATTAATTTATTATATTTATTTATTTTTTTAAATAATACAAATATAATATTATTATATGATAATATTTCAATCAAATTTCATAGACTTTGTGTTTTATATACTTCTTTTTATTTTTATTAAATGTATACATAGTTTGACGTATAATATAGAAATAATTTGTATTATAATATACGTAATATAAATGAATAAAAATAAAATATATTTCAAAGGAATCGTTATAAATGTATAAATGTTAAGATATAAAATTTTGTTAATTTTATCTTAATATATTATAAAATAAGATATTATTTATTTAATTCGAGTTGTAAATCATCACATCATATCAATTTTATTTTATTTTAAATTTTGTTTTACTTGATATGTTGTTATGCTATAGCACATACATATATTTCAATAAACAATAATCACAATTTCAACAAAATCACGTGTCATTTTTCAATAAAACATTATGTTTTCAGTATTTTTTATAAAATAATACATGTATAATACTAAAAAATGATACAAATGTAATTTTTCTGATAAACTCTAATTTTTATAAGCTTTGTGTTTTATCTACTTGTTTTGATTTTATCAAATTTATATAAAAAGTTGTATGTATAATATAAAACATATATATTATAAATATACTAATGTATATATATATATATATATATATATATATATATATAATCTTTATAGCATAATAATTATATTTTAATATAATTAAATAATTTATCTATATATTAAAAGATAATACTGAAAAAATTGTTACTGCAAAAAATTATTATATTAATTTTTATTTATCATTTATTCTATTATAACATAAATATGTACTTTATATTAAAAATATATAATAAATTTATATTTGTAATTTTTTTTAAAAATATTACATCCCACTAATTTATTATATTTACTATTTTTTTTAAATAACACAACTATACTATCTTAAATGGAAAAATATTTTAATCAACCCTCGTAGAATTTGTGTTACGTATGTTTCTTTTTATTTTAATTTATATGTATATATATTTATATATAATTTTACTTATAATATAGAAAATAATTTTGTTATAACACATTAAATATAATATTATTGAATATAAATCAAATATATTTTTTAAAAAAATTGGGCAAAATGCTAAGATATATAATATTATAAATTATATTTTAATATTGTAAAATAAAACAACATATATTTAATTTGTGCATCGCACATGAATAAAGCTAGTATGTTATTAAAATTTAAAAATGATTAATTTTGCGGGTTATTCGGATTATGCGGGTCAACCTGAAACTGACCCTTTACCCGACCCAAAATTTAATTGGGTTCGCGAGTTCCATCCAAATCTGACCTAATATTTAAATGGGTTGACCCAACCCGTTAATTACGTGTTAGGTTCAGATCGGGTTGATGAGTCGGTTTCCTTGCTCGAAACCGGGAGGTTGTTCGATGTAGACTTCTTCTTTTAATTATCCGTTGAGGAAGGCACTCTTCACATCCATCTGAAGAACTGTGAAGTTGTGATAGGCTACATACGCAAGGAATAGTCGAATCGCTTCCAGTCTGGCTACTGGTGCAAATGTCTCATCGAAGTCTATTCCTTCACATTGAGCGTAACCTTTTGCAACCAACCTTGCCTTGTTTCGAACAATGGTACCGGTCTCATCTCTTTTATTCTTAAAGACCCACTTGGTACCAATAACAGACTGATGTGTGGGTCTGTCTACAAGATACCACACATTGTTGCGAGCAAACTCATTCAGTTCCTCCTGCATCGCATTTACCTAGTCTGTAGATTGAAGAGCTTCCGTGATCTTCACTGGTTCGATCTGAGATAAGAAGCAAGACATCAAGGTTGTTCCCTGTCTGGTTCGAACATGATTTCCAATATCATCAAGAATAGCTTCCTTAGGATGATCTCTTAACCGTTGGGCTTCTTTGCTGGTTTGTCATTAGTGATGATGGCTGGGTCTTCAGGAACTGTAGAGGGTCCCTCCTGAGTTAGTTCATTTTCAGTTTCTGAAACTGTTTCCTCCCTTTCTTCAGAAGCTCCTTCATCTCCTGATATTGGAACTGCATCCTTGACTACTTTTGAAGTCTGAGCAATATCTGGGTCCTCCTTGGTTGATGATTTCTTGGCGTCATCATAATGAGCTTCATTGGATTCAACTAGATCTTCTTCCAGAATCGCATCCTATTCTTCTGGAGGCTTCTTTTCATCTGAATCATCTAACTGTGTATTCCTTAAGGCCTCAGCGATGGCACTTGCATCATCGGCCTTCTCAACTGTTTGGAGTTCAGTCGAGGGAGCTAGAGTTTCAGGTATATCACTCATAGATCTAGTCTGAGGAGCTTTTTGATCATTATCAAGATTACTTTTGGGTTCCTCATTGACATCATTGATCTCATGATTTCCTAGACTCAGTTCTTGTAGAGTCCTGCGCACTAGAGTAGCTTCATAAAAAACAACATGACATGTTATTTCCACAAGCTGTGTTGCCTTGTTAAGTATCCTGTATCCCTTGTATGATGGATGTCCATATCCAAGGAACACTCTTTCATCAGCCTTAGGGCTGAAGGTACTCAACTTAAACTTCCCATTGTTGTGAATATAACATGGAGAACCAAAAGCATGAAGATGAGCTATAGAAGACTTACGACCATTGTAGATTTCATAGGGAGTTTTGTGAAGCCGCGTGTTGAATTCACTTCTATTTTGTGTGTAGCGTGCTGTCATCAAGGCTTCTCCCCAGTATCCTTTGGCAATGTCAGTTTCAGCCATCATAGTTCTCACTGCTTCTTTGAGAGTTATGTTCCTTTGCTCTGCGAGTCTATTCTGTTGAGGAGTTCTTAGAGCAGATTTCTCATGACCAATTCCTAGCTCAGCGCAGAAATCCATTAAAGGTCCATTGCAGAATTCGGTTCCATTATCTGATCTTATCCTCTTCACTTTTAACCCTTTTTCGTTTTGAAGACGGTTGATCAGTTCTGGTAGGTGAATCTTGACTTCATCCTTGGACTTGAGCAGTGCCACCCATGTATACCTTGAGTAATCATCAACGACTACCAATGTATATTTTGTTTTTCCAATTGTGGGTGGGGTGACTGGTCCAAACAAATCCATATGAAGCAGCTCTAGTATCATGTATGTGCTTGCTGTTACTGGCCTATCTTGAAGGAGGCTTTCGTCTGCTTCCCAAACTGACACACTTTGCAAACTCCTTCTCTATGAAACTTCTTATCTGGCAGTCCTTCAACTAATTTGTGCTTTGCCAGTTGTCGGATCGAATTGAAGTTTAAATGACTAAGTCTCTTGTGCCATAGTCAGTTTATAGCTTCTGAGGAGTTGATTGCTATGAGGCATGTGCCCTTTATTCCACTGGTCCAATCTACGTTGTAGAGGCCTCCTCTTCTGATTCCTCTGATTATGATCTTGCGTGACTCCTTGTCTATTATTTGACATTCTGATTTTTCAAATCTGACAATGTAGCCACTTTCACTCAGTTGACTTATGCTGAGGAGATTGTGCTTCAAATTCGTGACCAAGGATACGTTCTGAATAATTATCCCATTGTGCTCCACGTATCCTATCCCAATCACTTGACCCGTGGCCTTGTTTCCGAAGCTTATAGTTACTCCTTTATATATCTTCAGATATTTGATTAATCCTCTTTCTCCTGTCATGTAGGCCGAGCATCCGCTATCTAATATCCAAGTTCTTGTCGTTTTCAGCTGATTCCTACTCTGCAACACAAAAGAAATTATTTAGGTCCCCGTATCCTTTCGGGTCCTACAGAGTTAGTCTTGTGAATCCAGCCTTTTGGTATCCACACTTGTTTTAATTTCACAGTTTGTGAAACTAAATTACCTTTCTGGTTATGATTAACCTTATTTCTAAAGGAGTGTGTGCTGTGTGGATGCATGCCTTTTAGGTGTGTAACTGGTGAACTCTTCCTTAACTGACTATTCTAGAAGGAGTTTTTAGAGACTTTTTTGAGGTGTGTAGTCGTCATAGTCCTTTGATTTAGAAAATGATTTGACTCTGGCCTCAAATAGGTGTCCCCCCTATTTGGTAGAATGGTATGAAAAGTAATAGTTCGATCACATCTTCTCGGATTGAAGTCCGATTGTCGAACAGACTTCCTTGCAACATGTGCATGTTGCTCAGTTGTTCTTCTTGGTAAAACTGGAGTCCTTGCGTAGGAGACATTATGCTTATCCAGTTTTGAGAGATGGTCAGTTTTCCTCATGACAATCTGCTTGTCCAGTTTTCTAACTGGGTTTGCATTCTGTCGAGATGCCAGTTCAGTTTTTGACCCTAAATTGGTCTTAACATTCTGATTCACTGGTCTTTTGGAAACTGCCTTTCCCTTATCCAACAAAGTATCTGAACTAAGTCTTGCTTTGACAAAACCTAAATGAGTATTCTCAGTTCTTAAGGTGGGATTGTGGTTGTTCAAGACTTCCTCCTCATTTTGATATTCAATATATCCAAGTCCGAATTTATCGGATAGAGGTCTTTGAAAACTCAGAATCTCACTTAGAGTCTTTGAGCTTCTTTTAAAGGTACAGATACATTTAGTATGCTCAAGTTTCTTTAGAGAATCACGTTCTCTGGTTACATTTTCAAAATCTTTGAACAATTTTACATGCTCTTCTCTAATATAATTTAATTCTACACTAAGTGATTTATTTCTTTCTATTTCATCTGTTAAAGTTGAAATTTCTAATTTTAGTGAGGCATTTTCACTAATTAGTGTGTCCTTTATTTCATGAAAATTTTCAAATTCTTTGATAATTTTCTCTAAAGTAATATATTCTGAGCTAGAGCAACATGTTTCAGAGAGTGTATCAAAACATAAGGAAACACTAAGTGTGGGTAGATTAATTGTTACCAGGATTTCGCAATTTGAGGCGTTTTCTTCGTTGTTGGTAACATCTCCATCTATGGCTGCCATGAAGGCAAGCAGTGCTTCCTCATCATTCTTATCTTCAGACGTGTAGTATCCATCATCATAGTCTGGTACGTCTAGTACTTCTGTTCTTGTGAGCATTGCTTGGGCAACAACTCTGGATGCTCTCTTCTCGAACAGTTTCTTTAATCTGTCTCTCTCCTCCTGAGAGACTTGAGGGCATTCATACTTCAGGTGGTCAGGGGAATTGCACTCGTAGCACATGCGTGGTTCTCTCTTGATGAACCTCTGCTAGCTCGATTGTGATGGGTTTTGTATACTGAAAGCATTTATTACAATGAGTATACAACGATTTATTTCTCCTATCTGTTAACAATCTTACATGTATGAACAATGGTATCCTCTTGTCTCACCGATAGAGACGATCATACGGCGTGTTGTAGATCGCAGAAGACAGTATGATCACTTGACCTAGTGAGACATAAACCTGATCACAGCCGAGACAGCGTATGAGGATACGTATGTCCGGATGGCTGCGGCATTGTCGGAATAAGTAGTCTGTCTTGGTTACTTGACATGCTGGTACGCAGAGGTGGCGTATTGATGGACCGCAGTGAGATGTATTCGTCTGTCTGACATCAGCAAATACAAGATCTCATTATATTGATTGAGTCCAAACCCTAACGAAGGTTCAGGGGTTTGCACGGGTTGACTGTTGCTTTAACTTGCCATGGTGGAGAGCCTAAGTAACGTGCTCGTATATCCGGATCTTGGGTAACAATAGTTCGTGTAGTACCGCTTGAGACTGGGTTTAGGTAACCATATCCGAGTAATAGGATGAGACATTCCCTGAGGAGCTCAATAACATTCATCGTGTCAAAGTCCTGCAGACTGATTAAGTTCAGGCACGAGTGATAAGGTTTGAGTGGTACTACTCAGGAGTAATAAGATATTAATTAATTGTAGTTAGAGCTTGTCAGAGGCTCCGATTAATTAATGGATGTCCGGTAACCTTAAATATGGGGATTCTCAATTAATGCAGCCCGTTCTCATAAACGTGGTAATAAAGGGGTAGGTCAGTATTAATTATGTGGTGAAAAAGAATTAATATTAATTAATTAATTGTGTCCTGGGTTGTGGACATGGGAATTAATTAATTTATAGGCCCACTTTATTATTTGCATTAGGTCCCAGGTCTGGCCCAAGGAAAGTGTGCTGAATTGAGCCCAGGAGCCCATTAGGGTTTACAACCCTAGGTTTATAAATAGACAACTCTCTCTCATAAGTTGTAACACAGTTGAAACACACTAAACCTAGGAGAGAGAGAGAGGGGCGCCGATCCTGTTTCAAAAAGGAGGAGAATTTTGATTCTGGTCCTGCTCAAACCACAGATCTACGGAGTCCTCACCAATAGTAGATCTGAACAACACCGGGATACAGATATGAAGATCTAATCTGGAGAACAACATATTTCTTTCTTCCCTTTTATTTTCAATTTTTATTCTAAGAAATTAGATTTCTAATTTCTGATTCTGCAGATAAAATCGGATTGCGTGGTTGAATTCAAGTTGGAAATTCAAACGCAAAAGATCGGTTCAGACTCAACGGAATAATGGTAATTCCTCAATCCACAATTCTAGTAATTAAATTCACAGGAGCATGCTAGGATTTATCTTGTATTTAATTATGCATAAAATCCATAAATCGATCCGGTTCAGTTTGGTTTTGGTGATTCGGTTCACGGGAAAACCCTACAATTGGTATCAGAGCCAGGTTCTTGATTTATGGCTCTTTTGTTTATAATTAAATTCGATATGCATGTATTTATGAATTTATTGTTGTGGATGGTTTTTGTTCCTCGTGGCAACCCGTGTGATTCAGCCCGCAGTAGTTTATCCGTGTAGGGCTGAATTATTTTTGTAAAATCACGAGAAAATCCGTGATTAGTGTAGATTTGAAAAATTGTAATAGAATAGATTTTCTGTAATTTTTTTTTCAAATTATGTAATAGGACGGGTCGAGGACGAAGAACGAAGACGGAGCCGATGGAGGGCCGACGAGGACGACGGCGGACAGCGGCACGCGGCCGAGGCGTGCAGCGCGCGCATGGCGCGCGCGGGCAGCAGCCACAGCGCACGGCCTGCGCGCACGCGAGGCTTGACAGGGGCGCGCGGCGGCTGGGTCCGGCGGTGGTGGTCATCGTCGGCGGGTGCTGTCCCGTCGCGGTGGCTTGTGGTTTTGGTGGTTTGTGCAATCCTGTGTAAACCCTAGGGTTTGCATTAGGGTTAGGGCAAATTATCAGATCACAAAGTCCTAAATCCCAAAAGATTTGGTGAATCAACATTTGGAGGCCCTGGAAGATTTGAAAAAGATTTGGAATTATCCAAATAAGATTCAAATTCAAATTGTAATAGATAGAATTTATTTTTCTATTTTGTGGGGCCACGAGGAATTTTTGTTTGCCTTAATTGTCCTCGTATGATATGTGATTTATTTATGTGCACAATTAAGCATGTGTAGATAATAGGAAAATCATGATTTATCGCTTTTATTATTTACAGCTTTCCAAGCATGCTTATGTGATTAATTTCTTGTTGGATTATATTTTGGTAATTTTTGGGCTTGTATTATTACATGCAAAAATTTGGGAAATATAATGTCAAAGAAATTATGTGTGCGCATAAAGAAACCTTTTAAAAGAAAAATACTAAGCATATTTTTTAATTAAAATCAATAGACCTCCACAAAGCAGTCCTAGGCTGTAAGTGTATCTCTCGTTCTAGTAAACGTCTACGAGTGTAGCTTGCTAGTTCCTAGAGGTGCATGGGTACAGTTGTTGGGATTTCTAGACAAACAATTTAAATCATGTGAATAGTGGGAGGGTTTTGCGTAAACGTCTACGAGTGTAGCTTGCGTAGATCTCTTTCACAAGTATTCTAGGATTGATTTAAATTATAGATAACAAAAGCTTTAAGGGCTGTGCGGTATGGTTATGTGCCATGCTAAAATGTCTCTTTTGACCGGAGTTAAATTTGTGGTTAATTGCTAAGAAGCATCTTAGAATATAATGCAAGAATTGCATCCCTGTTCTTGAGAGATGGCTTGGTCTAAGGTTTTCACTAATTATTAATTTCTAGTGTCAAAAGCTTCCTGACATGGTAGTGAAATTAAATGGATTGGGGCTTAAAACCCGCAGTTCTGGTTGAGGGTGACATTGTAAACATCTACGAGTGTAGCTTGCGGTGGGAACTCTTGGGCAATTAGTGGAAAACATTTGTATTTGATTCATTAAAAGGTTTTCAATGCATTTGTTTTCGAAGTTCTACATGTATGTTCTTATTTAAGATTCTTTATTGTTTCAGATATGTCTATGTCTACTGTCGATCATTTACTTGCTCTCAATCCTCTAACTGGTCCAAACTTCCATGAGTGGAGATACTGCATTGAGTATATCCTCCTGACTAAGCAACACATGTTTGTTCTTACTATGATGCCACTTGCCCCACGTTACCATAAAGTCTCTAGACGTGAGAAGGAGTTCTATGATAGATGGGTGACATCTGAGGATTTTACTTACAAGTTAATCTCAGATAACCTGTCTAGAGAACTCAAGCTCAAGTACATGGGCTATTGTAGCTCTGTTGCGATCTGGATGGACTTAGTGGCCACGTTTGGTGAAGTGGAACGAACTATCAACTGTGATCTCGTAAAAGACCTAGTCTGTAAGAGAATGGTTGATGGCAGTTCGGTGACACTGCATGTGATGATTATGGATAACACCATGAGATGATTCACACGTAGAGGTGGATGTATATCTGATCGGGCTAAGATTGATATAATCCTGAACTCTTTACCGCTTTCATTCTATGACTCTAAGATGGATGTAGCTAAGAGAAGTGAGTACTCCTTCAAAGGGTTGCTCACTGATCTCATAGCAGAGCAGTCCATCGTACCTTCAAGGGAGTTTGAGTTATCAGATCTTGAGCACAGCTTGGGCACATTGAAAGATGTGGTTCATACTGTGTGCAAGAACATGATTGATTGCAGATCACGTGAGAGGAGGTCAAATGAAATGAAGAGGGTTGGTGTCAATTCAAGTAAGAACGCATGCGGAAGCAAGGAACAAGGTACATCATTTGCATTTGTAACGGAAACATGTTTAGCATCGGTTTCTACTCATTCGTGGCTAGTGGATACCGGAGCTACTGATCATGTTTGTTACATTTTGCAGGGGTTCACACCGAGGAGAGTGCTGAAGAATGACGAGGTTACCATCTCAATGTGGAACGCAGCACAAGTGAGTGCAGCTGCCATTGGAGATTTCACCTTGTATTTTGATGATTCTGTTTTAACTTTGAAAGATGTTTTGTACGTGCTGGATTTTCGGCGGAACCTTATTTCAGTTTCCAAACTTTATGTTGATGGATATTCAGTTATTTTTGATAGTGATGTTTCTATCATTGGTAATAACGGTGTTATCTATCGTGGGATGCTGAATAATTCTCTCTATGTTGTTAACTGTAATCATAAGTCTTCCGCAAGTATTGCATGTAATTCATCCGTAATTGATAATCCTAGAAAGAGAAAACTTACTTCTTCTAATGAGGATCTTACATATCTCTGACACTTGAGACTGGGTCACATCAGCTTGAAGCGGATTAAGAGACTTGCAGATGATGGTACATTGGACCTAGTCCGGGCTGTACCTTATCAAGTCTGCGAATCCTGCATCGAGGGCAAGATGTCAACTAGGCCTTTCAAGGCTAGTCAGTCTCGAGCAGAGGAAGTGTTGGAATTGATCCATTCTGACTTATGTGGACCGATGTCCACGCAGGCTCGTGGAGGGTACGAGTACTTTGTCACTTTCATTGACAATTACTCAAGGTACAAATATGTTTACCTGCTTCGCTACAAGTCTGAATGCTTTGAGAAATTCAAAGATTTCAAGGCTGAAGTAGAAAAGAAGGTCGGGAAAACTATCAAGTCGCTGCGATCTGACCGCGGTGGCGAATACCTCGGTAACGAGTTCCTGCAATATTTGTTAGAAAATGGGATTACATCCTGCACCGGGTACTCCCCAGCAAAATGGTGTAGCTGAAAGAAGAAATAAGACTCTTCTAGAGATGGTAAGATCAATGATGAGTTATGCAAACTTACCAATTTCGTTTTGAGGCTACGCATTGGAAACAACAGCTTACGTGCTTAATGTGGTGCCTTCTAAATCAGTTCCTAAGACTCCTTCTGAGCTCTTCCATGGTCGCAAACCTAGTTTGTGCAAGTTTAGAGTATGGGGTTGTCCGGCACACGTACTGTTAAAGGAACCTGATAAGTTAGAAAGCAGGTCAAAAGTAATGCTGTTCATAGGGTATCCCAGGCAAACGAAAGGTGATTACTTTTACTGTCCTGAGAGTCAGAGAGTCGTTGTTAGCACCAACGCTAGATTCTTGGAGGACGAGTATGTGAGTAATCACAAGTCAATGAGTGATATCGTTCTTCAAGAAATTGAGAACGAGAATGCAATTCCAAAGGAAAGAGAACGTGTAGATGTGGGTGCACTTGTGAGAGGTTCAGCACCACAGACACGTTCTTCAGTGCAAGGTGCAGGACCACAAGTTACTGCACCTACTACTGACACGGCACCGATGCCTCTTCGTAGTGGGAGAGTTATTTTCTAGCCGGAAAGGTACATGTTCGTGGGTGAGTCTTTGGACTTGAGCCCGGAAGACGGACATGACGACTCTGACCCACTAACTTATGAAGAGGCAGTGCAGGACAAGGATGTTGCCAAATGGCGTGTCACCATGGATTCTGAAATTGAATCCATAACTGCTATGGATGTATACCAGAAAACTAATTTTCCGGATGGCTTTAGGGCCATAGGGTGCAAATGGGTATACAAGAGAAAGAAATGGGCGGATGGAAAAATCATGGCTTTTAAAGCCAGGCTGGTGGCAAAGGGTTATAGTCAGAAAGAGGGCATTGACTATGACGAAACCTTTTCACTCGTAGCCATGCTCAAATCCATCCGGATACTCCTTGCCATAGCTGCGCATATGGACCTCGAGATCTGGCAGATGGATGTAAAAACCGCTTTTCTAAACGGTTATCTTGAAGAAGGTAGGGACATCTATATGCAGCAACCCGAGGGTTACATAAGCAAGGGCGAAGAACATCTTGTCTGGAAGCTTAGGAATTTCTTGTATGGACTCAAGCAAGCTTCAAGGTCGTGGAACTTACGTTTCAACGATGTGATTAAATCCTATGGATTTGCACAGTTGGAAAACAAAAGTTGTGTTTACCGACTTTGTGTCAGTGGGAGCATTAGGGGTGTGCACGGTTCGGCCGAAACTGGCCGAACCGGCCAAACCAAATTAATTTGACCGGTTTGGCTGGTTTGAAAAAAATGATTGGCCAGGTTGGTTTGAAAAATCTCAAACCAGATGATTTGATTTGGCCGACGGTTTGAAGGTTGAAACCGGCCATTTTGGCCAGACCGGCCGTATAAATAATATAATTTTAAACATAATAATGATAATAAAATATGATTTTATAGAAAGCTAAAATATCAATTATATTGATATATATGTTCGATGCTTATATTTTTCCAATTGTAACCCTATAAATCAACATATATTTAATTGTTTCTTGCAGCCATAATATTATTTATTTATTACTTATCTCATATTTATAATTAATGACAAGCGAGATATATTTATATTAGTTTTATTTTGTGTATCATTATTTCATTAATATCTAATAATAAAATTGATATACAAGTTTCATTTTTATGTAATATTATTAGTTGAATAATCTTCAAACCGTTTAAACTGGCCGAACCAAACCGTTATAATATGGTTTGGTCGGTTTGGTTTGAAATAATTATTTGGCTGGTTTGGTTTGTGAAAATTTCAAACCGTACCTATTGGTTTGGTCCGTACTTTGCCCCTTAAACCGGCCAAACCGGACCGTGCACACCCCTAGGGAGCATGTAGAGTTGTCAACTGGGCCGGGCCGACCCAGCCCAGCACGGCCCAGCACGGCTGAGGCCCGGCCCAGGAACGGCCCACGAATCAAATGGGTTTGATGGGCCGGGCTTAGGTATATTCGATGGGCTCATATTGGGTCTTTTTTTAAGTCCAGGCCCGGCCCAGGCCCAGGACCATCTGAGCACAGGACCAGCCCGGCCCAGGCCCAGGACCAAGCCCGGACCAGCCCAGGCCCAGGACCGACCCATGTCCAGCCCGGTTGAGGCCCATCTCATCTTTTAGTTAGTTTTTATTATTTTATACTAGTTATTTTAATTCTTTATATTAATTTAGCTACTAAATAAATAATTTTAAGTATTCACAATTAAATCTAACCTAATTGAATTACGTTTTTTTAAAGAAAAATTGCAAATACTCCTCAAAAATTAATTTTAAAATGAATAAAAAATAAAAATAATAGTTTATTTTAAACCCATCTCTGGCCCACCTGAGGCCCACTTCAAGCCCACCTGAGACCCAGCTCAGGCCCGGTTCAGGCCCAGCCCAGGCCCGGTCCAAGCCCACTTTATAGTGGTCCTGGGTTGTGCTGGGCCAAGAGAAATACAAATTGGCCCGGCCCAGCCCGGCCCATCTCACTAGTGATCCCGGGCCGTGCCGGGCCACATAATTGGTGGACCTACCCGGGCCGGGCCGGAACGGCCCACTTGACAACTATAGGAGCATGGTCTTCCTTGCACTTTACGTTGATGACATACTCCTATTTGGAAACAACGAGGGAGTGATGTCCAAAATCAAAGCTTGGTTATCCGAACAGTTCCAAATGAAGGATCTGGGAGAAGCTGGCTACATTCTTGGTATTAAGGTCTTACGAGATCGTAAGAGAAGAATGTTGAGCTTATCCCAGACATCCTATGTGGATACTGTGATAGCCCGGTTCAGCATGCAACTCGCCAAGAAAGGCTTGCTACCTTTCAAACATGGCGTTCATCTTTCTAGTGGGCAATGTCCTCAGACACAACGGAGAAAGATGAGATGAGTCTTGTACCATATGCTTCGGCAGTGGGTAGCCTCATGTATGCAATGCTGTGTACCAGGCCAGATATCTGTTATGCCGTTGGCATGGTAGCAAGATATCAGTCTAACCCTGGACAGGCGCACTGGACTGCTGTAAAGCACATCCTCAAGTATTTGAAAAGAACTAGGAATTTCTGCCTAGTTTATCAAAGTGAGGATTTGTGCCCTGTGGGTTATACAGACTCGGATTTCCAAGGAGACCAGGATGAGAAGAAATCGACTTCAGGATATGTGTTTACCTTGGGAGGTGGAGCTATATCTTGGAGGAGCTCAAAGCAGAAATGCATTGCTGACTCCACCATGGAGGCGGAATATGTTGCCGCCTCCGACGCCTCGAAAGAGGGGGTATGGCTCCGGAACTACCTTTTAGAGTTGGGCATGATCCCGAGTTTGCCGAGGAGCATCACAATTTATTGTGTTAACTCTGGTGCAGTGGCAAACTCAAAGGAACCACGGTCTCACAGGGCAATCAAACACATAGAGAGAAAGTACCATATCATACGAGAAATTGTATCGAGGGGCGATGTGCTAATTAAGAAGATTGACACTGCTGACAATCTTGCTGATCCATTTACAAAGAGCTTGCCACAGAAAGTTTACGAAAGACATATTCGTGAGTTGGGTTTGAGGTGGATGCCGACCACTGACAGTGGTTAAAGAGACAGCAGACTAGATAGACGGACTGTATACTCTGTAATAGCTTAGTTATGCTTTGAGTATAAGTGGGAGATTGATGGGTTTTGTATACTGAAAACATTTATTACAATGAGTATACAACGGTTTATTTCTCCTATCTGTTAACAATCTTACATGTATGAATAATGGCATCCTCTTATCTCACCGATAGGGACGATCATACGGCGTGTTGTAGATCGCAGAAGACATTATGATCACTTGACCTAGTGAGACATAAACCTGATCAAAACCGAGACAACGTATGAGGATACGTCTGTCCGAATGGCTGCGGCATTGTCGGAATAAGTAGTCTGTCTTGGTTACTTGACATGCTGGTACGCAGAGGTGGCGTATTGATGGACCGCAGTGAGATGTATTCGTCTGTCTGACATCAGTGAATACAAGACCTCGTTATATTGATTGAGTCCAAACCCTACGAAGGCTCAGGGGTTTGCACGGGTTGACTGTTGCTTTGACTTGCCATGGTGGAGAGCCTAAGTAACGTGCTCGTATATCCGCATCTTGGGTAACAGCAGTTCGTGTAGTACCACCTGAGACTGGGTTTAGGTAACCATATCCGAGTAATAGGATGGGGACATTCCCTGAGGAGCTCAATAACATTCATCGTGTCAAAGTCCTGCAGGCTGATTAAGTTCAGACACGAGTGATAAGGTTTGAGTGGTACTACTCAGGAATAATAAGATATTAATTAATTGTAGTTAGAGCTTGTCAGAGGCTCCGATTAATTAATGGATGTCCGGTAACCTTAAATATGGGGATTCTCAATTAATGCAGCCCGTTCTCATAAACGTGGTAATAAAGGGGTAGGTCAGTATTAATTCTTTGGTGAGAAAGAATTAATATTAATTAATTAATTGTGTCCTGGGTTGTGGACATGAGAATTAATTAATTTATAGGCCCACTTTATTATTTGCATTAGGTCCAAGGTCTGGCCCAAGGAAAGTGTGCTGAATTGAGCCCAGGAGCCCATTAGGGTTTACAACCCTAGGTCTATAAATAGACATCTCTCTCATAAGTTGTAACACAGTTGAAACACACTAAACCTAGGAGAGAGAGAGAGGGGCGCCGATCCTATTTCAAAAAGGAGGAGAATTTCGATTCTGGTCCTGCTCAAACCACAGATCTATGGAGTCCTCACCAGTAGTAGATCTGAACAGCACCAGGATACAAATATGAAGATCTAATCTGGAGAACAACATATTTCTTTCTTCCCTTTTATTTTCAATTTTTATTCTAAGAAATTAGATTTCTAATTTCTGATTCCGCAGATAAAATCGGATTGCGTGGTTGAATTCAAGTTGGAAATTCAAACACAAAAGATCGGTTTAGACTCGACGAAATAACGGTAATTCCTCAATCCACAATTCTGGTAATTAAATTCATAGGAGCATGCTAGGATTTATCTTGTATTTAATTATGCATAAAATCCATAAATCGATCCGGTTCAGTTTGGTTTTGGTGATTCGGTTCACGGGAAAACCCTACAGATTGTCCTTCTTTTTCCTTGGCTTTAGCTTTCTCAAGAAGTGCATTCAGGTTCTTTAATTGCTCTTCCAGTTTTGCAACTAACAGTTCAGTTTCTGTTTAATGAAATGTGTTGGAGGTAGCTGGTGAGGATTGATGGGCAGTTTTCTCGAAGTAAACTGGTCTTTTTGAATGCCTTTGGAAGTCTCTTTTGACAAAGAATGCTGCATTGACATCGGTTGTTGAGTTTGGAGTTCAAGCAGCTACATATTTTTTCACCATCTGGATGTCCCATTCATGGGCTTGAAGTTCATCGAACAGTTCTTTGGTGGACATTTTTGAGAGATCCATGGCCTTCAGACTGGTAGTTTTAACAAACCAGTCTTCCTTTGGCAGTCTTGACAGAATTTTAGCATTCAAGTCTGCAACTTTTTCTTCTCTTTCGAGATTCCTCATCTCACTGACGATGGTGTTAAATCTTGCCGCCATCGATTTGATTGATTCGCCTGGTAGCATCTGAAATGATTCATATTTCTCCACGGCTATTTGCTTCTTGTTGCGCTTTATCGTTTCTGTTTCTTTCGTGAGGTTGTTGATCCAGTTCCACAGATCCTTGGCAGAGTTGTTCTCCACCGCTGCGTCTTGAAGGGCTTCTGGAAGGCTTGCTATTAGCGTCTCCTGTGCGATGAAGTCGACTTGGTGACATTTCTTGTCTTCAAATGTCCAATCCTCGTTTGGCTTGTCTATGTATTTGACACCATCTTGCTGGTCTGCTGTCGCAAGGATAATTTTGGATATCTGAATCTTTAGAGGTCCATTTTCCAGGACTTCATCCATCTCTGGATGTTGAGCTCTTAGTTGAAGAAGACACTTCTTCTTCCATACTTCCAACCTTTCTGGGTTGTATTTGGGAAGAGTAGGATAATTCATCATCTTCTAAGATTAATCTGTTCGCTAAAGACACACTAGATAAACGCAGTTAGAGTGTAAGGAAATATGGATCCGGTCTTAAGCGACTCAAAACAGGATAGTCTAGAAAGACCGACCTGCGCTGATACCACTTGTTGGTCCCAGATCAGAGTGTGAATAATGTGCAGCGGAAGTAATTACACTCTAATTACGAGTAAATCAAGTTTTAGTGCAACCTATAACTAACAGTTTTAAGTTAAGAACCCAGTTTTAGTTAGGTCAGCAGATTAATTAACAGTTTTACGGTTCAAACAGTTTGACAGTTTATACACTTCAATACTTACACAGTAAGTATTGGAGGTTTCAAAGTATCTATGAAAAACTGTATGATGCGAGAAGTAAAGAAAAACTGTAAATGACACAGGATATTATAGTGGTTCGGAGAATCGGAGCCTTAAGTCCTACATCCACTCTTCGGATATTAGATCTGGTAATTCACTAAGTTATGAAGTTACACTCCTCACGATCTATAGCCAGCTGCTGCAGAAACCTCTATCCACAACAAGGTGGATCACTCGCCCAGGCAGTTGCACTTCACTCATTCTTCAGTCCGTCGAAGGCTCTACGTCTTCTCTGTGGACCGGTTCAAAGTTGGACTGAGGACGAACCTCCCTTTTCCTTCTTCGGTAGGTTGGATTATTCTGTTCTTCCCAGAACGTCGACTGGTTGGCAGTAGCCCGTAATAACCTGTTCTTCCTTTGCAAAGATCAGGCTGATGTGTTCTTATGTAGACAGTAAGAACACCAAGATACTAGATTATGTGTGCTGACTTTATCCAGGTACTGCGATGTCTTGTAGGGAATCTCCTTAGCCTCCGTAGCAATGAATGCAATGAGCTCAATTAATGAACTACGGGAGCTATATCTTTGATAAGCTCATATTTATACTCACTTATCTATATTTTTCTCCATTGTTTAAAGTGTATTCTATTATGTTTTTACTTATTTATGTGCATGAGACTATTTTAGAGGATGTTACGCCCTTCTTGGTAAGTTTTGCAGGTATTCAGGGTTAAAAAGAGATGAAATGGTGAAAGAACCAAGTACATAGAGTTGCCGCTTCGATTGACGCACGGGAAGTCGACCGAATTGGAAGACGAAGCCAAAAACCCGAAGCAGAGCCTCTGTGTCGATCGACATGGTGCATGTCGATTGACACAGAGGTCGGACATCGATCGTGAGCAAGGCAGAAGAAGAAGGCTAAGCATGTGTTCCTATCGATCGAGATGCTCCCTGTCGATCGACAGGGAGGACATGCTTGGATCTCGATCGAAATGCTCCCTGTCGATCGACATGGAGGACAGAGAAGAAGGCTCGACACGGAGGAAGCCCGTATTTTGACCATGCATGTGTGTCAATCAACAACCTGCCTGTCGATCGACACAAAAGCCCGATTTGGCTATTTTCACCTGTTTTGGCAATTTTTGCTATGTTAGCCCAATACCCAAATTAGGTCTTTCTTTCTCCTCTATAAATACTCCTCAGTAGGGCACGAATTTCAGACTTCTTTTATGTAAGGCTCGACACGGAGGAAGCCCGTATTTTGACCATGCATGCGTGTCAATCAACAACCTGCCTGTCGATCGACACAGAAGCCCGATTTGGCTATTTTCACCTGTTTTGGCAATTTTTGCTATGTTAGCCCAATACCCAAATTAGGTCTTTCTTTCTCCTCTATAAATACTCCTCAGTAGGGCACGAATATCAGACTTTTTTTTATGTAATATTGCACTTAGAATAATTAAGCTTTGGAGTTTTCAAGACATTGAAGGTTCCTATTTTATTTGTAAGTCAATTAATAATATGTTTGCTTTAATTGTAGTCATATCCCTAACAGGTTCTAGGGTTATGATATATCTTTTCTGATTCATGTTTATTGAAATCGACTCATATGGCATGGATTAATTCTCTGATTTAATTTTATAATCTGGATTAAAAGAAGGACCGAGAGGTGAATCGAGATCTAGGTTTATAGTTATCAATAGAATGACCGAGAGGTGAAAATTGTTAATAGGAAGAGAGAATTAATTGTGTTTGTTTTCTGTCTCAAAAGAAAGAAACGTACTTAGGAATAATTAGATAATTATGAGATTGATTAATTTGGTGTTCTTGAGACCGAGAGGAGATAATCACTAATTAATAATCTAGGATTTAAATTGCCCAACCAAGGAATTAAATCTACAAAAATCTATGTTTTTCCCATTGCTGAGTTGATTGATATTTGCATGTTGATGATTAGATAATCAACCCTAGGATCTGTGTTTTTCTTTATTATTTTCAAAACTCTTTAATTTCTTGCAATTGTTATTTTTAAATTCACAAACAAAAACCCTCTTCTAAAAATTTGTTCACTCAAACAACGAATTGATAAACTATATGCAGTACATGAGATGACTTCGTTGCACTATCCCTGTGGGTCTGTGGGTTCGACTAGCCTTCGGGTTATTATAAATTTATTTGTTGCAGTATTTTACAGTGTTATCAATCTTCTCTCTTGAAGGCGCTTGAGTACTTTTCTACTGTGAGAGATAATGAATGAGTTGGAGATTCAAAATAGCGTACATAATCAGATAAGCAGAGTGGCAAAGGTTCTCAAGTCTTTGTGGTTCCTGCTATTTATAGGTGAAACACCAGGAACTAGCCGGTAGAGACATTGGAGATGATGTCCAATCATAATTCATGCTCTTCTAAAAAGTCGCTCATCTTTCTGCTTTTTCTGCTACAATCGTACTGCTTTTCAGAGTAGTTGTACTTGTGTGTCAGACGTTGAACGTTGTATGCCAGTTGCAGCTTGGTATAAGTCTGATCCTTTATCATTGACTTCTTGGTGATCCCTTGCGACTTTGTTCGACATCTTTTCATGTACACATTCCAGTATGAGAAACTGTCTTGTTCGTGAAACTGTTGGTACATCTTGGCAGTTTCCGTGTGAAAAATGTGTCCACAGTTTTCGAGACCTTGCTCTGCTCGTCTTCATCTTCTTGCTCAAGACAGTTTTTGCCTGGATGGTCTCTTCTCCAAAATTGTTCCACAGTTTTGTTGACTTCCTTCTTCCTAGACTATTACAACTCGAATATCCTATACAAGGATTACATGAGGTAATAACTCTAAGTCCTAGACTTTGATATGCAGTTTTGACACATCAAAACATCAGATTAAGGTAGGATTTCTACATCAATACCTAACAGTACCGGTCTATTCTCTTTTGTTCTTGAAGACCCATTTGGTGCCAATCATGGATTGAAGTGTAGGTCTATCCACCAGGTACCACACATTGTTGCGAGTGAACTCTCCTAGCTCCTCTTGCATCGCATTAATGATAAACACTCACTTTGTGCATTTTACTGATGTGAATTTGCTCACTTTTGACCTTAGATTGGATTATTACGTGGTGTTCCCATATATTTATCTATATTCTTTTAGAGATTATTACGTTTGGTCTGGTTTGTGGTTGTTTATGCAGATTTCACGCACATTTGAGCTGTTTACAAGAATTGACCAGGCACCCAGGGGGCTAATCGATGCTAGCTTGCATCCGGAAGAAGAAAGAGTCAGAAAATACTGAAGAACGCGCCGAAATCATGTTCGAGACGGAATCGGCGACCCAAATGACACAACCGGCGACCGCCGGTCATGTAGATGGGTCGCCGGTTGTGAAAATCAAGCCTTTTTCTCACGGCTCAATATCGGCGACCTGGATGACACATCCGGCGATCGCCGGTTATGTAGACGGGTCGCCGGTTCTGCATTTTTCCTCCGTCAGCTTCGAGGCACGATCGGCGACCCACGTGCATGGTCGGCGGTCGCCGATCGGGCAGTCCAAACTGCCGATTTTGTCCCGATTTGACGTATTCTGGCTAATCTGAAGCCCAAAACCATATCTTTTGGAGATTTAAAGAGCCCCAACTATAAATAGGACGTCCCTGAACGTGAATAAGGTTCCTTTTTCCAATTTTCAACATTAGAGAGCTTGGAATTCAGAGCAAAAGCAGGGGAACTTGAAGAGCACTGCAGGAATCGAAGATTGAAGACACCACGGGTTTTTAATTTCCATGATTTCTGTTCTTGTGACTCTTTATCCTTTCGTTTTTCTAAAACTTAGTATGATTGGCTAAGTTCATTTAAGGATTCTAGGGTTTGAAACTTTGTAATTATTCATTCGACAATTTATGTGATTTAATGTTCCTTTTCCATTGATGTTCTAATTTATTTGGGATTTTCATTAATTGCGAGATACTGGCCATTGATTGCGATTTGAATTGGTAGTTTTTGAACCGAGAGGTCTAGGTTATCAATTAAGGTGCAAATAAATTAGATTTATTAGAATGATTGTCCGAGAGGAAATTGAACTTTTGAAGGGTTTTGAAATCTACGGTTTTTAATCAAGAGTAAAAGTCTTTTGTATGTCCGAGAGGAATCACTTGACCTTTTATTTCCATGTTATGGTTTAGAGTCCGAGAGGATCACCTGATAACACATTTGAGATTAACTCACATCCTTGGGAATTAAATTGGGATTAAATTATATAAAGAGTTGTTTGATAATTCGAAGTAAATTACCCTGGAATCCTATTTTCTCATAAGTTTTCTAAAATCAATTAAATTTGTCATTTACTTTACTTTGTTTCTAAATCATTGAAAGTTCTATTGATAGTTTTTAAATAAACAAACCTTATTTTCTGATTCGCCTAGATAGTAATACGGTGTCTACGCTTTAGTGCTTGATTATACTTCGAGCCTGCAGTCCTTGAGTTCGATAAAATTATTACTTGCCTCTGCAGTGATCTGTACACTTGCAGCTATAGCGTGTTGAAAAATACGCTATCAATTAATCCAATTCGTTGATTGAAGAGCTTCATCAATCTTCACCGGTTCAATTTGAGATATGAAACAGGACATCAATGCAGTGCCTTGTCTTGTTCAAACAGGATTTCCCACATCATCTAGAACAACTTCTATAGGATGATCTCTTAGCCAACTGGGCTTCTTCACAGTTATGGCCTCAACAGGAGCAACTGGAGTCTCAGAAACTGTTGGGAGTTCTTGGTGAGATGGTTCACCTCCAAGCTCTGGAACTGGATTCTGCACATCAACTGGCTGGTCAGTTGGGGCTGCTTCCTCAGCTGTCTCAAGGTTGACTTCCTTGGCTTCAGGTTGCTCTACTTCCAAAACTGTTGCATTGGCTTAAGGGGGCTTCTCTTCGCTTTGATCTTCTATATTTATAAACTTTAAGGCCTCAACAATGACATTAGCATCATTGACCCTCTCGACTGTTTGAAGTCCAACCGAGGCAACTAGAGTCTCCGGAGCATCATTCATAGATCTAGTGATAGCGCATTTCTCAACGCGCTAAAGCTGCAAGTGTACAGACCACTGCAGAGGGCAAGTAATAAATTATCGAACTCAAGGACTGCAGGCTCGAAGTACAACTAAGCACTAAAACGTAGATATCGTACTACTATCTAGGCGAATCATATAAGGAAATTGGTTTATCTAAACTAATTGATTTTAAAGCAATGATAAAATAAAAAGATTTAATTAACGATTTTTGAAAGCTAGTGAGAAAACAGGATTCTAGGGCAATCCACTTTGAATATTAGACAAGCAACGATTTCATGCAATTCAATCCCAATTTAATTTCCAAAGATGTGAGCAATCGCGAAAATGTTATCAGGTGACCCTCTCGGACTCTAAACCATAACATGGAAATAAAAGACCTAGTGACTCCTCTCGGATGCGCAAAACGACGTTTACTCTTGATAAAAACCTTAGATTTCAAAATCCTTTAAAAGTTCAATTTCCTCTCGGACAATTGTTCTAATAAATCTAATTTATTTGCGTCTTAATTGATAACCTAGACCTCTCGGTTCAAAAACTATCAATTCAAATCACAATTAATGGCCAGTTAATCGCAATTATTAAAAATCCCAAATTAAATTAGAACATCAAAGGAAAAGGAACATTAAATTGCATAAACTGTTGAATGAATAAATACAAAGTTTCAAAACCCTAGAATCCACAAATGGGTTTAGCCAATCATGCTAAATCCCAGAAAAACAAAGAAATGAAGAGTCATAAAATCAGAACACATGGAATT
>JAPKLW010000053.1:1029344-1055599 GCA_026898455.1 Plectranthus barbatus | reverse complement strand
TCTAAACATAAATCTATCAATAACATGCACAGAGTGAGTGTTTATCATCTAGTCAGAGAAACTGTTCAATTATGATCAAGATCAGTTTTAGGTTCCTCATTGACATCCTTGATCTCATGATTTTCCAGACCCAGTTCTTGAAGTGTCTTGCGCACTAGAGTAGCTTCATAAAAAATAACATGACATGTTATTTCCACAAGTTGGGTTGTCTTATTGAATACCCTAAATCCCTTGTATGAAGGATGTCCATAACCTAGGAACACACCTTCATCAACCTTAGGACTAAAGGTATTCAATTTGGACTTCCCATTGTTATGGATCTAACATGGAGAACTGAATGCACGAAGATGAGCCATAGAAGGCTTACGACCATTGTAAATCTCATAGGGAGTCTTGTGCAGCCGTGTGTTGAATGCACTTCGATTTTGCGTGTAGCAGGCTGTCATCAAGGCTTCTCCCCAAAATCTTTTCCCAAGGTTGGTTTCGACCAGCATGGTCCTCACTGCTTCTTTGAGTGTTCTATTCCTTCGCTCAGCAAGACCATTTTGTTGAGGAGTTCTTGGAGTAGATTTCTCATGCCCGATTCCGATTTCAGCGCAGAATTCTATGAGTGGTCCATTACAAAACTCTGTACCATTATCGGGCCTTATCATCTTGACTGTCACCCTTTTGTCATTTTGAGGATGGGTAATCAGTTCTGGCAGTTAAATCTTGAATTCGTCCTTGTACTTGAGCAGCACCACCCACGTATATCTTGAGTAGTCATCAACAACTACTAATGAATATTTCCTTCCTCCAATTGTGAGTGGAGTAACTGGACCAAATAGGTCCATGTGGAGCAGTTCCAGAATCCGATTCGTGCTTGTTGTAATTGGCCTGTTCTTGAACGAGGCTCTTGTCTGTTTCCCGAGCTGGCAAGCTTTACAGACTCCTTCTTTTTGGAATTTCTTCTGTGGCAGTCCTTTAACTAAATTATGTTTTGCCAGATGTCTGATCGAGTTGAAGTTCGTTCAAGTGGCTTAATCTTTTATGCCACAACCAGTTTACTCCATCTGAGGAACTGTGCGCCATGAGGCAGGTTCCTTCTTCTCCACTAAACCAATCTACAACGTAGAGACCTCCTTTCCTGATGCCTCTGAGCATGGTCTTGTTGGTCACCTTGTCTATGATGTGGCAATCAGATTCTTCAAAACTGACAATGTAGCCACTTTCACTCAACTGGCTTATGCTTAGAAAATTGTGCTTCAGGTTGGTGACTAGGTACACGTTCTTGATAATTATTCTATTGTGTTCCATGCATCCTTTCCCAACTACTCGTATCTTGGCCTTGTTGCCAAAAGTCACAGATGGTCCTCTGTACATCACAAGGTTCATGAGCAGATCCTTTTCTCCTGTCATACGTGCCGAGCACCCGCTATCCAATATCCATGATCTTGCTTTCTTTTGAGAACTCTGTCCCTGCAAGACAAAATTTTTTATTTAGGTCCCCGCATCATTTCGGGTCCTGCAAAGTCAGTTTTCTGGATCCATCCTTTTGGTATCCAGATTTGTTACACTTTAACAGTTCGTGAAACTGAATCACTCTTTAGTGATTGATTAACCTTTCTCTTAAAATATTGTATGTTGTTTGGATGCATGTTAGAGAAGGTTGTGGTGTGTGAACTATTTCTGAAACTATTGTTCCTGAAAGAGTCTCGAGAAACAATTCTCGGGTGTTTAGCCATCATAGTCTTAGGATGATAAAACTATTTTGACTCAAGCCTCGAATAGGTGTTCCTCCTATTCGGATAACTGTTATAATGAAATTGAGTTCTATTATAACCTCTCGGATTTCTATCTGGTTGTTGAACTGACTTCCTTACGACATTTACGTGTTGCTTAGTCGTTCTTGTTGGTAAAATTAGATTCCTTGCAGTTTGAACATTACGCTTATTCAATTTTGAAGAAAAGTCAGTTTTCCTCTCGACAGTTTGTTTATACAGTTTACGAACTGTGTGGACTCCCTGTCGAGGTACCAGTTTGGAGTCAGTTTTTTACCAGTATTTGGTCTTTTCTTTTTGCTTGACTGGCTCTTTGGTTTTGACTTTTCCTTTTTCCAACACATTGCCTGAACAGAGTTTGGCTTTGACGAAGCCTAAAAATGTTTTTCAGTTCCTGAAGTAGATGCATGATCGCTCAAATCTTCTTCATTTTGTGCTCCATAAACCTAATTTCGTATTTATCGAATGGTTGTTTTTTAGCATTCAAAATTTCTTTTAATTTTCTTGAGCTCTTTTTGAAATTACATTCACATTTAAAAGGCTCAAGTTTCTTCAAGGAGTCACATTCCATTAAAACATTTTCAAAATTTTTAAGAAGTTTGGAATGTTCTTCCTTGAGTTTTTCAAAATCCTCACTGATTGACCTCGATCTTGCGACTTCATCGGTCAAAACTGAAAACTCTGATTTTAGTGAGACATTTTCATTAGCTATAACATCTTTAATCTCATGAAATTTTTCAACCTCTTTTATAATGTTTTCAAGAGAAACATCTTCTGAATTTGAGCGACAAAATTCAGAGCTTTCATCAATGTGTGTAGATGCTAGAGATAAGGGTAGATGAGTTGTTACCACTATTTCACAGTTTGAAGCATCGTCTTCTTCATCAGTAACATCTCCATCAACAGCTGCTATGAAGTCCAGGAGTGCTTCCTCATCATTCTCATCCTCAGTCGTGTAATAGCCATCATCATGGTCTGGGATGTCTAACACTTTTGTTGTGGACAACATTGCTTGGGCCACGACTTTAGAAGCTTTCATCTCAAATACCTTCCTCAGTCTGTCTCTCTCCTCTTGAGAAACTAGAGGGCATTCATACTTCAAGTGATCTGGAGAGTTGCATTCATAGCACATGCGTGGCTCTCTCTTGGTAAATCTCTGCTCACTGGTCTGAGCTTATTTCCTTTTGCTTTGGCCTTCTCGAGGAGTACGGCCAAGTTCCTCATATGTTCCTCCAGTTTGGCGACTGACATGTCAGTTTCCTTATTCTGGTTTGAGGTGGAGGTGTCATTCGCTGGAGAGGATTGAAAGGCAGTTTTATCGAACTGAGCTTGTTTCTTCTGACGCCTCTGAAAGTCTCTCTTTACGAAGAATGCAGCATCATCATTTGATACTGAGTTCGGGGTTCTTACAGATTCATTTTTGTTCACCATTTGAATATCCCATTCATGGGCTTGAAGTTTGGCGAACAACTCTTTGGTGGAAATTTTTTAGAGATCCATGGTTTTTAAGCCGGTGGTTTTAACAAACCAGTCTTCTTTTGGCATTCTAGAGAGAGTATTGGCACTCATGTCAGCCACACTCTCTTCTCTTCCAAGACCTTTCAGCTCACTGACTATGGCGTTGAACCTCGCTTCTATTAATTTGATCGATTCACCAGGCAACATCTAGAAAGATTCGTATTTGTCAATGCAAACTTGTTTCTTATTGCGTTTCATTGCTTCGGTTTCTTTAGGGAGCTCATTGATCCAATCCCATAACTCTTTGGCACTATTGTTCTCTATGGCTTCGTCCATGAAAGATTCTGGAAGAGATTGCATGATCATTTCTTGTGCGATTGGATCAAGCTGAGAACGCTTCTTGTCTTCAAGTGTTCATTCTTCAGGTGGCTTTTCAACCATTTGAGGACCTTGATCATCTCCTCCGAGCCGGACATTAATCTTCTATATCTTTAGAGGTCCATTCTTTAAGACTTCATCCATCTCTGGATGCTAACTTCTCTGTTGGATGAGACACCTCTTCTTCCATACTGCGAACTTCTCCGGGTTGTACTTGGGAAGACTTGGATAATTCATCATTGTCTTAATATAATCTGCTCGCTAATCACACTTAAGAAACAAATGAGAATGCAAGAAAATATGGATCCGGTCCTAAGCGACTCGAAACAGGACAGTCTGGAAAGACCGACTTGCTCTAATACCACTTGTTGCTCTAATCCGGTAATTCACTAAGAAAATGAAGTAAACACTCCTCACGATCTATAGCCAATCACCACGAAAACCACCGTTAACAGTAAACTGGATCACTCGCCCAGGTAGATGATCTTCACTCCTTCTTTAGTTCCTCGAAGCCAGGTAACACCTAGAAGTCTTCTCAGAACTGGCAGTCGTTGAAAACGGATTGAGGACAAACCTTGCTTCTCCTTCTCCGGTGGATGGATGGTTGAGTTTTTCCCAGAATACTCGAAAGTTGGCGAAAGGCCGATAGAACATGTTCCTCGACTGAGAACAAGGTTGTTATGTTCTTACTTGAAAAGTAAGAACACCAAGTAGAAAGACTAAGTCGAAAGACTTAATCCTCGTGTACTCAAGGTCACATGGTGAATCACAGAGGATTCCTTAAGCAAGAGAATGCCTCATGTTCAATAAATGACACACAGAGTTAATGTCGTTCACTTGAGAGCTTTGAATGCTTGAGCTTTAAATTCGGCAGAGTAATGGCAAGGTTCGTGAAGTGTGTTGTCTCTCTGGTCCTTCTGCTATTTATAGTTGAATCTTCTGGAAGTAGCCGGTAGAGACAATTAGAATGATGTCCAATCAATGACCATTCTTTTCTGTTGTAGCAGACCTGCTCCTCTGCCTTTTCTGAACACTGCCATGCTTTTTGCAGAGACAATATTGTCCTGTTGTGTCAAACTTGAACAACGTTGTACTGCAGTCATAACTGAGTGTATCTTTGTTCCTTATCATTGAGTCTTCAATGCTCTTTATGACTGCTCGGCCCCTTGCTTTTCACGTGTTTGCTTTAGCGTGAAACTGTGGTGGTCAGAAACTGTGAGCGCCTCTCGATAGTTTTTATAAAAACTGTGTCCACAGTTTTCATCGCTATTGCTTCCTTGACAATTTAAAACTACCTGCACAATTTTCTCGGCCTCTTTTTTTTTAACTGTCTTCACAGTTTTCTTGGCCTCTTGCTTCTTGAACTGTCTTCACAGTTTTCTCGCATATCGCTTCTTGAACTGTCTTCATAGTTTTCTTTGGTCCTTTTGTTCTGACAGTTTCATCCTCAAAAATTGTTCCTCAGTTTTTGGCGGTTTGCCTTACCCGAACTATTACAATTCGATTATCCTATACAAGGATTACATGAAGTAACAACTCTAAGGACTAAACTTTGGTATATAGTTTAGAGTGACCTTGTATAGGTACGTAGGTCAATTGAGTTGTAATATTTTAGTAATTATATCTTCCAGAAGATACCAGTTGAAATCCAACAACTTGCTAAATTATTGGTGTATACTATATGAAATCAACAACAAATAACAAGTTTTGGTAACAAACTTGACTAGGAACATTTAGTTTTGATTTCCACTGCGTACATTATTCTCTTATTTTGGGACCAACACCTTATCTTCTAGCCGTTGTATACGTCTTCCGAATCTGTAGTTGTTCAGACCTTTTCAACGATATATAGCTCTTTTATAAATTGTCTTTGCTATCAATTCTTGGAGCAACTCTTATCATTATTAATTGTAAAATCTATTCTCTTTAAAAGCTTCACAAATTTATTAATTGGATTAATTTTAGCATAAATTCATGCTCAAATAAATTAATTCTATTTATTTTTATGAGAAATTTATTGTATTCACCCTCGGTATGAAGTCAAGCTCTTTTCAAATAAATTTATTTTACTTATTTTATGAGAAATTTAATGAATACATGTCTTCATTTCCAAATTTCTTAATACAATTAAATTCAATTGAATCCGACCACTGATGCGTGAACCAATTATTTCACATCATTTTATGAATTTAAATTGAGTTGACTGAAATATTACACTTAATTCTATTAATGAGAAACTAATATTTAAATGAATTTAGGTGTACTAATTGCAAACTAACAATGTAAAAGATGTGGACGTTTCTCATTGATTTTCTCCCATTATTACGTGGAGGAATTTATAAGAGGTATTATCCTCCGTTTTTCCTTCTAATTTTTTATTTAAAATTATTTTCTCATGTTATTAATATAATTAATATTTTAGTTTTATACTAATACTATTTAATTATTATATTTAAAATAACAAAATATACAGCCCGAAGTGCCGGTTTCAATTTTTAAATTGTCGACCAAATCAAATAATCAAATTTGAGATTTTCAAACTAACTTAACAAATCCACTTTTTTTAAATTAGTCAAACCGATTAAATTAATTTGATTGACAAACTGGCCATCAAACTGTACACACCCCTATTATTCACTACGCGATCATAGATTTAATACTATTAGAACTTGAAATAAATTGTGGAAATACATACAAGTAGCCATTTTGGATAAGAAGCTATATTTTAAAGCCACAAGTATAAAAATATACGTTTTCTAATCACTTTGTACTTTTGTCTTTTTCTCATTTCCATTTTCGGCTACAAGACAAATTACACTTTATTAAAATTATTTTCATTTTCGAAAATATTTATTATACTTCCTCCGTCCCTTATAAGTAGTCCTTTTTCTTTTCGGCACGAAGATTAAGAGTTGTGAGTGTAGTGGAATTAATATTTTATTGGTGAGTGTGAAAAAGTTTGCCATTTTAGGAAAGTGGGACTAATTTATGGGACAAACAAAAATGGGAAGTGAGACTACTTCAACGGGACAGAGGGAGTATCATTTATTTCAAACTACCAAGGTTGTTGTAAATTTATTATAGCCTTTTACAAACAAATTAACCTTTCTATTTTACGAGGAACCATTCAAAATTTTTTTTGAAGATAGTTGAGAGATTTTTGAGAGCCAAAAATCGAAAGTATGTTGATTTAAACTGTTTTTCCTTATTTTTCATTCACTTTCTGCATTATTATGATGATATGTGTTCAGAATCGACTTTTATATTTTAGTTTTTTAGAAAATATAGTGTTTAGGACTGTTCTTCGTAAAAAATACGTAGAGAACTTTTGGAAAACCCAACAAAGTCGAGATCTCGTGACAAAATCCAGATCTCAAGTTGATTTCGAGATCTTGAAATCAACTCGAGATCTCAATTTTGTCACGAGATCTCGACATTTAATTTTTTAAATATTATGTCGGGATCTCGATATTATGTCAGGATCTCGAATTATGTTGTTGGATCAAGCTCTAGATTTTATTTAATATTTTTGTATCATTTATCGCAGATGCGTTTCATCATACGCTATGGTGGTGCATGAGATAGATCCGAGTATGTGCGGAGACGAGCAGTTGATATGTTTGAGGTGTGAACGGATCTCCTACAATGTAATTTTGTCCGAGATTCATGAGATCATGCACTGTGATCTCCTCACTAATAGTTGATGCTTGTTTTACATGAGCAACATGTTTGGGGGCTCGAGGCATGTGAAGGCTGGACTGAAGACCGACGATGATATAATGCAGATGCTATATGAAAATAGCATTGATCCAGTTATATATGTGGTCACCAGATTGAAGCAAAATCAGTTCGGATTTGAGGCACCTCAGTCACAGTCACAACGATCAACACGAATGGGTGGTCCCAACATCTCATTAGCTGATGATTTTGTAGATGAGTATGAGGCCGAATCTACTGATGATGATAATTATTATTATTGTGATGACGAGGAGGAGGAGGAGTTAGCCGAGGAGGAGAGGAACGAGGAGGAGGATGATCAGGGCCGGAGTCGGTTGTTTGAGTCTTTGGTCAGTGATTTTTCTAGATGGATTCTAGCTCCTGGGCGAATGGATCATTATGGACTATCTAACAATAACTTGAGTCAGTCCGTGGCTGCAGCTCGACATGATCACGAAGTAAGGAATCGAGTACTTTCTTTAATAGAGGTTGATGCTCCTGAGCATTTGGAATAAATTATGCCCGCAGATTGGGCCCCGACTGAGCTATGCATTGGAGCGACATTTAACAGCAAGGATGAACTTGACCTTGCTGTAGGATTGCATCACTTGCATCACCGGTTGGAATACTCCACGGAGAGGTCCTGTTCGAGTCGAGACAATTTCGATTGATTGTCTCGACATGTCTCAAAATCCATTTCGAGATCTAGATTTGGATGATTATTAGCTAATTGGATATTTAATTCACTAAATTTCGAGGATAATCAACTCATATAACATTCATTTAAGCATATTTTATTCGATTACAAAGAAACTTGCAATAGTTCATTCATTACAAAGATGTTTACTTTGTATTATAGTACTTCTACTTCATCATATTCAAACATCAATAAGATATGATTATTTCAAATAGAAACAACCAATGTATGAATTGATTCAAATGTAGAATGTATTATGTTAAAGAAAGTTTAATTGTTAAATACATGTCAAGTAATATATGTTTACAATGTATAATGTCTTAATTTAATATTAATAGTGATTAAATATTGAGTTAAATCAATTTCGAGATGACTATGGCCATTTCGAGATCTCGGTTTGATTTCGAGATCTTGAAATCAAATCGAGATCTCGAAATGACCATAGTTATCTCGAAATCCCTGATCTGTAATCAAATTTAATTCATTTAATCCTGTATAATCACCTGTGCAATTCAAATCAATCACAAAATACACCTAAATTCAAATTCAACATTAATAAAACACAATTTACGATAAAAATATAAATAGTACTACTAGGATTCGTGAGCTTCTGCTAATCTACACCAATGTACTATCCTAGAACCTACATTAGGGGCGGAAATCTCCAACCCGACATGACAACCCGACACGAACCTAACACGAAAAAAATAGGTTGGGTCAACCCATTTAATTTTCGGGTCAGTTTTGGGTCAACCAGCCCAACCTATTTAATTTTCGTGTTGGGTTCGGGTCAATCTCGGGTTGACTCGCGAACCCATTTGACCCACCAATAACATTAATTATTATTATTATTATTTATGAAATATAATTAAATAAAAATTTAGTAAATAAAATATAGCCTAAAACCAAAATATTTAAATAGTTAACACAATTTTTTAATTTTTAAAATAACTAACACAATTTATTAATTTTTAAATTGATTAACACATTTTTTAATTTTTAAAATAATTAAACAGGTCATTTCGGGTCGACACGAAAATAAACAGGTCGAGTTCGGGTTGAGATTTCTGACCCGCGAAAATATACGGGTCGGGTTCGGGTTGGCGTGTTGATTGTTATTATCAAGTCACAACCCGACCCGCCAACCCGAACCTGACCCATTTGCCACCCCTAACCTACATATTGCCTATAATGAACAGTAAATGAATAAGTTAGTAAATGGCCATTGATCCTTACTCGAGGAGGAATGGCTCCGTTCCAGTACCCGACAACATCAAGGACACGAGGGATTAATCTAAGAAGTGGCTGGAGTTCCCGGTCCCGCTTCTCATAGAGCACTGGGTCAGATGGATCGTTTATTACATGGAAAAGTGAGTCATATAACTCAACATGCCACCTATGGAGATCAATCCGTATAGTGAGCCAGTGCCCGTTCAGATGGACAATCCCGATGGCCTAAAATGCAAATCAACACAATTTATTAATAAGAAAACAAAAGAACAATTTAATCTAAAATTTTTTCACTTACATGTTTTGCCTTGGACCAACTCCTAAAGCCAGACATTCCATCAAGACCCTGGACAACTTTCACTAAATCGATATAGGGCTCCCACCAACTGTAATCATCATTAGGCACAATCCCCCACTCTTCTCATTGATTTGGGTGACTCTTTTTCCATTCAAGCAAGAGACGGTCCTGCACATTAAATACATAATTAAAAATGAAAATTCAATAATTGAATAAAAATAAATCAACATTCATTACTTACAAGGAAAGAGGGTCTAATATGATAATGTTGTTATAGTCAATACCATTATCAAGAGAGTTGTCACCTATGAAAATCAGGTTTCGTTCATGAGAAGGAACACCTGCAACAACTGATATCACAAAAAAAAAACATTTTAATATAAATTTGATATCAGATAATTCACAACTAGTAGTTATACACTTACATCTTCTAAAATATTCTCATTCGGGTCATCCAGCGGCCGAAAATATAGCTGCCTACTCAAAATCATTCCATTCCCAAGCACCCTCACTTGTTGTGTGAGATCCTCCATGTAAGCTTGATAATATGATTACATATTGGGACCCCCAATAGAACGGTAGGAGGTGGTGGCACCAATAGTGGAAGAGGTGCTGGGGCCAACAATGGAAGAGGTGGAGGGGCCAACAGTGCTAATACTAGTAAAATACGAGAAAGGTGGGGCCCGACGAGGGCGAGGGCGGCAAAGAAGACCACCCGCGAGACCCATATGAAGGCCTTCAACCTTTGAGTAACCCTGTAAGCCACCAGCTCCACAATGTGCTGAGCCATGCAATCAACTACTAGTTGCATGAGTCTATCTGCCACTGGTTGAATAAGTCGCTGAGCCACTAGATCAATAATGCAATCTGCCAATGGTTGTACAAGTCTATCTACCAATGGATGCACAAGCTGCTATGCCAGTGGATCCATTACGCGATCTGCAAGTGGATCTAGGAGCTGATTTGCCAGTGGCTACAGAAGGCGATCTGTCAGTGGCTGCACGAGTTGATCAGCTAATGGTTGGGCTACGCATTTGCAAATCGCACTACGCCATCGTCGGGCAGCTCGAAGCATGAAGGTCGTCTAGTCTGAAAAGATAATAAAAATATTAAAGTAAAATATAAATAAAAAAATTATAAACCAGTATGTTAACAATAAATCTAAACACAAGTACCTCTACAGGCTCTTCGTACGAGGAATGTCGTGAGCGCTTCGTAGCTGAGCGCCAAGGTGGAAGCTCAGTATGCTCAAAAGAAGAACGGATGGGAACCTCAAAACCTCTCCCCATATCGATCAGTGGCGATGGCTGGTGCTGAGAAGATGGCTGCCTCTGAGGTGATTGCTGTCGTTGTGGCACCGACTACTGCGGAACCCTCCTAGAGGAAGACCTGACGGTAGTGACAGAAGACCACTAAGAGGATGATCGTCGGGGCTTCAATACCCTATTAGGTCTAAATCTACGCCTCAACGGGTTCTCAGAATTCTTCAAACAAAGCCAAGTCTCTGAAACAATTTCGTCGTCAGTCGGCTGCAGTGAAGTACTGCAATCATGCTGAAAACAAACATAAATCAAATAGAATATACAATATTCAAAACTGTAAACAATAATTACCTCTCGTGTGAAAAAATCAGTGAAGTCATCGTCCCGTACATAAAGAGTTCTCCACATCAAACATCGAGGCATAGTCCCTAAAGGCATACTGTGCATCGCACATAAAGCTGCTAGATCAGGGATCACCTCGTACGACCATGCCTGTGAAATAATTAACAATTCCAGTCTTTTATAAATTAAAATAAAATAAATTAAAAATAAAATAAATTAAAAATAAAAAGAGGGTCGTATATATGCACTAAGAGGGTCGTATATATGCACTAAGGGCATCTTCTCAGTCTTTGAAGATGTGATCACGACAGACATCTGATGCAGCAAGATACTGAAGGATCACAAGCCCCAAGGGAATGCCCTCCACTCGTGAGGTTTCTCCACCAGTGTATAAACCCAGGGGTCTACATGTCGCTTCCCATCCAAGCATATCAACATGCGGTAAACAAAAAGAATCTAAGCGATCTTCACATAATCAACATAAGAATCGCTCAGTATGAGGTCCGTCTTCATAAAATCAATGTGTAATTGATCTACAGTCGGGAAGGATTTGTAGTGAGAATACAAACATCCATCTTCTGGCATATCATGCAACTCAGTAGGGTCAAAACCCGAATCACCGAACCGCAGTCCGGTCATCAAACAAAACTCTTCAGCACCAAGTCGAATATTGGTTTCACCAACACAAAGCTACAGCTCGTTCTCAGCTCCTTTCACATCAATCTCGTGCGTGATCAGAGCCCACGTAGCACGTATCGTTCTCTTCTTCCACTGGAAAGAGAGAAATGGACCTAACAGTCCTTCCCTAAATAACTCAAAAACTTCATCTCCAAAGTCCATTAATTTGACCCGACTATCCTCAAGAATGCCCCGGTCGTAACAATTCATCGACCGCGGGACTGTCCCTTGAAAACTAGGAATGATCCGCTCCCAACTCTGCAATAAAAGAAAATAAAGATTTAAATAAAAGGAGAATTAAAATCTGAAAATTCTAAAAAATAAATAAAAAAAATCGAGATCTTGACTTCCATCTCGATGTGCATGTCACATGCACATCGAGATGGAAGTCAAGATCTCATTCTGGATACCAAATCGACCTAAACTCGATAGATATCGAGATAACGAGACAAATTAAGATCTCGATTTGTCTCGTTATCTCGATATGTGTCAAGGGTTTACTGTTCTTCGCCCAGCTTTAGCAAATTTGAATATCAACACATGAAATCAACGGAATTAAAGCATATACTCAATCTATATCAACGAATAATCAACTAAAAATATATTTCAACACATATAATCAACTAAAATCACATAAAAATGGAAGTTTAAAACATTAAAAGAAAAGTCAAAAATCGATGAAAATGGGTGAAAATATGGTACGTGGTTTGCTTCGGGTTGTTCCTCAGACATCATGTAGATGGAATGTGGGTTTTTTCGGTTGGGCGTGCGAAATCCGGTGATTTGTTGCTTGCTATCGGCAAAAATGGCTACCGGTGGTGGTGAAGGTCAACGGAGAAGAGAGAGAGAGAGAGAGAGAGAGAGAGGGGGGGGAAGTGGGTAGGTGTATGATAAATCAAAAAATAATTAATGTTAAAATATTTTAAAATCAAATATTCTTTCCAATCGTTGGAGAGTGGCTATAAAACTTATGCTTTTAAATATGTGGCTAGATAACATGTTAAGTTATCAAAATTAAAGAGGCTAGATAAATTTTGATCTCAAATAAATTTCTAAATCAAATAAAATTTGTTGAGTAATTTATGCAATGAGTTTATTATTCAATAAAATAATATTAATTTTATGGAACCCTGAAATGATTTACATAGATTTATGCTATATTTTTATGATTGTAAAAATTGTTAGGTGTTCAAGTGGGGTTAGTGCCTAGGTGGTTTAGACGGGGTTTAAGTGTTATCTAGACGATAGTTAATTGGCAAACTAATTCTCATTATTTTTTTTAAAAAATATAAAAAATAGGTCGTCTGAATCGATTAGTGTCACGTAGCTCGCTTAGTTGGCCACCTTAATCGGCACCTAGGCAGTGACTAGAAGCCGATTATTCGCCAAATAGATTAGACACAAAAATTTGAGGATATTTGATTCGGCTGGAGATCGCCTAGCGCTTAAGTAGAAATTTTTACAACAATTATATTTTCACAACAATCTTATGGCAAAACACAAAAGCAGTAGACGGTTACAACCGAGGTTTTATAACTATTTTCTAGAATTTTTTTTTAACATTAAATTAAACATACACCCTACATACTCTTATACCTCTTGGTGATAAATAATGCCTTTTATATATAGCCCATATTTCGGGGCATTTCATTTAGCATATCCCCCACCCAAAAAAAAATTGTGGTCGACCATCGTCTTGTTCAAATGGAGTTGGGAAGTATTCTTCAGTACCTCGAGGGTAGATCCATTCTTGTGACTGGTGCCACGGGTTTCATTGCCAAGAGTACTACTCTCTCCCTCTCTAGCTCTGAATAAATATGAAAAAATTTGTTAATGAAATAGCTTTGATTGATTGGGAAAATGCAGTTTTTATAGAGAAGATCTTAAGAGTGCAGCCACATATCAACAAACTCTATCTTCTACTGCGCGCTCCAGACACAAACTCAGCCATGCTACGTTTTAACAACGAGGTTAATTACTAATTTGCTACTTCCATGAATAATTATATTCGGTAATCCAAGAATGAAATTGATCATATATAGCATGCATTCAAGCACAGATTGTAGGAAAGGAATTATTCAAAGTGTTGAAAGAGAAAAGTGGGGGTGGTTTCAGTTTCAGTTTCAGTTTCAGCAGGCTGATTTCTGAAAAAACAAGAGTAGTAGCTGGAGATATATCACTCTCCACAATTTGGGAGTGAAAGATTCTGCTTTGTTGGAGGAAATGTTCAATCAAATCGATGTTGTGGTTAACTTAGCCGCAACCACCGACTTCGATGGCAGGTAGTTTATGTAATTAATAATAATATTAATAATCATTCACTTCTTTTCTTTTTTAATTATTAATCGATTTGAGATTTTTTGCATTCAGATACGATGTTTCACTTCAAATCTGTTGGGTATGTCAAACCCAAAGTCCCACATTAAAGAAACAAGGAAAGAGTTCCTTGTATATAAGAGTCCACATAACTCCCATTAGTATGAGGCCTTTTGGGAAGGTGCCCAAAGAAGGGCTTGTGATGCCCAAAGCGGACAATATCATACTAATGTCTGGGCAGAGTTGGGGGACCAAGTTTGTGGTGGACTCAAGTAACCGAGCTTGGAGGACTCGGGTGTGGTTGTGGGAAGCCCCTCTTTGTGAATACCGATGCGAAAGAGAGTAGCACAAGTTAGATATCGATGCGATAAAGATCGATTGATGGGAGGCCATGGGTATATGGTAGTAGCACAAGTTAGATATCGATGCGATAAAGATCAATTGATGGGAGGCCATGGATATATGGTCCTTCGACGAGAAGCCAAGAGAATGTGGTCCATTTGGTTTGAGGGGAGGATTGTTGGGTATGTCAAACCCAAAGTTCCACATTGAAGAAACAAGGAAAGAGTTCCTTGTATATAAGAGTCCACATAACTCCCATTAGTATGAGACCTTCATACTAATGTCGGAGTCGACGGTCCCAAAAAAATCAATACACTTGGACCCATGCACGTTTTAAATTTCTCCAAAAAAATGCAAGAAACTGAAGATTCTGGTGCACGTATCAACTGGTTAGTAATATACTACGTAATAGTTTTTGACTATTTTCAGCATATATAATTATTTTAATTTATAAGTATGAAATAATATTGATATTGCAGCTTTTGTATCTGGGGAGCGAGAGGGTCTTATATTGGAAAGGCCACATAAAATGGGGGAGGCATTGAATGGGGCAGGTGGATTAGATATCAATGAAGAGAAAAGATTGGTGGAAGAAACGCTCAAACACCTCACTGCCCATCATCACACACAAGACTTCATCAAATCAGCCATGAAAGATTTGGGAATGAAAAGGTTATATATAGTTATCAAATTAATTCTTGATCATTTTTATTTATTAAATTAATTTCATAAGCAGAGCAAAGAAATTTGGATGGACAAACACGTACACTTTCACCATGATGCTCGGAGAATTTAGACAGCACATTCCTCTTGTAATAATTCGTCCCACAATTGTCACTAGCACTTACAAAGAGCCTTTCCCTGGTTGGGTTGAGGGTCTCAGGTACCTACTCCCTCTCTCTCTCTCTCTCTCTCTCTTTGTGATCCATTAACGTTATGCATGCAATCACCAGGACTGTTGACAGCTTAATTGTTGGATATGGGAAAGGAAGAATCACGTGTTTTCTCGGCGATCCTAAGGGCTTCCACGACATAGTGAGTAGCATCATTTTATGGACGTATATATAACTCTCATTGAATATAACAATACATAAACTGATCAAACAACATTAATTAGCATGATAACAGTGTAGAGAAAAATTATCTCTTATTTCACTCAATAAAATACATTTACAGAGGTTGTATTTATAGTAGAGAAAACATATCTAATCTAGAAATAATGAAAGATATACAAATCTATTTACAAAGATATCTAATATCTTAACACCCCCCGCAAGCGAAGACGAAGAGAGTCTAAGCTTGGATCGAAAATCTTCAAATAGTGCGCGTGACAAACTCTTTGTAAAGATGTCAGCAATCTGCTCCTCGGATGGAATGAATCGAGTAACAAGCTGCTGTGAATCAACCAATTCCCGGACAAAGTGATAGTCTATATCAATATGCTTAGACCGTTTGTGGGAGATGGGATTCTGAGTAAGGAACAAAGCGCTGGAATTGTCGGAGTATAGAACCGGTGGCGATGGAATGTCGACGTGAAGATCACGAAGAACATTCGAAATCCAACGAATTTCCGAAGCTGTATTGGCAATAGCTCGATACTCCGATTCGCAACTGGACCGGGAAACAATAGGTTGTTTCTTTGCGCTCCAGGAAATGAGATTCGGTCCCAAGAAAATAGAATAACCATAGGTGGATCGCCTAGTGTCAGTGCATCGAGCCCAATCGGCATCAGAATAGCCGACAAGAGCAGGCACGCCGCTGGTGAAGGAAAGACCGAAATCCACTGTGCCTTTGACATAGCGTAGCATCCGTTTGACCGCAGCAAAATGATCAACGGTAGGCTGTTGCTGAAATTGGCTAAGTGTATTTACTGAATAGGCCAGATCAGGGCGAGTAATTGTGAGATACTGGAGAGCACCTACAAGAGACCGATAAAGAGTTGGATCTTCAAATGGTGGACCATCTCTTGAGAAAGTCACGCCCGGGGCTAACGGAGTAGGTGCCGGTTTCGCATGCAGCATATCCGAACGCTTTAATATGTCAAGAGCATACTTAGTCTGATAGAGAAAGAGCCTATCTGAAGGATAATAAGCTTCCAATCCGAGAAAATACCCAAGACGACTAAGATTCTTCGTCGAAAATTCCGAATTTAGTCGATTCATAAGTTGAGAAACAGCGGAAGGAGTATTTCCCGTGATAATAATATCATCGACATAAACCAGAAGATAAATGAGAATCGAGTCTTTGGAGAAAATAAACAGAGACGTATCTGAGGAGCTGCAGCAGAAACCAAGAGTAATAAGAAAACTGCGAAAAACGTTGATACCAGGCGAGGGGTGCTTGGCGAAGACCATAGAGAGCTTTCTGTAGGCGACACACGAACGACGGACGCGAGGGGTCAACAAACCCCGGAGGTTGCGCCATGAAGACCGGAGTGGATAGTGTGCCGTTTAAGAACGCATTTTTGACATCCAGTTGATGAAGTGGCCAAGAGTTCATAACTGCAATAGATAAGACAATTCGAATAGTCGTAGCTTTGACAACTGGACTAAAAGTGTGAGTGAAATCAAAACCAGGAACTTGAATAAAACCCTGAGCAACTAGTCGAGCTTTATAGCGATCAATAGAACCATCAGCAAGTAGTTTAGTACGATATACCCATTTGGACCCCACAATATTAGTATTTGGTGGTCTAGGAACCAATGTCCAAGTTTTGTTGTCATGAAGAGCCTGCATTTCCTCACGCATCGCCTGTACCCATTCGGGAACCTTTAGGGCTGATTTAATCCCACGTGGTTCCGGAAGTGCTGTAGAAGCCGAAAAAATAGAAATTGTGTTAATGTCAACCGGGTACTTAGGTTTAAAAATACCGGATTGGGAGCGTGTGCGCATCGGATGCGTGCGCGGAGCTGGGAGTAGGTTCTCCGGTGGCAAATCATGAGGCGGATCGGCGATCGGCGGCACAGTAGTAGGAGGAGGAGGAACTGGAGGAAGTGCGAGTTTAGAGGGACAGACCGGACATGGAAGGGACGGTGAAGCCGAGTGAACCGGTGATGGAGAGGGAGTCGAACTAGATGATGTTATGGATTTTTCAAAAAATTGGGAGAGCGATAACCTAGAGAAGGGTGTCTCAGCGCTATTTTTGACAAAAGGAAAGTATGACTCGTCGAATATGGCATGACGGGTAATATATGTACGGGATGATGATAGGAAACCTTTGTGAGTAGAGCTATAACCTAGAAAAACACAAGGCAGACTACGAGGCTGGAACTTGGTTTTGTTGTAATCACGGAGACAAGGATAGACTCTACAGCCGAAAGGGTGAAACGACTCATAGGAGGGTTTGTGACCATAAAGAATTTCAAATGGTGATTTTTGACCTAAGTGTAGAGCAGGAAGACGGTTGATTGTGTAAACTGCAGTACTAAAAGCGTCTACCCAAAAATGTAAAGGTACGGACGAATGAAAGAGAAGAGTGAGCCCCATTTCAGTGACGTGACGATGTTTTCTTTCAGCGCGACCGTTCTGGGAAGGTGTATAAGGACAAGACACTAAATGATGAATACTTGAAGTACGGAGTAGGCTTTGAAGACGGCGATTGGTGAATTCTGTGCCGCCGTCGCTTTGAAACTTCTTGATTTTGCAATCTAACTGTGTTTCAACAAAAACCTTAAAACAGGTAAACACATCAAAGAAATCCGACTTTGCACAAATAGGATAAAACCAAGAGAATCTGGAGCAGTCATCAATAAATACTGCATAATAACGAAAACCACGATTTGAAGTAACAGGGGAAGGCCCCCATAAATCACAATGTATGAGCTTAAGAACGCGAGTAGCGCGTTTGCTTGAAACAGAATAAGGTAAATGACTGTTCTTTGCTAACTGACACGAAGAACATAAACCAGAAACTGACTTTGAAGGAGAAATAGAAAGTAACTTAGAACTCCGGAGTGACTGAATAACCGCAGGTGCTGAGTGTCCAAGACGGGCATGCCAGAGATCATGAGAAGCCGAAGGCAAGAAGGATCGATCGGAGGCAAGAAGCGCCGTGGGTGGAGATCGAAGCACATAGAGGCCATTCTTACGAACGCCTGTTGCGAGGAGTTGCCCCGTGGTTCGGTGCTTGATCGTGAACTGCATGTCAGTAAATAACACAGTAACCGGATGATCACTTGTTAGACGGCTGACAGATAATAAGTTCTTCGTAATAGAAGGAACAACCAAAATATTATTCAAAGATAACTCGTTAGCCAAAAAGAGAGAACCAGTATGAGTGATACGTAAACAGGCACCATTACCGATAGTGACATGATCGGAGCCGGAGTAAGTAGCAACATCATCTAGGGCCGATGAGTCAGAGGAGATATGAGCCGACGCACCGGTGTCCAAGTACCAGTCGGACGCGGAAGTCGGCGAAAGAGTGCAATTCGCAGAGAAAGCCTCTGCGAGTTGAGCCGAGGGTCTGGAAGAGCGTGTGTAATTTTTATCAAACCGGTGAGGGCAGTCAAAGGCATCGTGACCATTGTCCCTGCAGAAATAACACCAATGCTTCTTTCGTTGACGAGGATTGTTGTGGCCGCGGTTCTTGGAGGAGGATTTCTTGCCCGAAGATTTATTTCCCTGTGGTGCAGCATGAAAAGCCGCGGGAGGCGGAAGCTGATCGCAATATTATTTAACTGCGACTTAGCAGAGCTAATAATACAGCGGCAAAGATAAAATTATCGATCCCACAGGGAAAGAAGTAACGAATATTCTTTAAGTACTAAATCAAGCGTTCTTGAAAGTATTGATTAGGAAAATCAGATGAAAAGGTTTTGGTTGTTTTGGAAATCTCAATCTTTGCAATCGAAAATTGAACAGGAAAATTAAATAGCTTTTGAAGTCAAATAAGAGAAACACAGATCCCAGGGATATCTACCTATCAAGTATAACATGTATGAACAAATCGATTAATTCCCAATTTTAATTCCTCTTCGTAGTGAAACATCAGAAAAGTATTACGAACTTCTTTGTCTGACAATTCGTAAAGTAGATAAGTCAATTACCTATCTCCGTTCGGTCTCAAGATAAATTAACTAACTCCAAAAAGATCTACAGATTTATTCCTACAATTAGTCTCCTTCAGTTACGACAAGAAATCAGATTATATTGTGAAAATCTCTTTCAATTGAAAACTATTACAGTTACGTCTCAAGTAATCAACTAGATAATCCTAATAAGTGATCAGCAAATCAAGATTATGAATAAGCACAGATTTTACAAACTACGAAGGGAAAGGGAAAATAATTCGATCAATCACAACATGCATACATTGATAGTTCGAAACCCTAGAATCTGAGAAAGGATTTAGCCACACATATTCAGATTAATACTCATCATAGAAAAATACAACCTGAATTGCATAAAAACTGGAATCCGGAAATCTTCTCGTAGAAACTTGTCTTCAAACATAAAAACCCTAAGAATTCTTCAACTCTAATATTCTAATAATTGCTCTAACTCTCTCTCCCTCTAAAGTCGAAAATTACATGAATTTATAATGATGAAAGATGTATCTAGCAGTATCTAGAATTAGATATGCATCTATCTCCAAATCAGAGTAGAAACAGGATTCCCACATGCGCGTCGACCGCTTCTGATCCCCGTCGATCGCGTCTCCATTTTCTTCCTTGTCGATCGCGTCTGAACAGCATCGGTCGATGAGGTCTTCTTTGCTTCGTCGACCGCTTGGCAATGACATGCCTCGTCGATCGACTAAGGGTCCTCGTCGATCGACGAGGTCTCGAACACTGGACCTGATTCCTCTGTTTTTTCGACTAAAAACCTGCACGATTCATCAAACACGGCATTCCAAGTACAAAATCCAATTCATGCACAAAAACAAGTACAAAAACGATCTAAACACTACACAATCAGTCAAAGAACTATAAGATAAGTTAGTGAAAATCCTAACTTATCAGAAGCGAACCGGACGAACGAGCGAAGAGCTCGTGACTCTGAGCACGAGCCAATAATGTGTCAAAATCCGGAAGCGGGTCCTGTGTGAGTTGAGCAGCAGTGAAGGTAGCAAAATCCGATCCCAGACCACGAATGAACCAATGAGATTTGTTGGAGGGCTCGAGAGATCAACCAATAGCAGCCAACTGATCACAAAGTGATTTGTAACGTTGACCGTATTCCACAACCGACATGTCATCGCGTTTGAGGGACAATAAGTCGTCCTTTAGACTCAGTTCGCGTGCCTTCGAACGAGAACTATAGGCGCGGGACAGAGCAGTCCAGACGTCCCGCGAACTTTTGCAACCGATGATGACAGCCATAGATTCTTCTGTCAATGTCGAAACTAGAAACAGCTTGATGATCTGATCCCGAGAGAACCACTTCGAATAATCAGGATTGAGGGTTGGAACGCCCGCAGCGTTTGGAAGGAGGTGTGCGGGCGCCGGTTGAGAGCCGTCGACAAACGCCATAAATTTCTGAGTAATCAGCAGCGGTTCTATCTGAGCATGCCACAACATATAATTTGCGGCTGTGAGTTTGATGTTAACCATGTGAATCATGGTGGAGAGAGGTAGAGATGGAAGATCGTCGTCGTCTGTCCGAGCGGCCATCGAAGGAGGCAGCGTGCGAGCAGGGAAAAAAAAAATGACGAGAACTAGGGTTAGGGTTTTGGCCAATATTTGGCTGATACCATGTAGAGAAAAATTATCTCTTATTTCACTCAATAAAATACATTTACAGAGGTTGTATTTATAGTAGAGAAAACATATCTAATCTAGAAATAATGAAAGATATACAAATCTATTTACAAAGATATCTAATATCTTAACAAACAGTTTAAAATGTAGTACATCTTCATGGAGTAAAATTCAATGAGTAATAAAAAAATAAAAAAAAACTGCAGATCCCAGCAGACATGGTGGTTAACGCAATGTTGGTGGCCATGGTGGCTCACGCTAACCAAGCTAACGAGACCATTTACCACATGGGCTCGTCGGTGTCGAACCCCGTGGAAGCGAAGCTGCTGATTGACTGCGGCCACCTTTACTTCACAGCGCACCCATGGATTGACAAATATGGAAAGCCAGTGATTGTAGGGAAGGTGACTTTTTTTGACACAATGGAGAAATTTCAAACATACATGATGATCCGCTACTCCCTTCCTCTCAAGGTTTCACCAATCCACATTAATTAATTTCTCTCTTGAAACTCACTTTCAACTCATTATTAAGTATATATTAACATGGTTTTTGTAATGGGTTTAGGGGCTTCAAGCATTGAACACGATTTGCTGCCAGTATTTCCGGAGTTACTACCAGGAGAAATCCAGAAAGATCGAGTTCGTGATGCGCCTCATCAACCTCTACGAACCATATTTGTTCTTCAAAGGATTGTGAGTATTAACATGAAAAAAAGTAATTTTTTTTAAATAAATGGCAAAGTTGACACGTGTGTGTTGCAGCTTTGACGACATGAATACAGAGAAATTGAGAAGAGCAGCAACAGCAACAGCAACAGAGAGTGGAGTGGAGACAGAGAATGAGATGTTCTATTTTGATCCCAAAATCATCAACTGGGAGGATTACTGGATTAATGAAATGGGCGTTCTAAAAAAAATAACTCAATATTAATAATTATAGACTCGTCTACAGAAGAATAAGAATGAATGAAAAAATAAATGAGAAAAGTATTGAAGAGTCTAATGAGGATCGAAGATAATCAATTAGGAATAGTGGAGGATTCCCACCTTTCTATCATGATTATAAATATGGTTTTAATGTTTTGTATTATTTGGAACTAGATTTACACTCGTCCCAGTAAAAATTTGAGTCATAGTTATGATGTTAATCATATAATAAAATTATGCATATATTTTTAATAGATGTTCGATAAATATGTTTAGATAAGCTAAGATAATTTTTAAATTTTGACCCACCAAAATAAAATAATATAAAAAAATTTCTAACAAATATGTTATTGTTATTATTAATTTTATAACAACCGGCATTTCTAATTCAGGCACCGTTCAAATTTTAAACCTTTTGAAATGATTTTGGTCTGGAATCTTGAGCAGTTGGACCGGTTGGACATCGACATCGACATCGATGATATCTAACTATTTCCTCTGTCTCGAAATATTAGTTTCATTTACTTTGACACAATTACTAATGTTTGTGAGTGTAGTATAATTAATATTTTATTGATGTGAGGAGATTTTTTTTTTTCTATTTTAGAAAATGAGATTAATTCCGCAGGACAGACGAAAATGAAAAATGAGACTAATGAGGCGGGACGGACAGGTAGGGATCGCACGATAATAACGGAAACGGATTGAGGCTTATCGGATATGGATCCTTATTGGATCGACACGATAAGGATACGAAAAACTTCGTATCGGATTCGGATTGGGTACGGATCGGATACGGATATTCGTTAATAAATTAATAAAAATTATTTATTTTTTTAAATATAATAATTAATTAATTAGTTTTGATATATTAATATAGATTTAGAGTTCTTTGAAAAACTCAAATATCTTGGTTCTTCATTGTTCGTGTTCCATTTTATTAATTCACCACCAAAAAATGTATTTGTTTATCTATTCATTATATTTTTTAATATTTATTTTCTTCTACTATCAAAATTCAATAACTTTATTTTTTTTTACAATTTCAAGTTTTCAATTAAGTTGTATCAATGGATTAACTAATTTGTGAGATCTTAAATTTTAATGATGATGAAAGTATTGTAGATTTTCATTCATTGTCTCAACTTTTTTAATTTCACCATGATAGTTTAAAAGTATTTATTACAATTTATTTTATTTGTCAAAATCTTAAATTTTTAATTAATATTTTCTCCCTCAAAATTGTAAGTGGAGTATTGACGACTAAGGTGAAAGATTGATCAGTATTTATAAATGAGCATGTTTGACCACTAGAATTTGAATTTAAGATTTATCTATCTATCCCGGGATATTTGATTGAGGATTTTAATTTCAAATGAAGTTGCAGTTTTATTTATTTATCAAACACATTATTTGAACAATCAAACATGAATATTTTGGATTATCTTATCAAATTTTTTATTGTATTATAATTGGGTTTATTGAAGCGGATTCTTATTGAAATAAACATATTTGGATTTTTATCGGATACATAACGGATCATTCGGATTGAATACATTGGATCCTTAACTGATACAGATCGGATTCGTACGGATACGAATTTGAGCTTAACGAATCGGATACGAATATGAATTTTGATTTTTCTTAACGGATTGGATACGGATTTGACCTTAATAGATCCGATTGATAACGGATTGACATGACAAAGATCCGATCCGCACGAATTGCCACCCCTACGGACAGGTATATTTTACTCTGGCCGAACAATTTCAAATGTATTAATGCTCATTAATTAATTACGAGAAATCTATATATACCTAAAAGCAATACCCCTCCCCAAAAAAGTTTTCCCCCCAAAAACACTTACCAAAATTAGATCTTCAATATATTAGTGAGGTAACATTAAATATGGTAAGTATATAATTATTATTATTATTATTAATTACTTTATTGGAATATACACTGTTGGTCCCGGTTTATCAGGGTATAACTTGGCAGCGGAAAATGTGTTTGTTCGTTTCTTGCACTCTGCTGGTTACTCAGCTGACTGGGACCTTGTCAGCTGGTAAGTCAACTGGCACTATGAGTACTCAGCTGACTGGCGACTGGCTGGTCAGCTGGTAGCTCAAGACTTAGAATATTTTAAGCCTAGTTTGCACAGTTATCAGTTTTCAGATATACACCAGCACTTGGGTGCTGGGTTTCAAATACAAATTTAAATACTGAAAGCAGATAAAGGCAAAGGATTTTTATAGTGGTTCGATCAACTGATCTACGTCCACTCTCCAGTCGACTCACTGGAAATTCACTATAAGAGCAATCAGGTACAAAGAGTCCTACGATCTATCTCCAGCTGGTAGATGCCCCGTCTACCAGTCCACTGGATCAACCGCTCCCGGTCCTTGTCCTTCTTCAGCTCTCGTCAGATGGATGGAGTGCGAGCACGTCACTTCAACCTCCTCCTCTGACTGGTTGGGTGTTGAGTTCTCCCAAGAACGTAAATCCTCTACGGCAAACTGCCCGTAATAACTCAAGAGCTGGCTGGCTCTAGAGCTGCTATGTTCTTCCTCAGAAAGAGAAAGAACACCAAGCGAGGTCTGTAACTTACAAGCTGGAAGCTTGAAGTCTCGTGTTTGAATAAATCAACACACGGATAGCCTTTAGAGAGGCCTCGAAAGTTGTATGCTTTTACTTGCTTGAGCGTAATAAATTTCAGTCTTTCGGTAGGTGAAGAGTTGGCCAAGAAGATTGAATGTTGATGGATCCCAGGTATTTATAGCCGAGGGATCCCATTCAAAAATTCTAGCCGTTTGGACACATCCGGAATGGGTCTCTGTCCTCGGATGTACTTCAGACGGCGGCAGGTAGGAATTTCAGGAAAACGCCATACCTGTGTCTGCTTTTTCTGACACAGACCTCTTTGTGTCAGAACGGCATTATTTCGTCAGTACGAGGAATCGCAACTGGTGTCTTGAACTGATAGACTTTAAGGATATCCTTCCTTAAAGTCTTACTTTGTCAGTATATTCCTCAGACGAATCTTCTTTTTATCTCTAAGACTCTGGGAGATCGAATCTTCAATTCTGTTGGTAACCTCCGACTGGTAGAACATACTGGTGATCTTGTGCTGGCAGTCTCTGCTGGTGACTTAGCGCTTGCACAATCTTAGTCTACCAATTTGTCTGGATGTTAACTCTTGGAATCTCCCATGACTGGTGGCTTCACCGCTGGTGAATAGTGTCAGCCAGAACACGTATTCTGCTGGTAGAATTTGTCAGCCTCCTGCTGGTGAAATCCTTCCAACTGGTGAACAGTAGCCAGTCATTAGCTCTTGACTCCATGCTGATGAACAGTGTCAGCATGGGTCTGTCAGTCGTCTGCTGGTGAGACTTCTCTCAACTGGTAAGCACATCTCATGCTGGTGAACAGTAGCCAGCATGAGTCTTGATCAGCTACGACTTACAACTCAAAAGACTTAAACAGGACTTTACATTTGAGACTAGAGCTATTCTAGAGACAAACTGACGCTGGTTGGACTTAGGATTTGATCCACCAAAACACTTTAAACACCAAATCAAAAGATCTAAGCTATCAACTGGGGAAGGGAAACTTTGATAATTTTCCCAACATACACATACTTAATATTTCAAATTATATATAAATATAATTATTACTAATTATTTGTAAGTATATATATGTTTTGTATAATTAAATTTCTTATTTATGTTTACATAAGATAATTATAAGAACTTTATTTTCTTACTTTAAATATATAGTTATTAAAAGAATTAGTGATATGTTCAATGTTAAATTTATATATACTCAAATAAATCCGTCGAATTCAGAAAAAAAAATCCGTCGAATTCTTTTTTCCCTAAAGAAATATTAGCTAAAGTAATTAAGTAAAATATTATGGAAAATAATAAGAAAAACTAAAAAAGTATCATTTTAATATTATGGCAATTAATATAATTAAATACGTATATTCTTCTTTTACTAATTAATTCTCCATTAATTCTCAATTCATCATGAATTCTAAGAATCAGTTACTTTTTTTTTTTACTATAATGTCATTATTTTTTTTAAAAATTATATTACATATGTAGGGATCAGAGAGGGCCGCCGAGGTTCATCCTTGCCTCACAGT
>JAPKLW010000053.1:984943-1019344 GCA_026898455.1 Plectranthus barbatus | reverse complement strand
AAAAATAAATTTATTATTAATGAACCATATTCATTATTAAATTTTGTTTATATCATTGTATTAGTTTTTTAAAGTCCATTGAAACTATTATTGATATGTCATTGTACGAAATAAATAAGAATAACAACGAATATTTTGGAAGAATATTTGTTATTTACTTTTGAAATTATAATAATGAATAAAATATGCCGTGAATAATGAACTATAAACGAAGATACAAAAATCAAAATCATATAAGCTGAAAGAAAATAAACAAAAAAATAAATAAATTGAGAAAATACGGAAAATCAAGGGAAAACTATGAATTTTATCCCAAATAATTGAGTTTCTGGGAATTTTATCCCAAGTTTTCTATGTTAGGGAATTTTATCCCAAATAATTGAGTTTCTAGGAATTTTATCCCAAGTTTTCTAGGTTAGGGAATTTTATCCCAACTTTTAATTTTGTTTGGAATTTCATCCCAAATACTAACTTTGTTACATATTTGCTGGATCACTATTTTTTTTACATGTACACGTCCATGTAGATTTTTTTTTAATCCAAAGAAAAACAAAAGCACGTAAGCAATTTAAATCCAAAATCCTTAAATTCTCAAATACTTCCTTCTTAAATCTCGTATCCTCCTCCCCTCATTCCTCAACGGTGGAATTTTTGATCATTTTTTTTATGCTGGTTAGGCCCATCAATGAGATCAAACCTCTAGCACAGAACAAAGAAAGTGATCTAAAATCACTTCTTGCGTGCAGGAACGAAAGCGTTGAAAGATACATCTCAGCCGCTGCAGAAATCAAGCAAGCAGCGCGCAGTTGTTACGCAGATCACATAAGCTTCACTGCAGTTGAGTTCGTGGAGATGCGGGTGCTCGATGCATGCTTCATCATCGCATTAGTTCAAAAATCCCACCGTTGAGGAATGAGGGGAGGAGGAGACGGGATTTAAGAAGGAAGTATTTGAGAATTTAGGGATTTTAGATTTAAATTGCTTACATGCTTTTGTTTTTCTTTGGATAAAAAAAAATTCTACATGGACTTGTACTTGTAAAAAAAATAGTGATTCAGCAAATATGTAACAGAGTTAGTATTTGGGATGAAATTCAAACTTTATTAAAAGATGGGATAAAATTCCCTAACCTAGAAAACTTGGGATAAAATTCCCAGAAACTCAATTATTTGGGATAAAATTCCCTAACCTAGAAAATTTGGGATAAAATTCCCAAAAACTCAATTATTTGGGATAAAATTCATAGTTTTCCCGAAAATCAACCTACAAATACTGAGCGTGATTCTTCCATTTGTCAAGAGCGGCGGCCGCATCTCCACAGCCCCCTTTGGCTTGATCAGTCAAAGGGCTAATTAGGTCACCTCCTATTTCAATCTTTGAATACAATCGACAATTATTCCTCTTGCAAGAGTCTCGACAGTCGCATACTCAGCCGGTGGCAATGCAGAAGGATTTTTGTCTACAATAATGTAGACAAAAATGAAGAAGAGAACCGATGAACATGCTTGAGACTTAACGTGAATGATAATGAAATTAAGAAAAAAATATGATAGATTTTAAATATTGAATGAATATAGGAGGTTACCAATAAAGCTCAATACCAAAACACCATTTATTTAATTAAACATTAATATTTAATTGCCACATGTCAAAAAAATAGGTCATTGGATTAATTAAATGGACGGATGGATATATAGTTCAAGAATGAACACTATTCTCTCTCTCTCTCTCTCTATATATATATATATATATAACAACTAACGCGCGCTATATTTCAAATTTAAAATAAATTAATTAAGCATGAGATTAAGAATAAGTTTAATAAATGACTTTTTCTAACAACAATACATTAATTTAAACTCACATTTAGATGCACCCGAGAAAGTTCAAACTCATAATCTCTTTAATTATCACAAGTTAGGAGTGAGCAACGGGCGGTTTGAAATTTGTATTGAACCCGCGAACCCACAATTTTTTAAAAATTTAACCTGAACCGTCGGAATCAAAATATGTAGATCGCACTCAATCATTGGTTTCGATTTGATTTTGGTTTGAACCGAAAAAACCACAAAAAATATCAAAAAAAATCTCAAAATCACACACAAAAAAAAACAACATGCGAGAGGGGCTGAGTAGGGGGTTGAGGGTGAGGGATTGAGCGAGGGTCGCGAGGCTGCAAGTTAGCAACTGGCGAGCAGCGTTAGGCGAGAGGGACGACAAGCCAAGACAGAAAGAGCGACATGCGTGAGGGGCATGAGTAGGGGTGAGAGATTGAGCAAGGGCATGGAAAGATTGAGCGGCGTGCGTGAGGTGAGTGGCTGAGGCCTGAGGGTGAGGGATTGAGCGACGAAGTCTGGAGTAGGGTTTCGTTGGGTAACTACTAATTTGAGTTTGTAACTTTGTATTCTGCATTTTGTAAAAAATAAAAATTATAATTTACTTACATATAGGATATATAATAATATAAATCAATACATAATATTTAATAATTTATATATGTATATGAATTGTGGTTCGATTGTAACCGAACCCAAATTGAACCAAATAAATAACCCAATTTTTTTCTAAAATTTAACTCGAATCGAAATCGCATGTGTTTTCTTACCGACCAAAATTGCCCAAACCCAACGGTTCGGTTCAGATTGACGGTTTAGGTTTGGTTTTTCTCATCCTTATCACAGGTAACGTGCTTTCACAAGTACACCCAAGTAGTGGATGAATAATTGAATTCTTTTTTTAAAAAACACTAATGCATTTATTTATACTTGCACACGTAGTTATCCTTGAGAAGCTCAGACTTATAACCTCTTGGTCATATGTAAAATACTTTCACTACTACCCTAAGCAGTGGACAAATAATTAATTTTTATAGATGACTATTGTCGATTCATTTTTATTTATTCTAAACTGATTTTAACATTGAATCTCTTTCTAAATATATTATTACCTTAAAATGGCCAACAACAAAGTTTTTATGAGATTTCATTGTATTAAAAAAAAATTCAAAGAGAAGTTATTTTATCCATATATTTTTCTTATATATATAATGCATAATTTAAGTTGTAATACTAATATAAAAGTTAAATTCTGGTGCATTTAAATTTCAACACTTTATATTTGTTTATACTCCCTCCGTCCCATGCCAATTGGCATGTTTCTTTTCGGCACGGAAATTAAGAGTTGTGAGTGTAGAATGAGTTAGTGGGATTAATATTTTATTGTTGAGTGTGAAAAAGTTGCCATTTTTAGAAAGGTGACAATTTGGTTGGGACGCCCAATTTGGTAAGTATGCCAATTGGAGTGGGACGGAGGGAGTAATAAATTGAAAGTAAAAGAAAAATAAATAATCAAGGTATAAGTTTACCTCAATCATGCATGTGCCAATAATAACATTCTAATATTTCATTATCTAAAATTAATATAACTCTTTTCAAAATATCAATTTTACAATATGTTTGACTACAGGAAGAAATAGTTACAATTATTTTTATTAATAAGATATAATATATTTTAATGAAATTAGCATTATATATATATGATATTAAAAAAATGTTTTATATATTTATTATTGATAATTATTAAAAGTAATATATACGCGCCGCGCATCGCGCGGGAGGAAATCTAGTTCGATTTAAATCTATAACACAATGTTTTTCATGCACATAACAATACTCAGATTTAATAAATGGAATTAAATGGCAAATTATTAATCACCGAATACCGTTAGATAGATACTACCCACCTAATGCTATCTATTAGTACTATTTTCAACTATTGTACAATAAATTATCTCTTTTTTCTATTTAATCACTATTTATTAATTTATATTTAGTCGTACTGGCTCAAGCGCACTTCTTTTGCTCGGACCTAGCCCACCTGCAAATTATATATTGTCTAAATGAAATATATAAAATGAGTTTATTAATCAATAAAACAACAAATATAAATTTTATGGAACCCTGAAACGATACGTAGATAGATTAATGCAATATTTTTCGTAACAAATTAAATACAGAATCAGTAGACTGTTAAGACCGAAATTTCATAACTATTTCCTAGACTTTTTATATAAAGCCCATCTTTGGGCACTGCATTTAGCATATATCTCTCTCTCTCAATAAATAAATAAATAAAAATCTCTGTCGTCGATCATCGTCTTGTTCAAATGGAGTTGGGAAGTATTCTTCAGTTCCTCGAGGGTAGATCCATTCTTGTGACTGGTGCCACGGGTTTCATTGCCAAGAGTACTACTCTCTCTCTCTCTCTCTCTAGCTCTGAATAAATATGAAAAAATTTGTTAATGAAATAGCTTTGATTGATTGGGAAAATGCAGTTTTTATAGAGAAGATCTTAAGAGTGCAGCCACATATCAATAAACTATATCTTCTACTGCGCGCTTCAGACACAAACTCAGCCATGCTACGTTTTAACAACGAGGTTAATTACTAATTTGCTACTTCCATGAATAATTATATTCGGTAATCCAAGAATGAAATTGAAATATATAGCATGCATTCAAGCACAGATTGTAGGAAAGGAACTATTCAACGTGTTGAAAGAGAAGAGTGGGGGAGGTTTCAGTTTCAGTTTCAGCAGGCTGATTTCTGAAAAAACAAGAGTTGTAGCTGGAGATATCACTCTCCACAATTTGGGAGTGAAAGATTCTGCTTTGTTGGAGGAAATGTTCAATCAAATCGATGTGGTGGTTAATTTAGCTGCAACCACCAACTTCGATGACAGGTACGTAGTTTCTGTAACTAATAATAATATTAATAATCATTCACTTCTTTTAAAAAAAATTATTAATCGATTCGAGATTTTTTGCATTCAGATACGATGTTTCACTTGAACTCAATACACTTGGACCCATGCACGTTTTAAATTTCTCCAAAAAATGCAAGAAACTGAAGATTCTGGTGCACGTATCAACTGGTTAGTAATATAGTATATATTCTACGTAGTTGTTTTTTGACTATTTTCAGCATATAGTTATTTTAATTTATAAGTTTGAATATAATACTAATTAATATTGCAGCTTTTGTATCTGGGGCGCGAGAGGGTCTTATATTGGAAAGGCCACATAAAATGGGGGAGGCATTGAATGGGGCAGGTGGATTAGATATCAATGAAGAGAAAAGATTGGTGGATGAAACGCTCAAACACCTCACTGCCCATCATCACACACAAGACTTCATCAAATCAGCCATGAAAGATTTGGGAATGAAAAGGTTATATATAATTAATTCTTCATCATTTTTATTTATTAAATTAATTTCATAAGCAGAGCAAAGAAATTTGGATGGACAAACACGTACACTTTCACCAAGGCCATGGGAGAGATGATGCTTGGAGAGTTTAGACAACACATTCCTCTTGTAATAATTCGTCCCACAATTGTTACTAGCACTTACAAAGAGCCTTTCCCTGGTTGGGTTGAGGGTCTCAGGTACCTACTCCCTCTCTCTCTCTCTCTCTCTCTCTCTCTCTCTCTCTCTCTGTGATCCATTAACGTTATGCATGCAATCACCAGGACTGTTGACAGCTTGATTGCTGGATATGGGAAAGGAAGAATCGCGTGTTTTCTCGGCGATCCTAAGGGCATCCACGACGTAGTGAGTAGCATCATTTTATGGACGTATATATAACTCTCATTCAATAATAACAATACATAAACTGATCAAACAATATTAATTAGCGTGGTAACAGTTTAAAATATAGTACATCTTCAAGGAGTAATAAAAGCACACTAAAAATGGTTTTTTTTTTAAAAAAAAAAAAAAAAAAACTGCAGATCCCAGCAGACATGGTGGTGAACGCAATGGTGGTGGCCATGGTGGCTCATGCTAACCAAGCTAACGAGACCATTTATCACGTCGGCTCCTCGGTGTCGAACCCCATGGAATCGAAGCTGCTGATTGACTGCGGCCTCCTTTACTTCACAGCGCACCCATGGATTGACAAAAATGGAAAGCCAGTGATTGTAGGGAAGGTGACTTTTTTTGACATGATGGAGAAATTCCAAGCATACATGATGATCCGCTACTTTCTTCCTCTCAAGGTTTCACCAATCCACATTAATTTCTCTCTTCAAATTCTCTTTCAATTCATTATTAAGTACATATTAACATGATTTTTGTAATGGGTTTAGGGGCTTCAAGCATTGAACACGATTTGCTGCCAGTATTTCAAGCGTTACTACCAGGAGCAATCCAGAAAGATTGAGTTCGTGATGCGGCTCATCGACCTCTACGAACCCTATTTGTTCTTCAATGGATTGTGAGTGTTCACATGAAAAAAGAATTCTAAAAAATGGCAAAGTTGACATGTGTGTTGATTGGTTAATTGTGTTGTGTTGCAGCTTTGACGACATGAATACTGAAAATTTGAGAAGAGCAGCAAAAGAGAGTGGAGTGGAGACAGAGACTGAGATGTTCTATTTTGATCCCAAAATCATCAACTGGGAAGATTACTTCATCAACTCCCACATTCCTGGATTAATGAAATGGGCGTTCTAAAAAAAATAACTCAATATTAATAATTATAGAATAATCCAGAGAAGAATGTATGAAAAAATAAAAGAAACGTGAGAAAAGTATTGAAGAATCTAATGAGGATTCATGATATAATTAATTAGGAAAGTGTTGGAAAATTCTACACCTTTCTATGATGATATTATAATATGGTTGTAAACTTGTAATGTTTTGCATTATTTGGAATGAATAGCAAACGGGCCGTTCAAAAATTAATATAAATACATTGAAAACTCATTTGTTAATTTTTATTATAGGAAATGCATTAAACTGTTAAAATTAATACTCCGTAGTTACTAAAATGCGTGTGAAACTACCTCACTGGCCATTTGTAATTTGAAAGAAAATAGTGTGATATCTCAAACTTCAAGACTAAACCAGTTTCGAGTTAGCACATCCAGAAATACAAATTCCAAATAGAGGAAAACTAGTCATGATCACAACAGAGCAAATGAAGAAGAAAAAACATTATGGTTCGGTAATTAAAAGATACCTAGTCATTTTAAAGTTATGTATACATGAATGAAGATTACCCCATGATCTTGATTCTGAAAGATGATTGCTGAAGGAATAATATTCAGCATGCATAAGATCCTGATCTTCGCACACATAGCCATGTTCGTAAGGACTCGTCCGTAAATTCTCCTGCTAAAGGTATATGCCATGATCCCTTCTCACTTTCCTGTAACATGCGAGAACCAGTTTGATGACGATAACATTATGTGTTACCTTAGAAACATAATGTTTCCTCGTGAGTAGCATGAAATATACAAAATTCTTACAACTGTGTCTGTGAGCTACAAATTACTTGCCTGAATGATGACAGAATAAGAAGGCGGCATAATAAGCTTTAGACTGCCTTTTACGATTGTATATCTGACCTGCAATACACAAGGCAGGGGATATCAACCACTGAATAGAATACTTCAACAGCTAGAAGTTGTTGGTAAGAGCATCAGATAACAAATTCCACAAGCCAGAGTTATCAGGATCTAGCAATCGCAAAACAATATTATTTTAGTTCTGAATCAAATGAACTTGTCCCCTCATTCACTTTATAATCTATGACTTTCTTAGTAGGTAAAATGGCATGAGCTTAAAAATTCAAATTGTAGACGAAACAAAACCTTAAAGCCATTAGGTCCCTTTCTATTAATTTAGTACTATCAGTCACATGATTGTCTTGAGTGCTTCTCTGAGTACAATGTTGCATAGTTATCATAGGGTTATTTCTCAATAGTGGAGTATTCACTTCAGATTCATAGATTTGTTCTGGGTATTAAGAAAAGGACTCCACCTGATGCCGTTCTTTCCATCTGAAGAAAAAATTGTTGCCAAGGAGCTCAAAAATATGATCTCTCATTTCATCGTTCGTCACAAGCAAGCACTTCAGTTTCACAGCAGCAAACAGCCAATACCTGAGTTAATAAAAAAAGAGAACAAAATGCCATGAACACATGGGGCAACTTACATACAGTTAGCCAGACATTTTATACACATGAACTATTATATCCTGCATGAGAAGTTCAACTGTTAAATAGTACCCTAAAAGATATAGAGCAGTTACAGCAAAATATGAGTAGAATCCCAAATATATATTTCAGTTCAAGAGAAGAAAGTCCGATTCTCCATATAACACCAAACAGTACAGAACATTTAAATTTGTCAATCAATTAAGCCACACTAGAATGTGGAATCCATTGGCTAGACTTAGTTTTTTTAAATAAGAGAGAAGTATGATCTGTTGTCAATAAGGAAAAATTACCCATAAAATACATAAAAAAAACATGATGGTAGAATTGTGTGGGTGAGTTTGTGAGGTGGGGGGTAACCAAGTTCTTTACAGGGTCATATTTACCAATCATCATTTGATCCATAAGGTGTTCCATATAGCACCCCTTGATCCATCCACTCATTAATTAGCTCTCTTTTAGAAGCATCCTCGAGCAGTGAGCGCACACGCTTGTTATGCAGCACCACAAGTGGCCATTTATTTGTCTTGCTATGTACTTCTTTTACAACAGCATCAAGCTGCTCTATAAAAAATTGAAGAGAATATAAGATGAGTGGTGCATACCCTTTCCAAAAAAAATTTAAAGGAGATAGTGCAGAACTCAAATTCTAGAACCTGAGAAACACTAAAGCCACCCTGTGCAAAGTTCTGCTGGTACAGTCCAACATTTGCTCCATCTACCACAGTCTCATATCCAGAATGTTGTTCCAGCCAATCCTTCAAATTCAAAAGGGTGAACAGTCAGAACTAAGAGGTTTTTCAACTGGATTTATTTTTTCTATTAACTTGTAACATGTGATCTATGCCATACAGATAATCTTTTTGGTTGACTAGCATATGATCTATGCCATATATGTGTCAACATATGACTTTACTTTAAGCACTTCACTTGTCAGCCAAGTGCGAGTCAAGAGATAGTAATATTTATACTTAAGATACCCCACTTCTCATTAGCATGCAAGAGGCCTGAACATGTTCATGTTGCAACTTGCAAGAACATGAAATTGCCACCTTCTCGATTTTCATTTCAGAAAATAGGAATATTGATAATAAGAAGGAAAAAAATAACCTGAAACTCCTTAAAATTTGATTGATGTTCTCTTTCCATGGCCAATGAAGCAATTGATTGTGCAAACTTATCGGTCTCTGCTCTATCAGTATCAACACAAACCAACTGCTCACCACAGGTACAACACTTACCATCTGAGGCAACATTAGTTCTCTGCAGGACCCAATTACCCTTTCCAAGCCACCCAAGTCCATGCCACCCACTGCCATTCCTCACAGCAGCTTCCCTGACCTGATCCTCATCCACACTAACAAAATTCAAGCCAGCTGCCTTCTCCCCTCCGAACCAATTCTCTATGATTGCCAATGTAGACTCTTCAACCCCTCTTACCATCCGTCTCAGTTTGTGCAGATACTCATAAACCTTCTCCTCCTTCCCTGTCTCAGCACTTACCTTCAGAAACAAATCAGACTAGCAATATTAAGCACATCTATAACTTTTCCTAACAAAAGAATTGCAACATTCATAGAACATAAAACCACGCAAGTATCAAAAGGTAAAATAAATAACACATTTTGACTATCCTAGGAAGTTGAGGTTTTTAAGAGATAAATAAAGGGGAAGAAAATTCTTCTTCCTTGTAAAGTACAAAATACAAAAAATATCATGAATTAACATGATGCACTATAAATTTTCAAAAAATCCAGGTTAAAAATCAATTCAAATAAATTAAATGAATTAACATTACAATGATTACACGGCTTCATTCAATGCAAAACATATATATTGCAACGATTGCCATAACTTACTTTTTAAAAAAAATTCTCAAATTAAAGTGAACACAATCAATATCTCAACCACAATGATAAAATTGAAACACCCACAACTGATAATTGAAAATGTGAAACAAACAAGTTGCGACCTTTAGCAATGCCGCGAGCTCAGGTTCCTCCAACTGTAGCCCCATGGAAACCACGTGCTCCTCCACTTCATACGCCTTATCCGCCGCTCCGGCGCCACAATAGCAATTCAACGCCGGCGTGAAAGTCCTAAGCTTCGGTCCGGCCCCATATTTACTAACGTTTTTAGCAAGCTCAAAAGCGTAGTCTCCGTTGCCGTTCGCCGCCGCCAACCGGGCTACAGCCGTGAGCGTCGCTTCGTTTGGCTTGATATTTTCATTGTTATGGTTCCGAAACAACTTGAACCCAAAATCAATCGCGGATTTTCGGGTATCCGGGTTGGATAGGGCTCCGGAGCAGATGTAAAGGAATGAATTAAGGTTGTTGAGAGTAAGGGTTGGAGATGCAGAGGATTCGTAGAGAGTGATAGCGGCGGAGAGGTCTTTCGTTTTGGAGCACTGGTCCAGTGTCGACCGAAATTGCGCTTCCGGCGTCAGTTTTTGTTTCTTCCGCCGCGGATTATGGTGGCTCATGGCGGCGCAACGTTGCAGCTACGGGAATGACACAAACCCTACGGGAGTATTATATGTTCCCAAACATTTTAAATAAAATAAAATAAAAACTATTATGCATTTTCCAAAAATCACTTTTTATTCTCTAAGGCTTTCTAAACAAAATATACTTATGTTGAGATATTTTAATAATACTTCCATATTCTTTAATAAAAATCATAGCAGATAAATGAATCTCATAGCTTGACACTAAAATAATCTTTGTGAAAATGTAGGCTCCTCACCTCAATATCTTGTAAGAATCTGCTCAAATAAATATTTCCTAAAAAAACAATTCTTCCATAATATAAATATATAATCTTAAATAAATCCACAACTGAAAAAATGATGTGACGTGTACAAAAGTTATAACGTGTACAAGCCACGTGTGATATTAAGACTGCTGTGGGCTATAATATCCAAATTTTGTAATGAGCAAGCCCAATAATAGGAAAATAATATTAGTATGGCTTGTAGATATTAGGATGATTGAAATTCAAAAAGTATTTTACTACTCCACTAAAATCAAATCAAACCTTTCAAATAGTTTTCTAAAATAATATTCTAGTTGGTGATAGGGTTTTCCGCAAGAAATAAAATACTTTATTGATGAATATATATAGAGTACAAAAAGATATACGTAAACTAGAAAACCCTAGATACAAGATATATGAATCTAGGAAACATATCTAAAATATATTTTGAAATATATTCTATCATCCCCCCTCAAGCGAAACTTCCGGGATGACCGTGAGTTGAAGCTTGCGACGAAAAAATTCTAACAGTGGTCGTGGTAAAGCCTTGGTGAAAATATCGGCAATTTGATGGTCAGTTGGAATAAATTATGTGACCAAGTTTCCGGATTGAACCAATTCACGCACAAAATGATAGTCTATATCAATGTGTTTAGCGCGCTTATGAGCCACTGGATTCTGAGTTAGGAAGATAGAGCTTTTGTTATCACAGAATAAGGTCGGCGGCCGAGTGAGCGGGATTTTCAGCTCACGAAGGAGTGAAGAAATCCAGACTACTTCAGAGGATGTATTTGCCATTGCGCGGTACTCGGATTTGCAGCTAGATCGAGCAACGGTCGGTTGTTTCTTCGCACTCCAGGATACCAAGTTCCCGGTCAAATAGATAGCATAACCGTATGTGGATCGCCTGGTGTCGACACAACGCGCCCAATCGGCGTCAGAGTAAGCAATCAAGTCGCAAGAGGATCCATGCGAGAAAAGAAGTCCATGCGAGAGAGTTCCCTTGATGTAACGGAGAATCCGCTTGACCGAGTGAAAGTGCTCTAGTGTGGGCGCTTTGAGAAATTGACTAGCCAAATTAACCGCGAAAGAGATATCCGGTCGAGTGATTGTCAGATATTGCAAAGCACCGACGATGGAGCGATAGAGAGTGACGTCATCAAACGGATCACCGGTTTGAGATAAAGTAAGTCCATGCGGTAATGGAGTGCCGACCGGCTTTGCATCCAGGAGATCAGTGCGGGCGAGTATATCACGTGCATATTTGGCATGTGATAAGAGAAGACCGTCTTTCGAATGAGTGACCTCTAAACCGAGGAAGTAACTCAGTTGGCCGATGTCCTTGATTGCAAATTCAGCGTGGAGTCGAGCAATGAATTTTGAAATGTAAGTGTAGCTGCTGCCCGTAAGAATTATGTCATCAACATAAACAAGAAGATAGAGCCGAATTGTTCCATGCAAGTAGATAAATAGCGATGTATCAGACTTGCTGCACGTGAATCCTGTCGACAATAGGAATGAGCTGAGACGTTGAAACCAAGCCCGCGGTGCTTGCTTGAGACCGTACAGAGCTTTCTTCAAGCGACAAACATGGTTTGGATATCGAGGATCAACAAAGCCCGGAGGTTGATGCATATAAACAGGCGAGGTGAGAAGACCGTTGAGGAACGCATTCTTGACATCAAGCTGATGAAGCGGCCATTTGTGAATAACGGCGAGAGAAATCATAATCCGGATCGTAGAAGCCTTGACAACTGGGCTGAAGGTATGTGAGAAGTCAAGACCAGGGATTTGAGAGAACCCTTGAGCGCTAGCCGAGCCTTGTGACGGTCGATACTACCATCAGAGCGATACTTCATTCGAAACACCCACTTAGAGCCGACGATGTTGCAATTGGGTGGAGCTGGTACCAAGTCCCATGTCTGATTGTTGTGTAAAGCTGCCATTTCTTCAGACATTGCAGCGAGCCAATGAGGACTCTTAGATGCTGATTTGAAACCCTTGGGTTCCGACGTAGCCAGAAGAGCATGGTGTAGAGCCGTGGAAGCATAGTAAGTGAGATGTCGTGGCTTGAATATCCCTGCGCGAGCGCGAGTAACCATCGGATGACTTGGAGGATCCGGTGGCGGGGCTAGCTGTACATTTGCGGCTGGGATTGGGGGTGCAGCAACTGGAGCAGGTGGATCATCGATCGTAGTAGCAGGACACAGAGTGCAAGGTCGACGAGGAGACGAAGAGGCCGGTAATAATGTAACTTTAGGTGCCGGCAATGTTGAAGATGCAGAAGGCATTGGGCGAGAGCTCGGTTCAAGAAAGGTGGAGACGTCTAATGTGGCAGGAGACGAACCACGACGAGAACCGGCCATAGGAAATAAAAGTTCATCAAATCGAGCATGCCTGGTAACATAAACTCGAGAAGTAGACGGATCAAGACAGCGAAAACCCTTGTGCTGTGAAGAAAATCCAATAAAAATACATGGAATGCTGCGCGGAGAAAATTTAGTTGCTGCATAATCCCGAAGACAGGGAAAAACCCTACATCCGAACGGATGAAAGTGAGCAAAATTCGGAGCAGAACCAAACAGACTTTGAAACGGCGAGAGACCGCCGAGAACGGATGACGGCATGCGATTGATTATATAAGTGACTGTAGAAAACGCATCGACCCACATCGTCAGAGGAAGGCGTGACTGGAACAATAAAGTTAAGCCTGTTTCCGTAATATGGCGATGTTTGCGCTCCACCCTGCCGTTTTGAGATGGCGTGTAAGGGCAAGAACGCCTATGAAGAATACCCTTCTCTTTGAAAAAATTCTGGACGGATGTGTTAGTGAACTCTGAGCCACCGTCACTTTGAAAAACTTTAATAGAGGAAGAGAATTGGTTCTCTACAAAGGCAGTGAACGTCTTCAAAACAGAGAAGAAATCCGATTTCCGGGCCAGTGGATAAAACCATGTGAAGCGGCTAAAATCATCAACAAAAATAGCATAGTAGCGAAAGGAACCAGTAGATAGAACGGGGGCAGGACCCCATAGATCACAGTGTATTAAATCCAAAACAGAAATTGAACGCTTTTCATTGAAAACACATGGTAAGCGAGAACTCTTTGCAGTTTGACAAAATGAACAAATGCCAGGCCTAGGTAAACAAGATGTAACTGAGATGTGACCTTGCTTACTAAGCAATGTAATAGAATCAAAGGAAACATGACCTAATCTATTATGCCAAAGTTCAAACGATGCACGTAAATTGTTTGACCGAAGCTGCGAGAGAAAAGCCGCCTGCACATGCTCAAGAATGTATAACCCGGCACTACGACGACCGCTGGCAAGTACGGCCTTGTTGTGACGATTCTGAACAGTAAAGCAGCAATCAGAAAAAGAGATATCAACAGGATAATCATTGGTTAGCTTGCTAACAGATAGTAAGTTCTTCGTGAGAGACGGAACAACCAAAACGTCCAATAAAGAGAGAGAACTATTAATATGAGAACGACCAACACGGGAGATATTAAGATGTGCACCGTTACCAACAACGACACAATCCGATCCCGAATAAGGTTGAGACGTGTCCAGGATCGAGTCATCGGGAGTCATGTGGGCAGATGCACCTGTGTCCAGAAACCAATCAGAGGAAGAGACAGGCGAAAGAGAGCAATTGGCGTTGAAGGCCTCGGCAAGATTCACCGATGTAGGTCGAGAATAGCGATCTGGGCAGTCACTCGCATAATGACCATCGCGGCGGCAAATTTGGCAGCGCGGAGGACGACGTTGGTTGTTCTTGTTTTTGCCCCGACCATGCTGATTGTTGTTATTGCTTTTGTGGTTAGAGGAGCCGTTTCGAGACGGCGCAGGCTGGGAATTTCCATAGAATGCAACTTGAGAGGTAGGGTTGCTCTCCATCGATTCCTGAAATAAAGCAAAATTTTCTGCCTTGGATAGCAAGTCGCGAAAGGATGGGAGCGCAGTGAGAGCCATCTGAGCAGTGGAGAACGATGCGAACGACGGTCCAAGGCCTCTGAGAAACCAGCGTGCTTTGTCCGAATCATCAACCGGACGTCCGATGGCGGCTAACTGATCGCATAAAGCTTTGAATTCAGGTCCGTATTCTGTAACTGAATGGGACCCTCTTTTGATAAGTTGCAGTTCATCCTTGAGTCGAAGTTCACGAGTTTTGGACTTGTTGCTGAACGCTGAGTCAAGCGCTAACCACACAGCGCGAGATGTCGAGCAACCTAGAACTTCGGCCATCGCCTCCTCGGATAGCGTAGAAAGCAGGAGGCAGAGGAGACGTTGGTCTTGAGTTTGCCATTCTGAATATGCCGGATTCGCAGTGATTGTCCGTGTCGGCGAAGTAATGGTGGCGGGCGGCGGTGAGGAAGAGCCATCGACGTACTTGAGTAAGCCCTGACACGTGAGCAGGGGTACGAGTTGCGATCTCCATAGAAGAAAATTGGATGACGATAATTTAATCGTCACCATGTGAATGAAGGTTGAAAGAGGGAGAGGGTCGGCCATGATAGACGACGCAAGGGAGAAGAGGGGAGGGCCGATTGGAGAGGAGGGGTGGGAGGGATCGTTAGGCTGATACCATGATAGGGTTTTCCGCAAGAAACAAAATACTTTATTGATGAATATATATAGAGTACAAAAAGATATATGTAAACTAAAAAATCCTAGATACAAGATATATGAATCTAGGAAACATATCTAAAATATATTTTGAAATATATTCTATCAGTTGGGAGGGGGAGGGGCCGTATGTGAGGGTTATTTGAATATTTTGATTGTTAGACAGCAAATTTGTCACACTTTTATGTTTCACTCCTTATTTCATTATTAATATTATTTTTATAATTTTAATTTATTATTATTTATATTAATTTTATATATTTAACCTAGGTTCATCTCATCCAACTAGAATATGTAATATTTTTAACAATTATTTTTTATTTTTTAATTAAAATTTAATTATTAAAATTGATTAATTTGTAACTATAGTTTATGTTCTTATAAAATCTTGATTTTTGTTCTTAAAAACCAATTAGAGAATATTGTATTATGCTTCATTTTTGTAATTAATTAAAATTAGTAATCAAGATAATGGAAAATCAAATGGAACATTATTGTGAAATAGAAAATTTGATCGATTCAGAGATATACACCCATGTGTAAATATATTTGAACAGTATTTTGAGATTAATTCTTTTTTTCTATATTTCTCACTAAAATTGATTTTGAAATTGTAGGAATCTGTTTAAATATTCGAAAATATATAATGTTTTAGGAAGTATTCCTACCTTATTGTTATGTTTTGATGTGTAAAAAACTGTATATAAATCACCAATTTAGAAGTGTCTCTCGTCTGTTCAAACTTGTAAAATCCTATTTAGAATGTCTATCGAGTTGTAATAAGACATATCAAGACAATCTGGTTTCCACCAGTTTGGTTTTCACAAGGTGATAGAAGAAACTGGCTACAATCCTAAGTACCAAGAACCTAAATGAAGAAAACTTCTATTCAAACCTATCACTCTAGCGCACAGAGACAAAGAGAACTATTCAGAGGAATCCTCTTAAAGGTCTAACTTTAAGAAGAAGATTACTTAAAGTATGAACACCCTGTGTTAGACTAGTTTCGATTCCTCGAACTGACTATAAGAGTTTTTTGGCACACCGTACGATGTCAACACCCTATATCAGAAAAGTAGGAGCAGGTGCAGATTTTTTTGAAAAGCAACATGTCATTTGCAAAAGAGAGGCGTCTGATTGGACTTCATCGAATTGTCTCTAAACGGCTACAATTTCAAACCTCTCACACTTCGTCTATAAATAGACGAAGTGTCCCCATAAGATATATAATCGAATTTTAAACCAAGCAAAAAAACGCTGTCAAATTGCTATATTAAACCTTCAAAATTTGAGGCTTTACTAAGCTTATTGTTTGTCATTTTTGGACACGCGACTTGTTGCTTTCTAAGCACAAGTTTACATCTTGGTGCTCTTACTCTCCAAGTAAGAACACAGTAGTCACAGTCTTTCTCAAAGTTGTGATTCTTACGGGCGTCTAGCCAAAGTGATCGACAATTTCGGAAAGAACTCTAAAGTTTTCAAGTCCCAGAGGAGGAGTCTGCGTGGTGTGCCCGCACTCCAAATTTGCGAATGGAGAAAGCAACGGCCTGGGCGAGTAACCAAGTGGACTGGTGGACGGCAACATTCGTTATCTTGGTGTATTCTAGACTTGAGGCCCGAAGAGAGGGTGTAAACTTTTGTGTCCGAATCTCTATAAATAATTTTGCATTTACTACTTTACTTACTTTCTCGTAAGGATTTAAAACTCAATGCTACCTAAGTGTTGAAGTATATTTCGAACCAGAACCTAATCTTAAACTTGCTAATAAAATGTTTTTAGAAACATAAATTGGTGAGTGATAACCAATTTGTAATTGTAAGATTTCTTGTAAAATTTATGTTGCGTGTATTATAATTTTGATCTCGGGACCAATATAATGCTTTGTGTTATTCGAAATTTATGATTGTATCTATATTCAAAAATTAAAGTGAAAAAGAAAAAAACAACTTATTTATTTGAATAGAAGTATAGCCCATTAAAAAAAAAAGCTTAATAATATTAAAAGCCGACATAATTAATTTTTGCAATTATATGTTTGTGAATAAGGACAGAACTTTGATACAAGTAATGACATCAGAATTGGGGAGTGTCGCATTCGTAGAAACGTCAACATCATCGTACGCGAAATTGGTACGTAATTCATATTATCATGAAAATCTCATTTACAACGTGCAAAATGTGATTTTACTCTTTTTGTGTCGATACAATAGACACAGAGGTAGCTATAGTTGTTGCCTCATAATTTCTAGTTATGAGATCATTGAGACGTCGACTAAAAATATGCATCATTTTTTACTTATGTGAGTGATTAACTTAGTTATATTTTTCCATAGTTACTAAATCATAGATATCACTATAGCCAATAAATAAACTGAAGTGCCATACATAGTATTCCAATGGCGGATCTATCCAATGCCTTGGCCCTCAACTTCCTAGTCATTTTTTTTGGGATATTTTTCTCATTTAGTGACTAATTATTTTGGGAATATTTTATTGAGCGGAAAAAAAAAAAATCTTTTGGGATTTTACTTTTAAAATTATATAAATTTTGGTAGTTTGGTTATCAAATTTATTCTCATCGTAAAAAAAAATGAAAATAAGGAAGAAGATGTTTACGAAGGGTTGATGATAGAGAGTAACTAAAAAAAATTCATTTATTCTCAACTTTGTATTTTTTTTTTAATTATGTAAAATTTAGTAGAAACTCTCATGTGAAAATCTTTTGGATCTATCGCTGTAATATTCATGTCATGAAGTATTCATACTTATTTGTTGTTTTGATGTGTTAAAATGATACGATCCTTGCTGGAAGATTTAGATCGCAGCCCAGAAACTCGACGGAAAAGACAATCAAGCAAAAGCGGAATAGAAATTGATATGATGAGGGGATCCAACACCTTTGGATCCGAAAACCTTCAAGTTTCGTAGTCCAGAATAATCTCTTACGACCCAATAAGCGAGTTGATCCAACAACGATAGATATGAATGAGGACACCACAAACGGATGCGAAATTTCGATTGATAAGTCGATTTTTGAATTATATGGATGAATAGAATTCGAGAACCTTCAGAATTAGGAGAAAAACTCACATATTTTATTAAACTGAAAATTGAATAAATTGTTTCATAACAAGACCTATATAGTATAAGGCAACTTAAATCCTAATTTAATAAGAAAATTAAACCCTAATCTTAAAAGGCAACTTAAAATTCGAAATTAATCATAAAATAAAGCCTAACATCATGGCCATAAAATAACTAAATTAAATTAAACTAAGCACAATCACTACACATAATTAAATTAATAATTCTTGGGCCTTCATTTAATTCTTCAACCAACATCCACTTCTTCGAAACACTTGCAGCCCAAACTTCTTTAATCAACATAAGTAATCAATCTCTCAATGTCTTTGCTCGAGCTCTCGTCATCGGTTCGCTCATAATATAGACTGGATTGTCTCTCAAACCTGCAACTTGGGCTCCATCACAAAAGAATGTATAGAAACCATAAAGTTAGAGTGTCTCTAGATTAACTTAGTCCTTATAAACTTGTAATGTATTGTTAATTATGATGTCTATCGAGTTGTAATTGAGTTGACGGAGCTGATCAAGACAAACTGGATCAGAATCTTGATCAGCAGTTTGGAACATGTGAAGGATTAGAAAAAATTGGATCCCAGTCTAAAACTGACAAATCAAAGAAACTGATCGAAGATACCAGCTTTGCTCTTCTCCAGTTTATAAGATCAGTTTCCACTCACACATAGAGACAAATAGAATAAGTCAGGGGAATTATTAAAAATTGGTCTTTAAGAATCGAGATTCCTTAAAGACGGAAGTTATTTTAACCAGTTCGGATTCCTTGGACTGGTGAAGTCATTCTGACACAAAAACAGCATGTTGACATCCTGCATCAGAAAAGGACGAAGCAGATGCAGAACATCAAAGAAAATCAGCTTGTTCCCATTTGAAAAAGAAACGCCTCGGATTGGACATGCTCAATCCGTCTCTAAACAACTAAAAATCTGATTGCTCATACCTCGTCTATAAATTAACGAAGCACTCAGAGACAAAAAATATAAACTTAAAGGAAGTAATGACACTTTGTGCAAGTGAAAACTCAAAAGCATTTTTATCATCAATGTTAAAATTTAGTCAACTTTGTGTCATCCTTTGAACACGAGATTCTTAGCTTTCTCAGTCACTACATATCTCCAGCACTGATTGTTACGGATGTTTAGCCAATCAGTTCAATAGTTCAGGAGAAACTATAAAGCTCTCAATATTCCGAGGTGGAGGTTGCGTGTTGTGCTCACACTCCAAGTCTGCATAGCCGAAAGAACCAGAGGCCTGAACGAGTGAGCTAGTGGAATGGTAGGCATTAACATCTACCAGCTAGTAATAAATTGCAAGACCATCATGTAACTAAGGCTTAGTGAATTTCCAGATCGTAATCTGAAGAGAGGATGTAGGACTTGTTGTTCGAACCTCTATAAATCCTTTGCTTTTTAATGCTTTTTATTTTCTTGCTATAATTTGAAACTCAACACGTTCCAGTGTTGTAGTATACTCGAGCTGAACCTAAATCTCAAACTCGCTAACAATCAATTTTACAAGAGCACAAACTAGTTAATAACCATCTGTTTGTGAGTGCAAGCTATTCTTAAAATTTTTGTTGTGTATCAAACTTACTCTAATCTCGGGACAAATAATTGACAATGATATCGACGAGGCTGAAATTAATGTTACAAAAACTACTATAAGATTAAATAATATAATTTTAGATTTATTTAGGCATAAGTTTTATCGTTCCATTAGTATGCCACCTCCAAGGTTATGGATATCTTGAACCATATATTTTCTGATTGGTTAAATCAATATAATTGAGACATATCTATATTGCAAATTGTTGGAGTAGTCTCAATATCTAGCTCGAAAAGTAGTTCGCTAGTGGGTCTATGTGACTGCAGGTCGACAAAAGGAGTTCGACGGAAGTGAGTAGAGTCGTGTAGGTTGAGGAACTCGATAAGCAGTTCGAGTTGGATAGATATGGAAAAGATATGGTGTATATCTTGTTTCCTTGTTGGACAAGATTTATCCTTATTAATATTAGATTTGGATATGTATAAATCTATTAGAGATAGATTTAATTTTAGATATATCTTAGCATATCTAGGTTTTATATTCCTTATGTATCTAGAAATATCTCCCTATAAATACCCCTGCTCCCCACCAATTGTAATTGTTCATTACTTTTGTATTTTCTTCACCATAATAATATCATCACCGAGGAGGCTTGAAGAGTGGATGTAGAGCATAGCTCTAACCACTATAAATTATTGTGTTCTTTATTTTCTGTTAATTATTTATGTCTGCAATCACTTCAATTCACAACAAATTGGTGCGGTGAACGTGGATAGAGAAGGATTGTGATGCTTTAAGCCAAGTTCGAGGTGGAGCACTTCACGGGATTAAACGATTTTGGATTGTGGAAGTTGAAGATGCAAGCGTTGTTTGTACAACAAGACTTGGACGGTGCTTTAAAGGGAGAGGCTGGGTTACCCGACACGATGACGGAGCAACAGAAGAAAGATACACTGGCGAAGGCGCACAATGCGCTGATTTTGAGTCTCAGAGACACGGTGTTGAGGAAGGCGTGAAAGGAGAAAACGGCAATGGAAGTATGGACCAAACTGGGATCCTTATACATGAAAAAGTCCCTAGCGAATCGGCTCTATCTTAAACAGTCATTGTATTTGTTTAAGATGCAAGAGGGAAGACCGATCAACGAGCAGCTCGACGAGTTCAATAAGTTGATCCTCGATCTGGCAAATATCGATGTGATGATAGGTGATGAGGATCAGACGTTGATGTTGTTGAGTGCGCTGCCAAAGAGTTATTCAAATTTCAATGAAGCGTTAATGTATGGAAGAGAGTCATTGACCATGGATGAGGTTCAGTCTGCTCTAAGTTTAAAGGAGTTAAATGAGAAGAACGAGGAGTAAGAGAGCTCTCGATAATCCTGCGGATATGATTACAAAGCCAGTTCCAAGTACTAAGTTTGAGTACTGTCTGGAACTGATCAAACTTTTGAAGTCGAAATGAATAGGAGGTGCCAAGCCGAGGTGATATTGAGCCTAAGGTGGAGAATTGTTGGAGTAGTCTCAATATCTAGCTCGAAAAGTAGTTCGCTAGTGGGTCTATGAGACTGTAGGTCGACGGAAGGAGTTCGACAGAAGTGGGTAGAGCCGTGTAAGTTGAGGAACCCGATAAGCAGTTCGAGTTGGATAGATATGGAAAAGATATGGTGTATATCTTGTTTCCTTGTTGGACAAGATTTATCCTTATTAATATTAGATTTGGATAGGTATAAATCTATTAGAGATAGATTTAGTTTTAGATATATCTTAGCATTTTATATTCCTTATGTATCTAGGAATATCTCCCTATAAATACCCCTACTCCCCATTAATTGTAATTGTTCATTACGTACTTTTGTATTTTCTTCACCATAATAATATCATCACCGAGGAGGCTTGAAGAGGGACGTAGAGCATAGCTCGAATCACTATAAATTATTGTGTTCTTTATTTTCTGTTAGTTATTTGTGTTTGCAATCACTTCAATTCACAACATAAATTATATTTATTTGATTAAAGCATTAATATTAAATATTTAATAGGAAGCTTATAATTCAAAACGTTGATGTCTTCTAGTAATATTGACTTCAATTTAGAAAATTCGGAATTTTGTGTTTGAAATATTCAAAACGACTGCAAATCTCTTCTATATTATTTGACTTTATTTATTATAAATTAATTAAAAGTCGTCCATTAACCCGATGCTCTAATTGACGTGCAGCCGTCTCAATTGATTTTTTTTTTTTTTTTTTTTGGGTGTGTATTTGAAACGATCATAACTCCTGAATTTTCACATTTTATTGAAATCTTTTATATGTTAAAACTTGTTTAATTAATATACTTTTATCTATAGTTTTTCTAGATAGGTGCAGGGAATGATTCATGCATTCAAAATGCTTTCCATATTCAAAATCTTTGAAATTTGTTCATTAAAGTAAATCTCGAGTTTTGACCAGAAATATAAAACTACTAATTCTTTTTTTAGAAATATTGAGGGAATTAAGTAAAGTACATAAAATGCCCCCTGAAATTTTCATATGTACCACCTGTAAAATTTGATTATGGCTACAAATATATTAAAGTTTGATTGATATAATTAGGTTGCCCATATTCATTGCCAGCTAATACTCCTTAAATAAAAATATTATGAGTAGGGACGACCAAGAAGCATCTTATGAATTAAACACATGATTAATTTAGGAATTTAATCATATATATTTTATTAAAAAAACTAAAATATTCTACAATATTTTTTCATTCTAATCATCTGCTCATTCTGACTAATTAATTTACACCTTATATTTTTCAAATACATTAAAGTCTTGTCAGGATTCATTACTTACTTAAAAGCTTAAAATAAATTGTACTCCCTCCGTCCCGGCTGAATTGTCCCGGTGACTTTTGGCATAATAACCAAGGAGTGTGAGTGTAAAGTAAGTTGAGTGGAATTAATATTTTATTGTTGAGTGCGAAAAAGTTGCCTTTTTAAGTAATGGGACAATTGAGGTGGGACGGACGAAAAAGGAAAGTGGGACAATTGAGGTGGGACGGAGGGAGTAATAATTTTTCTTAGGGAAGGTCTTGGGTTAGGCAGGCCTAAATAATTTAGGCGGGTTTTATCCATTAACCCAAGCCCAAACCCATATAATATACCCTAATTGGGATTAACAAACCCTATTTTGGATGGGTCAACCCATTTGGGTAGGATAAAACCCGTCTAAACCGTTTAGGCCTGCCTAACGCAAGTTTTTGCCTTTTTCTTTTGTTAGACCTTTCCCCTTTACTCTTTTTTTTTCATATTAAGATTATATATTTTGCTATTAAATTCCATTGGCCACTATATATATATATATCAATTAAGCTAGAGACTAAATAATCTACTTATTCTAAATGAAACAAGTCTATTAAAAACTGTTCCACCTAAAATATTCCCATTTAATAACCATCCAGTTGCATCTCATTTTCAATAATTAGTATTTAAATATATACTAAAATACATTTATTCTAAAGAATTATTTCATTCTTAAATATTTAAAATTGAAGATGGGTTCATTACTTCACAGCTGCGCTCAATTTCAACCAAAAAAAAAAATGTAACCATTCAATTTATGTATATTTTATCATAATACATAGAATATAATAATTTGGGAAGGTCTTGGGTTAGGCAGGCCTAAATGATTTAGGCGGGTTTTATCCATTAACCCAATCTTTAGGCGGGTTTTATCCATTAACCCAAGCCCAAACCCATATAATATACCCTATTTGGGATGGGTAAACCCATTTGGGTAGGATAAAACCCGCCTAAACCGTTTAGGCCTGCCTAACGCAAGTTTTTGCCTAATAATTTAGTGTAATATATAAGTGAAATAGTAGAGATTAGTAGTTTATTACTCCCTCTGTCCCGCCAGATTAGTCCATATTTCTATTTTCGTCTGTCCCACCAGATTAGTCCACTTTCCTAAAATGGAAAAAAATCTCCTCACATCAATAAAATATTAATTCCACTACACTCACAAACATTGGTTTGTGTGCCGAAACCAAATTGGACTAATCTAATGGAACGGAGGGAGTATAAATAAAAAAAAGTGGGAGTACCACAAGGAATCGTGATTACGCACTCTAAAACGTTAATTTTGTAGCAACACATAATTGGTTTGGGTGTTGTATGAAAATGCTACAATTTGTGGCACGCGTTTTTTATGCCTATTTCTCCGTTTTCTGCTCGTGCGTGTTGCTATTCTTCCAAATAGACCACTCTCCTAATTTCCCCTTTAGCTGTCAAAAATATCCCCAATCAAATTTCTTGCACCACGTGATCATATACACTTTGCATTCACTAATCCACCAATATATATATAAATTGCATCAATCCCGCACTTAATTAACCTCCCCATCCTTACTTTCTCTCTCTAAAACCTTAATCAATTCACTGCACAATCCACAAATACAATACAATGGCCCTTCCTCTCGCATGGCTGCTCCAACTAGGCTGCGCCCTCTTCCTCTTCTTCCTATTAATCGCCTCCACCTTCATTGTCAGGATGAAGCCATGGTGCGGTTGCGACACCTGCCAGACCTTTCTCACTTCCAGATGGGCTCTGGAGTACGACAATCTATGCGACTGGTACTCTCATCTCCTCGCCAAATCCCCCACCGGCACCATCCATGTTCATGTTCTTGGCAATGTCATCACAGCTAACCCGGCTAACGTCGAGCACATGCTCAAGACCAGGTTCGACAATTTTCCCAAGGGGAAACAATTCTCGGCCATATTGGGCGATCTTCTCGGCCGAGGAATCTTCAATGTCGACGGCGATTTGTGGAAGTTCCAGCGCAAGATGGCCGCTCTGGAACTCGGCAGTCTCTCCGTCAGATCCTACGCTTTCGACGTCGTTAGCTCCGAGATTCAATCGAGGCTCGTCCCGCTCCTGTCGTCCGCTGATCATTCCGATTTGGATTTGCAGGATGTTTTTCGCCGGTTTTCGTTCGATAGTATATGCCGATTTTCGTTCGGGTTGGACCCGGGCTGCCTCAGCCCGTCGCTGCCCGCCTGCGAACTTGCGGCGGCGTTCGACCTCGCTTCGAAGCTGTCGGCGGAGAGGGCGACCACCACGTCGCCATTGATATGGAAAATCAAGCGATTTTTCAATCTCGGATCGGAGAAGGAGCTGAAGCAAGCCATCAAATCCGTCCACGAGCTCGCGGAGGGCGTGATCAGACACAAGCGGGAGCAGGGGGTTTCGTCGCACGAGGATCTTCTGTCCCGATTCATGGCGACGATCGACGATGACGTCTTCCTCCGCGACATCGTCATCAGCTTTCTCCTGGCGGGCCGCGACACGGTGGCGTCGGCCCTCACCAGCTTCTTCTGGCTGCTGAGCCAGAACCCCGGAGTCGTGGCGTCAATCCGCGAAGAATCCGACCGCGTAATGGGGCGAGAAAGAGAGAGGATGGTGAGCTTCACACAACTGCGGGAGATGCACTACTTGCAGGCGGCGGCGCACGAGAGCATGAGGCTGTTCCCGCCGGTGCAATTCGACTCCAAATTCTGCGAGAACGACGACGTTCTGGCCGACGGAACATTCGTTTCGAGGGGAACTAGGGTTACTTACCATCCATACGCAATGGGGAGAATGGAGCGGATTTGGGGCGAAGACCGGTTCGAATTCAAGCCGGAGCGATGGCTGGAGAACCGAGTTTTTAAGCAGGAGGACCCGTTTAAGTACCCGGTTTTTCAAGCCGGGTCTAGAGTTTGTTTGGGTAGGGAAATGGCGTTGGTGGAGATGAAGACTGTTGCATTATCCATGATCAGAAGATTCGACATCCAAGTACTTGCGTTGCCGGGTCAGGGCCCCAAGTTCATGCCCGGGTTGACTGCCACCATCCTAGGTGGCCTACCTGTCACTGTCAAACACCGGAGGCACTAGCTTGCACACGCGCCTACGCGTTTCGTACATATGAATTGCGGCCCTCTGGCGGTGCTATCTTTCACCGTCAATTTATAAAATAGAAAGTTATACATTCAAATGTACAAAGCAATTTGGATTTACCATATTTTGATAACGAGTACGGTGTTTTCACACTTGGAAAAATATATTTTCATATTTTTTCCATTATTGATATACATAATATGCCTACAACCATATATTAACGGTATACATTGTGTGCAAATAATTGTAAAATAAAAGCAAAAAATGTAAATAAGTAGCTTGTATGTTCCTCGAGTAATTACTAATTTCATATATCTATATATAGATGGGGGGACCACTGGTGATGGATTTGCTTGAAGAAAAAAATAAATTAATTAATAATCAAAGCTATTATATATAAACTAGTAACCGTAGCAGGTCGTATTATTAAATTAATTATTATACAATATACATATTGATCTAGTATTGCATCAATGTCCCATTGACTATTGGCCACGACGGTAAACGTGCAGCCAATGAAAATGGGACGCGCAGTTAATTATGTCACACGAGTAAGAATCTAATATGAATGGCGTAAACCTAAAGGGCCAATAAAAAGGGGAAGATGGAAGATTTAGAATTGAAAATTGAGTAGTAACGAGAGGTGTCAAATTGTCCAAGTCTCGATATTAAACACCGCTGATCGCCTTATAAATTATTAAGTCAATGATGAAATTATGTGGAGTATTAAATTTATATGATTGAGGGGTCATTGAATTTGGATTGCGTTGTGTATACAATATAATAATATTCCACTACAAAAAACTGCCCAATGTCTTTAAATATCCTGGACATTGGTGGAGCTGTCGGAAAATTTATAGCATCATTTTTTTCTTTATTAATTAGGATTTGTCTTGTTTATAAAGTCCCATGCGACATGAAGTGTATTGGTTTTCAGTTATTAGTGTAGATCTACAATTGGACGGCTAGAGTTCTCATTCTATTGTCACACACGTAAACCATAGTCTTAAATTTTAAATTGGACACATTTATAAGTGCCACGGCTAGAAAATATACTATACTAGATACTCCAATTACCTTTTCTCTTCTATAGGGATACTAATATCTCTTCCGTGTGTTGCACAAAATTATTAGATTTACGTATTGTTAATAAATTATAAATATATATAGCTATAAATATTATACATATAATAGTTATTTGTTTGATAGATATGATAAATACTATTTCTTGTGTCCCATGAAATAAGTCTCATTTTTTATTTTTGTCTATCATATGATAGTCACATGAAAAGTAATTCACTCACACTAATAAATTATTAATTTTCCTTATCTCTATCACCTTGGTTATTGTGCCGAAACCAAATGAGACTAATTCCGTAGGACGGAGGGTGTATACGTTTTCACCCTGACATACCCACAAACACTTTATATTTTTTAAATAAATTAAAAAGTTCTAACTTATATTTAATAAAAAATCAAATTGGTGTTCCCACGTTTTATATTTTTTTAACATACAAATAATACTAATTTAAGTCACATAAAAGTCAAACTAATATACTCACAATTTATATATTGTAGCATAAAATAAAATAAATTCAATAAAAAAGAAAAAACCTAACTAATGTACCGACATTTAAAAGTTAACCATTTGAGTACTTTTACTAATTTAAATTAAAATTATATAATAACATGCTATAATTTTATACATAAATTTATATATTATATATATAATTACATTGGTGAGTTGCTTATTGTTCATTATAGTACATATTATATATAATTTACTATTTTAAATCATAAAAAATAATTAATTTGCACCGGATATAAAAATTAATATATATGTTTAATAAAATTAGTATATAAATTATCTATATAAATAATAAATCTAATAATGTGATATTAATCTATCTTATTAATTAATTAATATTATCAAATATTACTATCTTATTATGTTTGAGAATTTTATTTTCACAATAATTTTACTTGTAATTATCATTTTGTATGTTATTATATAAATTTAGTTATAGCCTCATTACCTATAAATTATCAAATTATAAACTGTTGAGAACAATAAATTATTTTGCTGATAATTAATGGAGATAATTGTTTATTATTATATAATATATAAATTAAAAATAGGATTGTCTATCTTTATTGGACAAAAAAAATTATTATGATTAACATTAATTAATAATTATTTAATTAATCATGATGTATTTATAAATTAAATGATAATTTTTTATGTAATAACGGTTCCCACCATTTTATTTTCTAACAACTTCATTGTTTTAGTATATTTATAAATAAATTAGCTAGTTCGTATTTGTTTATTAGTAGTGTTTTTTATTTAATGGTCTGATTTTGGATCAATAAAGAATAGAGTTTCGACAGTGTTACGACCCGGCCCAATTGTCTCTGTCGAAGAGTGCCAAATTTTCTAAGATAGTTACCATTTCGAGAAATTTTATACTTCCTCTGTCCCGTTGAAGTAGTTTCATTTCTCATTTTTATTTGTCTCATAAATTAGTCCCATTTTCCTAAAACGGCAAACTTTTTCACACTCACCAATAAAATATTAATTTCACTACACTCACAACCCTTAATCTCCTAATCTCCGTGCCGAAAAAAAAGGGGTCTACTTATAAGGGACGGAGGAAGTATTTTATATGTTCAAAGAATCTCCCTCAATCGGATCAAGGTTTTCGCTGATTCGAAAGCTCGCAACTTTTTCGAGAATGCACATCAATTTTTAGAATAATTTCTCAGGTCAAACCATATGAGTCTTGGAAGAGGTATAATAGGAACTATATATAGGAACTAGATTTACCCGGGCGCGATGCACAAACAAATATTTATTTTAATTATCATCTAACATATAAATAATTATTTACAAAAGTTTTAATTATTTAAAATGATCAAATTTATAAAACACATTATAAATTAAAGTTCTTAATTGACATTAATTTAAATATAATTTCTTGGAAGTTGGAATTTGAGTTGTCATGCAGGACATAATAAAGGCTGTTGGAAGAAAACTATAATTATTTGTCATACAAAAATCGAAAAAATCAATAGCTTTTTGTTGTTTCCTAGAATTGGGATAGCTTAAATAAATAGACGACACTAAAAAAAATTGAAAATATTTTTGTCTATTTTTTTAATAACAATGTTTGTTTATTTATTTTTAATAGGAACATATTAATTTTAACTCACAATATTTACAATTGAGTAGCGACATCTTTTTTCATATTTTTTTTGGAAGCATTGTCCAATTTTTATTTACACCGGGCACACAGTTTTTATAAATTTAAAAGTTTAAAGTATAAATTAATAGTAATTTGCATTAGACTTAATTTATTCAATTATCTACTTTCTCTCCGTCCCACAGGAGTAGTCTTATTTTCCATTTTTGTTTGTCCCGTAAAATAGTCACATTTTCCTAAAATGACAATTTTTTTTTATATTCATTAATAAAATATTAATTCCATTACACTCACAAACATTGGTAACTGTGCCCGGAAGAAATGAGACTACTCATGTGGGACGGAGGAAGTATAATTTTTTAATGATAATGCAAACTCCCCTATCACAAATAATATTAAGAACGAAATAATGAGAGAGAGATCGAGTGAGAGAGGGATTTGAATGAGAGAGAGAGAGAAAGAGATTTGAGAAGGTAGCTGCCGGACGGTTGCCATTTTAGTTGGAAGAGGTGACCATCCGATGGAGGAACGAAAACCCCAACCATCATCTACCACGCGCCAGAGTATAAAGATAGTCGCTGCTAGAGCACCCGTCACCATCGGACGACCACTGAACAGCCAGAGCCACTAAGCCGAGCAAATCAGTGTCGTAAACGTGAACCAAATCGCGACTGCTCTAATATTGATGTCTTTGAGCGCTTCATACTTCGTCGGAGCTGAGATCTGAATACCTTCATGCGCCATCGTCGGAATCAGGCAAATCGTCCAACCATGGTCAATTTCTGCGCGACTGAGCTTTGTTAGTAAGTACATGTGTTCAACTCTCACTTTCTACTTATTATAATGTGTCTATATATTTCACAGTTGTTTGAGGATGCGTTGAAAAATGATTGCATTTGAGATTTTGAAAAAGCAATGGAGAAGCTGCAGTTCTTAAATATGGCACAGCTTTGATGAAGGGCATAATAACTCTTGTGGTCTTCTTTGATAAATATTCCCTCCGTCCCATATTATTAGTCCCCAATTGAAATGTCACGATAACCAATATTTGTGAGTGTAGTTGAATTAATATTTTATTGATGAGTATAAAAAAGTTTATCATTTTAGGAAAGAGGACTAATAAATGGGACAGACAAAAAAAGTAAGTGAGACTAATAAATTGGGACGGAGGGAGTACATTTCTCAACCGCTCTTCTCTCAAGTCTCAACTCGACCTACGTGCATCAATGAAGATTTGAAAATGTTATTAAGCTTTTAAGCTAAAGATTTTTATACAACTTACCAAATATCTCTCTCTTACCACTTGAAAAGCATAGATCATTTCTTTTCACTTTGAATTTTATTCCTAGCTTTCATCTAAAAATAAAAGAATTCCGTCAGTGATTGAAAACTTGCTTTAATTAATAAATTAATGGAAAGAAGATTTTCTTATTTTTTTAATCTTACCTGAAGCTAACAATTTCTCTAATTGTTTGATTGCAGAATTCAGACATTTTTGTTGAGTATAGACCTTTTGCCTCCTTGCACATGGATGATGATTCCATATCTCTTTCTCTAATGCTTAAAAATAAAATTTCTCACTTCAAGAAAAAAAAAATAGCAAATTAGGCAGGATGGAGGTTTATTGAAAATAAGGAGGGTTAAAATGATTTTGTAATGGCCTTTTATGTAAGTAAATGAGCGGTAAAAATGCTTAAAATTCAAAATTTGAAAATGGGTAGTCGAAAAGTTTAAAATTCAAAATTACCTTGAATTAGATGAAAATTAATATTATAATTCTTGTCAACTAGATGACACTGAAAATTTCAATAATGGACTTTCATGGAAAACTAAAAAATTTACTAGCAGACTTTCCATACATGTACATGCCTTTTGAGTTTCGGCGGACTATTTTTACAGAATTACAACAGTATTTTTCAGTTTTGTTAGAGCATCTACAATCATACTACTCCATACTACTTCTTATGTGTGCCAAGTCAACAACTATTTCTACTTTAAATTATTTCAAATTTTATTCCACTATTATACTACCTTAACTTTAACTATTTATAGGTCTCACTTGTCATAACTAATATATATTAATATAATCAAATAAATTAATTAATTTGATTAGATAATAGGGAAAACTTGGTATTCTATCTCAAAATTTCCAATTTCTCAGAATTCTATCCCAATAATTTTTTATCAGGTAATTCTATCAAATATTTTAATTCTTTCCCTGAATTCTATCCCAATAAATTTTTATCCGGTAATTCTATTCTATATTTTTATTCTATCAATTAATTTTATCCCGAATAGTTAATGAAGTTCAAATATTGTTGACTCGATCGTTTTCTTTCATGTGATTGTTGACATGTCATCCACGTAGATATTTATTTATATATTTTAGATTTTTCCAATTTAAAAAAATTCAATGTGATTGTCGATGTTATTTATTTTATTTTATCTACGTGCCATGTTTTAATGGCAAACTTTTTAAAATAAATAAATAAATATCTATGTGGATGACACGTCAACAACCACAATGAATTTTTCCATAAATAAAAACTTTATTTGTTTTTTAAAATTATTCCAATTAAAATATTGCACGTAGATAAAATAAAATAAATAACGTTGACAACCACATTGAGTTCTTAAAAATTGAAGAAATCTAAAATATATAAATAATATCTGCGTGGGTGACACATCGACAATCACATGAAATAAACGATCAAGTTAACAATTTTTTGAATCCCGTTAAGTACTCGGGATAAAATTTATTGATAGAATAAAAAATAGGATAGAATTAACGGATAAAAATTTATTGGGATAGAATTCGGGAAAGAATCAAAATGTAGGATAAAATTACCTGATGAAAATTCTTTTGGATATAATTCGGGGAAATAATCAAAATATAGGATAAAATTAACCGATGTAAATTTTTTAGGATATTCCCAAAAAGTAAATACTTTGGGATAGAATACCCAATTTTCTCTTAAATAATACTACTTACAAAATGAATAACTTGCTGGCTATTGTATCAAATATTAATTACTATGAAAATTATATTTTTAATTTTAATTGAAACAAAAAATTAAAATTAAGATTTTGATAATTAATTGATTCATTAAATAATAGAATACAATTAATGCAATTTAATTCAAGTATAACAATTGACAAACAACTAACATTATATTGAAAAATACATTAATACAAAATACAACACATAAACATAAGATAACATGACTAAACATAAACTAATACAATCAAACATAGAATAACACGAGCAAATGTTAATGAGAAATTACTTAACAATCTTCATTGTGCTCTTCTTTTCTTTATTATCTCCTCGCAGCAGCTTCAGAAGAAGTATTGTCAATTAATTCGTCATAATTTTTTTACGAGCTTTTAAAATTTAAAATAATTTGATAACAATATTAAAACTAAAATTGTTTTCGTAAAAATTGATTAGCTTTTATAAAATAACGGTATTTTTAATAAATTCTCTCTCAAAAAAAAAAACTCTTACTTCTTAAAAAAAAAAGGTAACGAACAGTAAAAATGAAAAAAAAACCCACCCAACAGTCATTGAATCAAAGCAAAAAGAATCCCCACGACCACAAATATTAACTGCATGTGCTACACCCTTTACATGTTTGGACAAATGTGACTTTCACGGTGCGTGTATCAATTTTGGTGGTGGGACCCGCACTTGGTTTGCTACCCAGGTAGCAATTTTGCTACCTTTGCTTCAGTTTCTCTTCTCTTCTCTCTTCCAAATCAGCTTTCTCGTTTTGCCAACTCATCTTCTGCCTCAAAAAATAAACCGTAATGGATGGTCTTATATACTCCCTCTGTTCCATAACATTAATCTTGTTTCATTCCGGCACAAATATTAATAGGGCCGGTCCTGTAATTTTGGAGGCTCCGTGCGAACACAAAAAATAGTGCCCCTAATTTTTTTAATTATAAATAAAAATATTAATAAAATATAATATTCAATATTATGTCAAAGTAAGTTAATTCACTATTTCTTATGACATAGTCGATCGCAAATAATATTTCAATTACTTAAATTTTGAAAAAAATATCTCAGCGTATGCAACGGTAACGGGTATTGATGGAGCCCAAGTAGCAGCTTTGAGAGACGATCCAGTCTACATTCCGAGTGGGCCGATGACTAGAGCTCGAGCAAGGACTTTGAGGGCTGGATTGAACTTATTGATTAAAGATATATGGGCTGCCAATGTTGCCAAATAATCGATGCTGTTGGAAGAATTAAACGAAGACCCAAAAGTTATTAATTTAATTAGATGTAATGATTGGGCTTAGCTTAATTTATTTTAGTTATTTTGGGCCAACATGTTTAGGCCTTAATTAAAGTAATTTTACAATTTAATGTCTTTAATTATTTAAAATAGTTTCCTTATTAGTTTAGGGTTTGAGTTGCCTATATATAGGCCTTGTATGGAACAATTTTGATTCAGTTTTCAGTTTAATAAAATTTGTGAGGTTTTCTCCTTTATTTCTGAAAGCTCAATTTTCGAAAATTCCTATCATCCATAGGGTTTCGATTTCGACTAATCAATTGGACAGGCATATCCATTGGTGGTGTCCTTATTCATATCATTCGTTGTTGGATCAATTCGCTTCTTGGGTCGTAGGAGAATTTATTCTGGACTACGGTACTTGAGGGTTTTCGAATCCAAAGGTGTTGGATCTTCCATCTTCAGTGTTCAGTTTGCTTCCGCGTCGAGTCTGAGTCCTTTCGTTCGAGTTCCTGGGCTGCGATCTAACCCTTCCTGGCGAGGATCGTATCATTTTGGTATCAATATCCAGGTCGTACCCTTCCTTTTCCTTTGTCTTCAATTTTCGTGTCTGTCTCAAAAAAAAAAATCGAGTCTTGTTCTTGTTTCCTGTCCTTTGTGATTCGTAATTTTCTTCGTGTCTTGTTCCTGGTTGTGAGAGTCGAAAATTTGGGGAGTGTTAGGGTTTGATATTTGAGTTTCCTTGTGTGTCAAGATTTGAATTAGCCTTCTTACCATATTAGATTAAGTCAAATCTTTCCTTATATACCTTTTACCTTATTCATATCTTATTTCCTTGGTGTCCATATTATTTTCTTCTTGATTGAATTACCAAACAATTTCAATTTGGTAATTAGTTTTAAAAAAAGGGGGCGAAAATAAAAATAAAAAAAGAGAAAAATTCAAAAAAAAAAAAAAGTTAGAGTTCGAAGAGAAAAAAATATTCGTCAAAAA
>JAPKLW010000053.1:876115-984843 GCA_026898455.1 Plectranthus barbatus | reverse complement strand
AAAAAAAAAATCAAAAAAAAATAAAAGTTAGAGTTCGAAGAGAAAAAAATATTCGTCAAAAAAAATATCGAAAAAAGTGTTGGGAAAGAAAAAAAGAAGGGTAGCAAAATTAAATCAAAAATCCCTAATTTCTTGATTTCTACTAGTGCCTTTTTTGCCTTTTCTGTTGGGTTTGGTCGTTTTTGTCGTAACTTTTGCGTCCGTTGTCTGTTTTTGGCTTAATTGTACTTTTCGGAAACGTCTCGGCGAGACGATCAAGACTCACTGCTATGCTGTGATATAAGGTGCTTTTAGACCAAATTCCTTTGTTTTCGAATAGTTATTGCCCTCCGAAGTTTTTTCCGAAAAAATTTTCTGTCCGTTTTTGGTCCTTTACCTTCCTAGGGTCTTCTAGAGTCTTCCCGTCCTGTTGGTTTGTCGAATTGAAGTCCGTAAAATTTTATAAGAAATTTTGAGCTTTTTGGAAGGGAGAAAATAGTGGTAAAAGGCAAGAGTGTGTGAGATTAATAGAGTGATTGAAAAAAGCCATCTATACTGAGAGTGATACACGAGTGTGAGTGCTTTGACATAACTGAGTGATACACGAGTGTACGTGAGGTGGTGAGGTCCTTCTATTGTTTGTTTATCTAACCTTTCTTGCAGGTATGACTAAATCTAATGATTCTGATGAGGTGAGCTTATTGGTGGTGGTCAGGTCAAGTACATGATGGAGGCCATGAAATCTGAATTGGTTAGGTTGGTGAAGAGTGAGATGAATGCTATGCATCAGCGAATGGATGACTTTGAGATCTCTGTGACAGAAAAGACTCGACGAGACTCATCTGATAGTCATAAGAGTACTGGAAAAGGAGGACGTGCCAACCGAGGTGGACGAAGAGATTCGTATAGGAGACAGAATCCTCAGTATGAGGAGGATGCCGATGATTATGCTGAGGAGGAGTCATATGATAACAATCATGGGACAATCAAGATGAACATCCCGTCCTTTCAGGGAAAGAATCACCTCGAGTTGTATCTGGAGTGGGAGCGAAAGGTGGAGATGATGTTCGAGTGCCATAACTACTCTGAGTTGAAGAAAGTAAAGCTAGCTGCAGTAGAGTACTCTGATTACGCTCTCGTGTGGTGGGATCAGTTGGTCAGTAGTCGGAGGAGGAATAGGGAGAGATCTATAGATACATGGGATGAGATGAAGGCTGGGATGAGGAGGCGGTTTGTGCCAAATCATTATTACCGAGAGTTGTATAACAAGCTGCAGAGTTTGAGGCAGGGTACCCGGAGTGTGGATGAGTACTATAAGGAGATGGAAGTGACTATGATCCGAGCCAATGTAGGAGGATAGAGAGGCAACGATGGCTAGGTTTCTGGCCGGTCTGAATTGGGTGATCCGGAATACATTGTAGCTGCAGCATTATGTCGAGCTGGAAGACATGGTCCACATGGCCATCAAGATTGAGGGACAGCTCAAGAGGAGGGGCAACGACAGTAATTCGAGGCAGAACCCCACAGGCTGGAGAGAATACCAGGCTGGAAGTGGTTCAACACCTAAGCGAGCTCCGTGGAAGAAGGAAGAGGAGCAGCCTCGAGGGGAGAAGAAGCCGTTTGTGAAGCCCAGGTCAGACTCCACAGCTCAAGGTAAAACTGTTACCACTGATTTTCGTAATAGGGACCGCAAGTGCTATAAGTGTCAGTGTTTTGGGCATATTGCTAACGATTGCCCAAATCGGAGAGTCATGGTGATTCGAGATGATGGAGAGATTGTGACTGATGAAGAGACTGACCCGGAGATGCCTGATTTGGATGATCCTGATGAAGATGTAGAAGAGATTGAGGCGCCTGCAGCGCTGAATTTTGTGATGAGAAGGGCTTTGAATACACAACCTGCAGCCGGAGATGTGGAGCAGATGGAGAACATCTTTCATACACGTTGTCATATCAACGATAAGGTCTGCAGCATGATTATAGATGGAGGTAGCTGCACCAATGTGGCGAGTCAGTCGATAGTGACGAAGCTAGGGTTACAGGTGATGAAGCACCCTAGGCCATACAAGCTGCAGTGGCTGAATGATAGTGGTGTCATCAAAGTAGTGAAGCAAGTCAAGGTGCCATTTCGCATTGGGAAATATGAGGATGAGGTGCTGTCTGATGTGATTCCTATGCAGGCGAGTCATATACTTTTGGGGCTTCCGTGGCAGTTTGATAGGCGTGTGAAGAATGATGGCTTCACAAACAAGTATGCCTTCGAGTACAAGCAGAGAAAGATCTCACTTGTTCCTCTGACCCCTAAACAAGTCTATGAGGATCAAGTTCAGTTGCAGAAGGAGTCGGGTGATGAGATGCAGCCACGAAGTAATAAGGAGAAAGGGGTGGTGCAACAATCCTTTCTAGCTAGGGTTGGGGATCTGAAGTGGGAGGTTCATGAGGAGAAAGCAATGGTGTTGCTGATCTACAAGGAGAATATGGTTTTAACTAACATTCCTGATTCTCTACCCCCTTCTATTTCCTCTCTTTTGCAGGATTTTGAGGATGTTTTTCCAGATGATACCCCAGCCGGGCTGCCACCCATTCGTGGGATTGAGCATCAGATAGATTTCGTGCCGGGAGCAACCCTTCCAAATAGACCAGCTTACCGAACCAGCCCGGAGGAGACGAAGGAGTTGGAGAGGCAGACTGGAGAGTTGCTGGCCAAAGGGCACATGAGAGAGTTTGAGTCCTTGTGCAGTTCCAGTTTTGCTAGTGCCCAAGAAGGACTCGACCATGAGGATATGCTGCGATTGCCGAGCTATCAACAACATTACGGTTAAGTATCGCCATCCTGTCCCTCGTTTAGATGATATGTTAGATGAATTATATGGCGCTTGTGTGTTTTCTAAGATAGATCTGCGAAGTGGATATCATCAGATTAGAATTAAGGAGGGAGATGAGTGGAAAACTGCTTTTAAAACCAAACTTGGGTTGTATGAGTGGTTAGTCATGCCTTTTGGTTTAACCAATGCTCGTAGTACTTTTATGCGTCTTATGAACCACGTTTTGAGAGCTTTTATTGGCAGATTTGTTGTGGCTTATTTTGATGACATTCTGATTTATAGTAGGAGTTATGATGAGCACTTTGAACATTTGAAGTCTGTTTTGGATGTGCTTCGCAGGGAAAGACTGTTTGCTAACATGAAGAAGTGCATCTTTTGCACGGATAAGTTGGTGTTTTTGGGTTTTGTTGTTAGTGCAGACGGAGTACAGGTGGATGAAGAAAAGATTCGAGCAATCAAGGAGTGGCCGCAGCCTAAGAATGTCGGCGATGTTCGCAGCTGTCACGGACTTGCCAGCTTTTATAGGCGTTTTGTACCCCATTTTAGCAGCATTGCAGCCCCATTAACTGAAGTGATTAAGAAGATTGTGGAGTTCAGATGGGGAGAAGAGCAAGAGAAGGCTTTTGAGTTGCTGAAGAACAAGTTGACCCATGCCCCGGTATTATCTCTTCCTAACTTTTCTAAGACATTTGAGATTGAATGTGATGCTTCTGGGGTTGGTATTGGTGCATATTTGATGCAAGGAAGAGGCCCGTGGCATGCTTCAGTGAGAAGCTGAACGGTGCAACGCTAAATTATCCTACCTACGATAAGGAGTTGTACGCCTTGGTGAGAGCCTTAAAAACGTGGCAGCACTATTTGTGGGCTAAGGAGTTCATCATTCACACCGATCATGAGTCGTTGAAGCATCTGAAGGGGCAACATAAGCTGAACAAGAGGCATGCAAGATGGATGGAGTTTGTAGAGACTTTTCCTTACGTCATCAAGTACAAGCAAGGTAAGGAAAATGTGGTGGCCGATGCACTGTCTCGCAGGTATGCCTTGATCTCTACTTTAGATGCTAAGTTGCTTGGGTTTGAATGCATTAAGCGTCGGTATGCATCTAATGAGGATTTTGGTGACATTTATGCTGCATGTGAGACATCTGCTAGTGGTGAATATTTTAGACATGATGGTTTTCTATTTAGGAGAAATAAGTTGTGCATTCCTAGGTGTTCTCTACGAGAGTTATTGCTGTTAGAGTCTCATGGAGGTGGTTTAATGGGTCATTTTGGTATTTCTAAGACTTTGGCTGTGTTGCATGAGCATTTCTTTTGGCCTCGCATGAAACGTGATGTTGAGAGGATCTGTGGTAGATGCATTACTTGTAAACAGGCTAAGTCTAGGTCTAGTTCCCATGGATTGTATACACCTTTACCTATTCCTACTGCACCTTGGATTGATATTTCTATGGATTTTGTGCTAGGTTTGCCACGTACTGTGCGTGGTAGTGATTCTATATTTGTTGTTGTTGATAGGTTTTCTAAGATGGCACATTTTATTCCTTGTCATAAATCTGATGATGCATCACATGTTGCTAATTTGTTCTTTAGGGAAGTTGTGAGATTGCATGGTCTTCCTAGGACAATTGTTTCTGATAGAGATTCTAAGTTCTCGAGTTACTTCTGGAAGACTTTGTGGTGTAAGTTAGGAACTAAACTGTTGTTTTCTACTACTTGTCATCCACAAACTGATGGTCAAACTGAAGTAGTTAATAGGACTTTATCTGCTTTGTTGAGAGCTGTACTTAAGAAGAATATTAAGAATTGGGAAGAATGTTTGCCTCATGTTGAGTTTGCTTATAATCGTTCAGTTCATTCTGCTACTCAGTTTTCTCCTTTTGAGGTTGTGTATGGGTTTAATCCTTTAACTCCTTTAGATTTTTCTCCTTTACTTGTGCAAGAGTTTACTAACCTTGATGGGCAGAAACGAGCTGATTTTGTGAAGCAGATTCATGAGAATGCTAGGCAGAACATTGAGCGCCGTACTGAGCAGTATGTCAAGTAGGAGAATAAAGGGCGCAAGAAGATGTTGTTTGAGCCTGGAGATTGGGTTTGGCTGCATATGAGAAAGGAGAGGTTTCCTTTGCAGCGGAGATCGAAGTTGTTACCTCGAGGAGATGGTCCCTTCCAAATGGTGGACAAAGTGAATGATAATGCATACAAGTTGGACTTACCCGGTGAGTATGATGTTAGTGCTACATTTAATGTTGCTGATTTAAGTCCTTTTGATGTAGGTGATAGCTTGGATTTGAGGACAAATCCTCTTGAAGAGGAGGGGAATGATGGAGCCCAAGTAGCAGCTTTGAGAGACGATCCAGTTTACATTCCGAGTGGGCCGATGACTAGAGCTCGAGCAAGGACTTTGAGGGCTGGATTGAACTTATTGATTAAAGATATATGGGCTGCCAATGTTGCCAAAGAATCGATGTTGTTGGAAGAATTAAACGAAGGCCCAAAAGTTATTAATTTAATTAGATGTAATGATTGGGCTTAGTTTAATTTATTTTAGTTATTTTGGGCCAACATGTTTAGGCCTTAATTAAAGTAATTTTCGAATTTAATGTCTTTAATCATTTAAAATAGTTTCCTTATTAGTTTAGGGTTTGAGTTGCCTATATATAGGCCTTGTATGGAACAATTTTGATTCAATTTTCAGTTTAATAAAATTTGTGAGGTTTTCTCCTTTATTTCTGAAAGCTCAATTTTCGAAAATTCCTATCATCCATAGGGTTTCGATTTCGACTAATCAATTGGACAGACATATCCATTGGTGGTGTCTTTATTCATATCCTTCGTTGTTGGATCAATTCGCTTCTTGGGTCGTAGGAGAATTTATTCTGGACTACGGTACTTGAGGGTTTTCGAATCCAAAGGTGTTGGATCTTCCATCTTCAGTGTTCAGTTTGCTTCCGCGTCGAGTCTGAGTCCTTTCGTTCGAGTTCCTGGGTTGCGATCTAACCCTTCCTGGCGAGGATCGTATCAGGTATTGACATGTATGAAATTATTCAATATTTTTAAGTAAGTCAATATATCTAAAGTGGTGCAAAAAATATATATCGAACGGTCTTTAGTTTATGAAACAACGGTTGAAAATTAACAAAATTAAATTAAACTAACTGAATTCTAAAAAAAATCAGACAAAATAACATTAAGAATTCAAAACTATACAAGTAACTAGTCAACAATGCACAAAAAATCTAAAACCATGTAGTTGTGAAATTTGACAAAACTCATCAAATAAACGCTATATATGTATCCAAAAAACAAAAATAAAATTAAGAATTACCTAACTACTGTAACATGTAGATGATGAGACATTTAATTTTTTAGAAGAATAAAATTTTTGTGGCCAATTATGTGACGATTATTGTAAATATTTGTTTTTAATTAGTAACATATATCATCATACTCATATAGTTGAACAAATACATCTTAATATCTTGTCTAGTTTTTTTTAAATTTAGATTGAACTAAATATTTGTGTTAGGAACTTAGGATAAATATAAATTATAGTTTTTTGTTAATCTGTCTAGTTAAGCTAAAAACTAAGTTTTTTTAGTTTTTTTTTTAATGTGTACTAAGATAAATTAACATAATATTACTACTATTTTTTTTTAAAATGGTACCCCTCTCATTTGGAGGCCCCGGTGCGGCGCACCTCTCGTACGGCCTCAAGGCCGGCCCTGGATATCAATGCGAGTAGAGATAGAGGAAATTAATATTTTATTAGTGAGTGTGTATTAATTTTCCATTTTATGAAAGATGACTAATGTTTGGGACAGACGAAAAAGGAAAACATGACTAATATTGTGGGACGGAGGGAGTATTATATTAAATAGATTTAGTTGGTCACCGTTTTCGAGAATTTTGACGGGATTTTGTTAAGATTTTCGAAACTGTTTTGGTATATTATATAGATGTGTCTTTTACTTTATGCTCCAAATTTCACTGGAGTACGATTGGATTTTTGTACAGTGGGATTAGTGGTGTGGTTCAGATCAAGAATGTCTCCCCTCCAAATCAGAAATTGTTGACATGGGTGCAGCGAAGAAGGGCACAATGGGCTATGAAGGGAGAGGAAGAAAAAACAGAGCGGCGAAAGGAAGAGAAAACCTCACATGGAGGGAACCAAACCAAACCTTAACCCTAAGGGGGAGGAACCAAGCTCTCGCCTAGAGAGAAAAAATCCGACGTCTATATATTTAAGCTTCTTGCAATTAATTGAATCTCAAACTTTATTAAATATATTTCAAACTTCAATAATTTCAAAATAATTATGCGCGACTTTTATAGTATGACTGGTAATTTTACATGAAAAAATCAGATTATGTGGAATTTTTTCAACCTCCAAAAAATTCATCTTTTTTTCACCCATTCAAATAATTAAGTAAAAAATAGTAAAAATGGGTATCCAAGAAAAATTGCTTCGTTGCCAAGATTCAATTCTCAGTCGTAGCCGATTTTATTTTGAATTAAATGAAATATGTTTAATATGAATATTGATAAAATGTAGAAGAGAAAGCCATGGAAAAGGAGATTTACTTCTTATTTCTTCACTCACAAAAATGAAGAGTGCATTGCACTGATATATACAGCTCAATAAATAACAAACTCACGCCTAGCACATTCTATTCTAACTACATTAGATGCTAAATCAACGGTGTAGATAATGGAGCAGAAATATGCTAGAATCTACGGAGGGAATTCCTTCAGATTTCCTTCTGGATTATTCATCTGTTTAACCCGTAAATTACACGTCAATGACCCGTGTGAAGGAGGTGAGATATTTTGTGCAGCACGTGTGCATGGGTCCTGCATGAGATTTTGCTGTGAGGTCGATGTGGGATATAAGAACTGTATTACCCCCCCTTCAAGCTGAACTTGGCGAAGGTTCAGCTTGGACACCAAGGAAGCAAAGCTAGAGATCGAGAGAGATTTGGTAAACAGGTCAGCAATCTGGAGATGAGAACGAATATGCTGCAGACGGATGAATCCTGACTTAAAAGAATCACGAACAACGTGGCAGTCTATTTCGAGATGTTTAGTGCGCTCGTGAAATACGGGATTCTCAGTGATATGAAGCGCAGCCTGACTGTCACACCATAAAGAAATAGGTAGAAGAGCAGGGCAAGCAAAGTCACGAAAGATAAAAGATATCCACTGCAACTCTCGGACGGTGGCAGCTAAAGCACGATATTCGGCCTCGGCAGAAGAACTGGAAACTGTGGTTTGTTTCTTAGTCTTCCAAGATATTAAACAACCACCCCAAAAAATGCAAAAACCAGTTAAAGAACGCCGAGTCGAACGGCAAGCACCCCAATCAGCATCACTGTAAGCATGAAGCGTGAAATCATTGGTGGAAGAGTAAAATAGGCTACGGGATGGACAAAGAGCAAGGTAACGCAACACGTGAATAGCTGCTAACCAATGGGACTGACGAGGTGATTGCACAAACTGACTAAGCTGTTGGACAGCATAAGTGATGTCGGGGCGAGTGTAGTTGAGGTAGAGAAGACGCCCAACAAGACGGCGGTACTGCTCGGGATTATCAAGCAGAGGAGAAGGGTCCGCATCAACAGCTAAAAAATGATGACCCGGAGGCAATGGTGTAGCGGCTGGCTTGCAATCAAGAAGACCGGCATCTCGCAAAATATCATTGGCAAACTTTGTTTGGCTAATGAAAATGCCAAGCTCAGAGCGAACAAATTCCATCCCCAAAAAATAATTCACTGCACCAAGATTCTTAATAGTAAAAGCCTCATGTAAATAAGACTTAGCATGCTCCATCAAACCCAAATCAGAGCCGGTAAGAAGCACGTCATCAACATAAACCAGGAGGAAAAGAGATTGATTACCCTTGGAGTAGGAGAAGAGGCAGTGGTCATGAGCAGACTGCACAAAGCCAAAAAAATGGAGTTTGGAAGTAAACTCCAGATTCCACTGACGAGACGCCTGCTTGAGGCCATAGAGCGACTTCCGCAACCGACATACGTTGCCCTTGCCAGCTTTAGTGTATCCAGGAGGAGGCACCATATAAATTTCTTCAGACAAGGACCCATGTAAGAATGCGTTATTGATATCCAGTTGATGTAAATGCCAGCCTTGTGCAGCAGCAAGAGCAATCAATATACGAACAGTGACAACCTTGGCAATGGGAGAGAATACCTCCGTATAATCCTCGCCTTCAATTTGAGTGAATCCCTTGGCAACGAGGCGAGCTTTGTAGCGCTCTATACTGCCATCCGAGTGACATTTAAGTCTGTAAACCCATTTGCAACCGACGGTTTTCTTTCCGGGAGGTAGAGAAGTTATATCCCATGTATGATTTCGTTCAAGGGCGTCAATCTCAGCTTGCATAGCTTCCTGCCATTTCACGTTAGTCCTGGCTTGATTATAAGAAGAAGGCTCTTGCAAAGTAGACAAAAAAGCAACCAAATTAACATGAGCATCAACAATGGAACTAGGAGTGGTGATGGTGTTGTGTTGAGAGATAAGAGAAGTAGTGTGATGAGTGGCAGTGGTGGCGTAATCTTTGAGCTAAGAGGGTGGTTGAGTGACTCGATGGCTTCGCCGAGGAGGAGGAAAAATCAGCGAGGAGGGTGAAGGAGGATCTGGAGCAGTAGGAGATGGAGGAGATGGTTCATTATAGGGAAAGGAGTTGAGAGAGTCATCATCGAGAGAGAAAGATGGAGTAGGAGTAATGTGATGATAGCTGTCTTGATGAGATGGAAAGACGGTTTCATGAAAAACAACATCCCGCGAGACGACTATCTTCTGTAAAGAAGGAATATACATTCTAAAGCCCTTTTGCCCAGGTGGATATCCAACAAAGATCCCAGCAAGAGACCTACTTCCCAACTTATCACGGTGTGGTTTATTTTGCATTACATATCCTAGGCAGCCAAAGACACGCAGTAGGGAGAAGTCAGGAGGTTGATTGTGAAGTAGTTGGTAAGGAGTTTTCCATTTCAGAAGAGGTGAAGGAGTTCGGTTGATTAGGTAGGTAGCTGTGAGAATGGATTCCCCCCAGAATTTTGTAGGTAATTTAGAGTGTAGAAGTAATGAACGGGCAACCTGAATAAAGTGTTGATGTTTTCTATCCACAACACCATTTTGTTGTGGAGTGTAAGGGCAAGAACGATGGTGAAGTATACCAAATTCAGTGAATAAACGATGGCAAGAAGAGTTGACAAATTCACTGCCATTATCCGATCGAATGATTTTTATGGATCGACCAAATTGTGTAAGGGTATATTTGATGAATGTATGTAAGACTGAGCTAACTTGGGACTTGAAACGGATTAAGAAAGTCCAAACACTTCTGCTAAAATCATCAACCAGGGTGACAAAGTAACGACAACCATTTAGGGAAGCAATGTTATATGGCCCCCACAGATCAATATGAACCAAATCGAAAATATGTTGGCTTTTGATTGAACTGGAAGGAAAGCTGTAACGTTTTTGTTTAGATAAACTGCACACATTACAGGGTACATTATTACATTCCCCAGAAAGAGGAAGAAAACTAGATAAGTGAGATAAAATGAGGTCGGAAGGATGACCCAAACGAGAGTGCCACAGGGTAGTAGAGATCACTTTATTGTGGCAGGGTGTGCGGCTGATTAAAGCTGAAGATGAGGTGAGAGCAGCTTGAATGGACTGAGGAGAAAAGGAGTGTTTATCCAGAACATAGAGATCTCGAATAACTCTGCCTGCTGCAAGGATAACATGAGATCTAGGGTCCTGTATTAAGAAATGTGATTTGTGAAAAGTACAATATAGGCTAGAGTCAGTAGCAAGTTTACGAACCGAGAGCAGATTGAATTTAAATGCTGGAACTAAAAAAACAGATTGCAAAGTAATAGATGAAGACATAGTTGTTGTGCCTAGGTGGGAAACTGATTGTGAGCTGCCATCAGGAAGTGATATAGGTGTAGAAACAGAGACAGCTCGAATATCAGAAAGGAGATTAGAATTGAAACTCATGTGACAAGTTGCTCCTATGTCTACAATCCAAGAATCCGCTTCAAAACAATCAATAGAACTAAAGCAAAAAATGGAAGCATTACCTGCAAAATCATCATCAAAGGACCACGCTAAATTAGCTTGTGCGACACCATCAGTTGAGGCTTTGTCTCTGGCCATCTTTTGAATTTCCTCAACCCCAGTAAGCAAGGAGTCGTTCCAGTCTAAAGGTGAATCAGAACCCCGTGTAGCCACCAGAGCTTTCTTCTCCTTCGAACCATCCCACCAATCTGGGTAACCTTTAAGCTTGAAGCAGAAATCCATGGTATGACCCGTCCTCCTGCAATGCTTGCAATAGAGAGATCCCTTGTCTTTTCTCTCAAATGACCGAGGACGCCTATCATCTTTAGACCATGGGCGTGTTCCTCTAGCAGCCATGGCAATGTTGTCGGACGTCATATGCAACTGGTCAGTAATCAGCTTATTCTTCTCGGATTTTAACATAGTGGAATAAATCTTGCTAATCGGAGGGAGTGGCTCCATTAAGAGAATTTGGCTTCTCTCAACATCAAAGGCATCATTAAGACCGAGCAGAAACTCAACTGCTACATCCTCACTGTTGATCGCCGCATAGCGTTGTGCCATGGCTTTGGTAGCTGCGCGTGCTCCAGCCAGATACGATAATTAGCATCTGTAAGGGGAAAAGAAACAAGAGGAATCCCAGGGTGATTAGCTCCATGTAAAAACAACTGCTCTTCATAACGAGCATCCTCCGTGGTTTTGGCCGCCATAGAAAAGAACGAGAGTACCATGATCGATTAGAACTAGTGAGCCATGGCTCTGGTACCATGATAAAATGTAGAAGAGGAAGCCATGGAAAAGGAGATTTACTTCTTATTTCTTCACTCACAAAAATGAAGAGTGCATTGCACTGATATATACAGCTCAAGAAATAACAAACTCACGCCTAGCACATTCTATTCTAACTACATTAGATGCTAAATCAACGGTGTAGATAATGGAGCAGAAATATGCTAGAATCTACGGAGGGAATTCCTTCAGATTTCCTTCTGGATTATTCATCTGTTTAACCCGTAAATTACACGTCAATGACCCGTGTGAAGGAGGTGAGATATTTTGTGCAGCAATTGTGCATGGGTCCTGCATGAGATTTTACTGTGAGGTCGATGTGGGATATAAGAACTGTAATAAATATATTTATTTAAACTCATATATTTAAATGTCTTAAAAATTTAAATATGTGATGTACTTCAATTATTGCATCCGAACTGTAGTAAATTTATTTATTTTTTCATTACTACACCCGAGAATACAATAGTAAATTTATTTATTTTTTCTGGTCACTGTATATTTGATAATCAAATCAATAGTTTAAACTTTAAAGTATTGATGCGATATTTTTAAAAAATTTACATGTTTGGTTAATTAACAGGGATAAAGGCCAATTTAATCATTCGACTTGATAGTATCAAATTAGCCCCTTTGTAATTATTTGACTCACTTAAATCCTCAACTTTAAAAATTGGCTCATTTAAACTCCTTAATTTTTAAAATGACTAATATGCCCTTTTAAAGAGATGGTAAACAATTTTTTATTTTCTTTTGTTTTACATATTTTATTTTATTTTTTATTTGTGTAAATAAAAATACTCAACGTAATAAAAGATACACAAAATATTTATTATATTTGTTTTGGATTATGTAACTTCCTAAATATTTAATTTATTATATATTATAAATAAAACTTCACATACATAAATTTATAAATTCTCGTGATCAAAATTCAAATAATAATACATGCCAGTTTCTAGCATTCAGGATAGGAAAAGTTGTTTGCTTCATTATCTGTGTCAATAATATTTCCATGCAAAATATTAAATAATCTATATATACTTAAAGGGGAATCCCTCCTAAAAAAAAATCTATATCTATCTATATCTATATATATATTAAAACAAAACCGGGGGACAAATATGTAAAATACTGTAAAATAACTAAAATATAGTTGATATAATAACCATAAAATAACTAAAATACCTATATAAATATATTGTAATAGATATTCCCAAATCTTTTCACTTTCTTTTTAAATTTTCAATAATATGTCCATATTTTTTTTCTATATAATGTACAAATTATTTAAATCTATCTATATATTAGTAAAAATCTAATTAGCTTGGTTTTTTATTTTCCAGCGTTCTTTTCGTTAATTTTTACACTAAAATTAACGCATTAACTTATTTAACTCAACTAATAATAAAATTTTATTTATTTTAATTCACATATCAATTTAATTATTCTTAGCCTAATAACAATATTCCTCAAATATAGTCAGATTTAAACAGTATTGAGATATTAATATCTTTTGAGACTTTTTCCCATCTATAAATAATTATCTTTTTTAGTTCAATTTATTATGAATAATACTTTTTCACTTATTTCATTATTTATATTAAAGGGTAATAAAGGGTAATTATGTACGAGGGAAGAAAGAGAAGTTTAATGAGCAAGTGTCCAAGTATCATATACTAAAGGGTAATTATGTATATCTATAATTTATGGAATATTCTATCCCATACTTTTAAATTTATGGAATTCTATCATACACTATTTTTATTAATGAAATCTCATCCTAATATTTGACTTCATCAATTTTATGCCACATCATTTATAAAATGCCATGTTGGAAGTCCACATCAGCCTTTGAGTTGACATGGATATATGATGTGGCAAATATTTATTTTTTATTTTCTAAATATTTTTATTAGAAAAGCTATACAATTTATTTTTTACGTTAATTTTAAATTTTATGTAAATCTTTTAATTCTTTTTGGATTTTTAAGATGACACGTTGCATTCTTAAATTTAAATACATCTATCAAATTTAATATTCAATAGTTAATACTAATTTCTTATTATCGAATAATTAATATCAAATAAAATTTCATTTAGCTAAATAATGATCATTAATTAAAATTAAAATATTAATATTAAAGTTATTCTTTTAAAAAAATATGTTTAGGACTTTTAATTTCCTATACTTATTTGTAGATAAAGCTTATTTCATAAACTTATACTAATGGCTTGCGCAGGACAGCTATAAATGAAAGTGGTAGTAGTGTGCGGCGACACCAACAAAACAAAAAAATTGTTGTTATAAAAAACTACAAATTAATTTGATGGAATGTTGAATGAAAGTATGCATAAATTTTGTAGATAGAGACGTAAAAAATAATGAGAAAAATGCTGGAAGGCACGGCGAAGATAAAGGAACATATATGGCAGTGGAGATATAAATTAAATAATGAGAACTTAATATTAATTATTGAATAATAAATTTGATAATTAAAATTCAAAAGTGGATTGTGCCCATCAATTATATTTTGAATTCTAAAAAATTTTAAATATAATAGAATTAATGATTAACTTCAATTATAAAATTAACTTACAAAATTTTAAATTTTATAACTTTTTCTAATAGAATATGTAGAAAATAAAAAAAAAATTAAAAAAAATCGCCACATCAAAGGTTGATGTGGACTGCCAACATGATAATATATAAACAATGTGGCATTACATTGATGATGTCAAATGGATTGGGATGAAATTCCATAAATAAATATAATGTAGGATAAAATTACATAAACTTAATAGTATGTGATAGAATTCTATAAATTTGAGATAAATAAATTTGATTCGAATATATTGTAAAGTGGATTTGATTTTCTTCACACGTGTAAAAGGTATTGAAACAACACCACACACCTTAATTTAGAGCAAAAAAGTACAAGACCTATTTATCTGGCTTACAACTAATCCATTAAAATTCGTGTTTGAAAAATATATTTGAGAAATTATTATAACATAGCCTACGGATGAGTAAATATGTTCTTTTTTGTTGATGAAAGATTTAAAAAGTTTGAATCACTTATGAAGTTGTGAATATTTGTTTACATTTAAACATATTAGTTTGATTTCCAACAAAATTTGTGTGGAAAAAGAAAATAAGAGAATGGGTTAAAAGGAAACATGGTTTTTGAATAGGAATATGCTACTACTATGTTCCACCAGAAAGTGGTGATTTATACTATATCAGAATGTTGATAAATATTGTTCGTGGTGCTGAATGCCACGAGGATATGATGTTTATAGATGGAGTTCAATATGAGTCATATTAAGATGCATGTTTTGCTTTATGTTTGTTGGAATGTTCATTAATGGAATAACTGAAGAAAGTTATTGGGGGACTTCAGAGTCTATTAGACAATTATTTTGCAATCTACTCACTACAACGTCGATGAGCAAACCCGAAGTTTTATGAGAGATGTGTTGGACTTATCTTTGGGATGATATACTTTATAAAAGGCACAAAGATTCTGCAAATCCAGGTATATAACTCTTTTTTTTTCATACACACACACACTATAAAGTATCTTACGTTGGTTGAACATGAGAAAATATTGCAAAAGACCGGAAAAAATCTTGAAGATTTCAGTGAGTTTCCCTATACAAGTTCACAATATTTCTTTGGAAGTGGGAATCGATTAATAACGGATGAAATGAACTATAATCGTGAAGAATTAGCATCTAAACATACATACTGCTTGGAAAAGCTACCAGATGAATAACGTCATGTGTACGATGTAATTATGGAAAAAGCTAAATTTGATGGTTCTGCTGTATTCGTTGTCTGTGGTTATGGTGGTACCGGTAAACCTTTTCTTTGGAAGACCTTATATGCTGCAATAAAAAGTAAATGCCACATAGTTCTAAATGTTGCTTCAAGCGAAATAGCATCTTTGTTGTTGCCTGGTGGAAGAACAGCTCACTCGAAAATTTCCATTCCACTGACTCTTTATGAGAATTCAACTTGCAACATAAAACAAGGAACTCCATTAGTTGAATTGATTATAAATTGCAAGCTTATTATTTGGGATGATGCTCCTATGATGCACAAGTATTGTCTTGAAGCTCTTGGTCGAACCATGAAGGATCTGATGCGGTTTAAGAATAGTTCATCATGCAAGCTACCATTTGGTGAAAAAATAATGATCTTTAGTGGTGATTTTAGGCAAATATTGTCTGTTATACCGAAGGAAAAAAGATAAGACATTGTCAATGCCACTATCAATTCATCATATTTACGGAAAGATGTGATAGTTTTAAGGTTGACGAAATATATGCGACTCCAAAATATAAGCTATGAAGTTGAAGCCTCTGAATTAAAAACATTTTCAAAGTGGGTTGCATCAATTGGAGATGGTGATAATGATGGATAAGAAAATGTCCAAATACTTATGATATTTATCTTAACTTTTCTGGAGACCCTGTAGAGGCAATTGTCAAAAGCACGTATCCTAATGTATTATCTGACAATAATGATCTATCATATTTGCAAGATAGAGCAATTTTGGCTCCAACAATGGATATTATTGATTCGATGAATCAATACATGATGGATTGTAATACCTCTGACAGTAGGGTTTATTTAAGTTCAGGCAGTATATGTAAATCTAATGGACTGATGAATGTGTTGATTGATTTGCACACACTTGGATATTTGAATGGCTTGAAATGTACGAAATTATCAAATCATAAGATGACGCTTAAAGTGGGTACTCCCATTATGCTACAGAGAAATATAGATCATTCTGTTGGATTGTGCAACGAAACCCATCTAATTATCACTAGGCTTGACAATCATGTTATTGAAGCTAAGATACTAACTGAAAATACTTCAAGTGGAATTGTTTTTATTCCGAGAATGACCCGCACACCTTTTGATATACATTTGTCATTCAAGTTTCAGAGAAGACAGTTCCCTTTTATTGTTTATATGTCATGACTATTAACAAGAGTCAAGGACAATTCTTATCATGTGTTGGCATTTTATTGAAGAAACTTGTCTTTACTCATGGTCAATTATATGTTACTGTTTCCAGAATTACAACTAGAAGCAGCCTCAAGATATTAGCAAATGATGATGATATTCTTAGAATTTCATGTACTGTTAATGTTGTATATTAGGAAGTATTTCAGAATGTATAAAATATATTATATATTTGTGCACATATGTTATCTTACGTATATATATATATATATATATATATATATATTTTTAATTTTACATGTTTTATACAAATATAAGTGAACACTAATTAACAAATAAATTAATTAATTGTCCCGCGCATCGACGCGGGTGCCATACTAGTATATTTAAAGGGAGAATCTTCCCCAAAAAAAAATTCCTGCTCAAAACAAATTACTAAATATAACTATGCAAAAATAAGGAAATAAATCTCTGCGTTATAACATAAAAAAATTATTTATGATACATTATATAAAATATTCTTCAATTAACGGCGAAAATACTATTTATGGTTAATTAAAAAAATTAGGCCAAGAATTGATAGCAAATTAGAAATCAATGGCACATAATGACTAATGAGGTGATTTGAATTGTTTAATTAGCATTAAAAAATATTGTTGGATTTGTATAAATAATCCAAGTATTAGTCCTCACACCTCATTTTGTTTTAAGTTTTTACTGTTGGTGAAGAGGAAGATAGAAAAATAAAGGAATTGCGGTAGAAAGGAAGATAACGTTCAGAAATTCAAGTCAATTTGGTTCCATAGTAATACTGTAACAGTGAGATTGATACATTTGCAAAACAGGAAGTACGCAGGTTAGGCACGCCTAAACGGTTTAGACGGGTTTTATCCATACTCAAATGGGTTCACCTATCCCAAATAGGGTTTATTAATCCCTAATTAGAGTATATTATATGAGTTTGATTTGGATTAATGGATAAAACCCGTCTAAACTGTTTAGGCGTGTCTAACTTGAGACCTTCCCTAATCGTTTGCTCTCAATTAAATTTATTTATCATTTCATTTACTGTTTTGTGCATTTTCATTGTTAGATATAAAGATCCAGTATATATTATATTCACCTTTTATTTTACTTATAATATGCTATCAGTTTAAAATACAACGTTTTGTAATTATCTAAATAAAATCTCATGTACAAAATTGAAATAATGAACTAATCAAAGACTTCAATTATAAACCGATTTCACATTTAGTTAATACCCTACAAAACTTTAATGAATTAACACACAAATCAATTAAAAAAGTTCTTAATAATGCTGCCGGCATCTATATATCTATATATTTTCATAGATAAATTTTATATTTTTAATAAATAATTAATCCTTATTGAATTGAATATTATATATGAGCAATTTATAAATAATTCATCAATGGGAATGTCTCAGGTTAGGCATGCCTAAATGGTTTAGGCGAGTTTTATCCATTAATTCAATCAAAACCCATCTAATATACTCTAATTGGGGATTAATAAATCCTATTTGAGATGGGTGAACCCATTTGGGTATAGATAAAACCCATCTAAACCATTTAGACGTGCCTAACGCAAGTTTTTACCTTCATCAATTGATTAAAAAAAGTTCACCTTAACAACGTTTCCAAAAACAGCTATACATTATATTTAGTAATAAAAAAAACAATGGAATATTTCAAAGTAATTTTTAAGAATATTTCTTTAAGATTAGATATTTCATATCCTCAAAATACACAATTATATGCTTCATATGCTCTATTATAAATCTACATCTAGTAATTAGTTATATTCCTAAATCTTACCTAATCAATTTTAATGGTTGATCGAAAAAATTAAAAAAATGTTATATTTTTAAATATTAAATGTTTTTAACTTAATGACCTAATGTAGCGCTTCAAAATTTACATTTAAAATTATTTTCATCAATCATATGCTCAAATAGGATTCAATTAAGATTTCAACAAACTTGAAATCATACAATAAATTCTTGAAGCAAACCTTCACTATAAATATGAGATCGTATTTATGAGATCGTATTTATATTTTTGGTGGTGATTTAATGCAAAGAATAGGAGTGTTATACAATTTTGTAGTACATGTTATTCTGGGATGGCTAGAATGGGCAATTATTATTTAATATTTTTGTAAGGGTTAAGGATCTTTGTTTTAGTTGTTAATTTTCTCAATCTTGAATATTAGGTCTCATTTGTATTTTTTTTTTAATAGTAATACATTAATTTAAAAATAAAAATTTCTACTCACACACCCAAATGTTCCTGAAAAACTTGAACTCATAATTTTTTAGTCACAGATAATATCTCATTTGTTTTTCGTTATTTTTATTGTAGTCATTGTAATATTTTTAGCATCGACAGAATTATCTTGCCTTTTTATTTAGTTTTTAAAATTGTTCATTTTATATATTTTATTGTTTTTAAGAATCTATATCTATATATATATTAAAACAAAACCGGGGGACAAATATGTAAAATACCGTAAAATAACTAAATTAACTATAATATAGTTGGTATAATAACCGTAAAATAACTAAATTACATATATAAATATATTGTAATAGATATTGTCAAATCTTTTCACTTTCTTTTTAAATTTTCAATGATATGCCCGTATATTTTTTTTTTCTAAAAAAATATCTTTTAAATTGAATAATGGTTTTATAGTAATATAAAAATATATCTAAATATTTTTTAGATATTATGATTACCTTTTTACGGCATTTAGTTAGCTTTATGAAGTTCAGTCATTAAAATTCTTCAAATATATTCTGAATATATTTCGTGCTTATGGTTATTTTAATACCTGAAATTATTCGAAGTCGTTGGGGATACATGAATACTAATATATAATAAGTTTTCTCATAACGTCAAAAAAAAAAAGCTTTCTCATGCAATACCAATAGCACGTATTCTTATTCTAGATATACATTATGTAGCATTATATATCTTTATCATATTTATGATTTCATTAAAGATATTTTTTTTAAAATCAAACTTCTATAAATTAGTGAGAAACGATTAGTTTCATTTATCATTCCAATCAAAGTTTTATCATTCACCATAGAATAGTTTAATTGTTTTCATCATGTCGCAATCTCATTTTAGTGTGATTAGTCGCATTAATGGAGTTGGCCGTCCTAGGGGAGATCTTATTCTGAAGTTGAGAGTTGTTCGTTCCTATTCTCAACCCATGCTTGGGAATCCTAATGCTGTAAGTTCGTATGAGTTTGTTTTTCATGATCGAGCAGGAGATCGTATACATGGTACAATTAGACGTCAAGATTATGAGAAGTTTGGCAATCCATTGATCGAAGGTGAATTATATGCTATTCGTTGTTTTGTTATTTGATTTCATTTATTGAAAATTGGGGTAAAGAATTTCAATAAAAAATGGTGTACATTCATAATATTAATTTTATGCAAAATTGGTCATTTACAAAGTACTTTAATCACGTCGCTCAGAGGTCAATAACATTTTAGTTTATTGAAATATAAATTATTAAATATTTAATAAATATTTTCTTTAATTATTAATATAAATGGATAAATAATTATTAAAAAAAAACGAAACAGCCCCGCGCATCGGCGCGGGTGCAATACTAGTATGCTTAAAAGCAAAACCCCACCCCAAAAGTTTTCCCCCCCAAAATATATTACCATAAATAAATCCAGCTTATATTAGGTAAGTAAAATTAAATATGGTAAGTAACTAATATTAGATATGGTAAATATGTAATTACTAATTGTTTTATTATAATGTATACATAATAAGTATATTAGGTACATAAAAGTATCAAATATATTAAGTCTTAAATAATTAAATATCAAATATATTCAAAATAATATACATTTATATATTTTATAGTAAATTATAAATAATGATGAATATATGAAATAAAGAATAAATTAAAAAATAAATCAACAATATAAATAATTGAAAATTAATGAATTTATTAATTATACAAAACTGTATCTTCAAGCTTTACCTTATTTTGCGGATTTCACAATGATTACATCAAAAGAGAATGAAGGAAAAAATTATATTAGCATAATGAAAATCAATATGCTAATAATAAATTAACATAATTAATACATCTAATAATGTGTATTGGCTATATATCTAATTTCATAATGTGCATTAATTCTTTAAAATTTTATATATAATTTGTTGAATTAACATCAACCCATTTGTCAAGTTTTTTCCTGAAAAAGAATAAATTGATGTTACAAAAAATTTATTTGATACAATCATAATTAAATGAAAAACTTAATTAGTGATAATTTCATTAAAGTCTTCATATAGCATGATTAGTATAAATACTTAGAAATCTAGCACAAATAGCTAACCATTCTCATTTTTTGTTTTTGTTATAATTGATTTTTTATAGAATTTACTTGTGTTCATTTGTTTGTAGTGATGTGTTTATATAATGTTTATTTAATTATTTTATTTGGTTTATATTCTCATTTGAGATTGTAGCTAAATATTTCTCCACATCAGGTTTTGCACAAAATCTACCACCAACAAAGATGAAGAAGTGGTTCGATTTGCGCTCATTTGGAATTCAAAAAGCATCGATCAAAGGAGATTGAGATCTTCTGTTGTTTTGAAAGTACATTTTGTACAAGGTTTCAATCACATTATTTTTTTTATCCCTTATGAGGAACAACATAGGCGTCATTGCACTTTTAGCACAGTTGAAGATCTCAATTTGATCAAAGAATATTTCATTGTTTCTAAAGTAGTCTTTTTATATAATAAATTAAATCACATCCTCCTCTTTTGTTGTGCATGAATAAATTTGTACATGTATTTATTAATAAATAATATATTCTATATATATATATATATATATCAATACATTTATATGGATGCTGATAGTTGCATATAACATTCTAGATTTACCTTTTTTTGTTTATTTATGAAGAATTAACATTTCAAACAAATATTGTTTTGTCAATAACATTTTAATTTGTATATATTTGAATGGATAATCATAGATTTTGTTGCGGGCCACTAATTTATTACTTATTAATCATGTTTATTATTTAAATTTGATAGAATTGCTTCCAAAAATCGCACATATTTAAATGCTTACTGAACGAATTTATGAAAATTGAATGTGTTAATATTATATATTTATTTAACATCAATACACAGAAATATATTTCACGAGATTTAAGTATTTATTTACATTTATTTATTTAAATCACATATATATATATATATATATATATATATACATATATTATATTTTTCTTTTAAATTGAGAACAAACATGACCAATTTATAGGTGTTTCACATGCAAACAATATTTATGATTGTTTAATGATAATTAGTCATTTTTCATTGAAGTATTTCTAATCAAGTTTCACATATTATTTTAGAGTAGTGAATCATTCTAGGAGTAATCAAATGATTAATTTACATGTGTATTGTCCAAATTATTTTGCTTAAATTATAATATATTAGATGATATTTAGAGATCAAAGTAATAAAAATTAATATGCGCGAAGATATTTATATTATACTATATTATTACCAATAAATTTCATATATTACAATTTTTAATAAAATATTAAATATAATCTCTAATCTTCATTAAATTTTATTTATCATTACTTTTAATTAATAAGTAACATTAATTTAATTATTAAATAACGTTAATCTATATATCTATATATACCTAAAAGCAAAACCCCATCCCAAAAATTTTCCCCCAAAAATATATTACCATAAATAAATCCAGCTTATATTAGGTAAGTAAAATTAAATATGGTAAGTAACTAATATTAGATATGGTAAATATGTAAGCTACCAAAAAATATAACTACAATATATTAGGTAATAATGATAAGTATGGAAAGTTTAATAACCATTATAATTTCTAAATAATTAATATAAGTTATTTTATTATACATACATAAAAATCATATTAGTTAGGAATATGTTTTATTGTATTATTATGGAAAGTCCTTAATCTAATATCGAAATCAATTAATGAAAACAATATAATTATTTGGCCAAGAATGACATTATGAAAATAAATTAATGAATAATAACTAAAATAAATTCTGTAATATAATTAAAGATAAAAAAAGTCTAAGAAATTATAATTTATAATCAAAAATATATATGTTTAAAATAATTTATATATAGTTCAACCTATAAATTAATGACTATTGCCTAATTTTTTATATGGAAACCTCGATGAATGAATTTTCTCAATCATTCATAATCATCCCATAAAAAAGGTAAGTCTTAAATTCTTAATCAATTTCGATAATACAAATTAATCCTTGGCTAATTAGAAGGAAATTACAAGCATGTAATTTGATCTTTATTAAATATGATATTACTATTATGAGCCTCTTAAAATCCTATAAATATCAGTAAGTAGTTAAAATTCACAAATGATCATTTGTGAAGAATTCATGCCATGTTTCAAAAAGGAGGAAGCATAGTTTACTATGTTGGGAAGTGGAAGTGCGGAACCAAGCTCTGAAGCACCATATTTTACAATTTTTTTAATTCATATGCAATTTTATTATTCTTTAGCAACTTTGTGCAAGTAGATTATGATATTTTTAATGTAAGTTGACAATACAATCATAAATATGTGATGACTTTCCCTTGCATTGTATTCATGATCTTTGTAGATTTACTTCTTGCATTTTAGAATAATTGTAATTTTGATTTGACATGATCTTCAACGCTTGAATGAATATAGTCTTTAGTTGAAAGATATTGACACAAATTGTCAAATATATTGGTAAGTTTCTCAGTCAAATACCATTAGACATGAATTTATACAAAATAATATGATTATGATTAAGGAGAAAAAAAGTAAAATTTAAATTCAACCAACCATTGGAAAACTTTTTTTTTGATAATAGTGATTCTGTTTTAATATTTTTCAGTTTTTGTGTTACCAATTTTGAAGTTTTCTCTATTTGTATTACATTCAAATTATAGATTATTTTTATGTTGCTATAGTTTGAATTTTCTTATGCAATTAAAAATATAATTGGATTTGGGACATAACATTATTGTTTTTTTTAGAATTATTATTATTTGACTTATCTAAAAAAACTCATGTCATGACCATTAATTTATAAATAAAATGCCTGCAAAAATTTTTAAGGATCAACCAATCAATAAAGATTTTTTTATTAACTAAGGAAGTAATAAGTTTGATTATAAATTAAGGAGATTTTAAAATGGATGGTTAAGTTTGAGTCATTTGACTATATTTCATCTTAAGTTTGTTTACATAAGCGAACATAATTGATATAGTGGTGTTTGTGATTTAGATACAAAGATGGAAAGTTAGAGGCTAAAAGGATTAAAAAAAAAAAAAGACAATATAGAAAAGTTTATAAAATATGAAATTGATAAATGTAGAGAGATAAATAAATAGAGCAAATGATTTAATTAGTTGAAGTAAGTGTACAGAGATAAAGAAGGGCGTTAGATAGAACACTTCGAATGAATCGTGATGAGTTGAGTAGGTTCATTTTCAAACTAAAATTTGCATTAAAAAAACTTCAAATTCTATGTCAACTTGAATGTATTCTAAAATCGATCAATTTATTTTAATTTAAAATGTAAGAATACAATAAGCTTATTAATTTAGTTTATGAATATTTTAGATAATATAATAAATATATTTTGGTAATGAATTTTTAACGTTTAGAAGTATCGCACTACTTTAACTTATTATAAAAAGTTCTAAATTTGATTTTAAACATGGGTAAGAATATATATGAGAATGATAAGATAAATATGAAAATATAAATAGAATGAGAAAAAATGATGATACAATAATAAAAGAAGATTTTATAATAATTAGTTAGGAAAATATGGCGATGGATTGAGAGTAATAAAGAGAGTTTTTTATAAAAGAAAATAAATATATATATATGGAGCGGATCAAGTTGCTCGATTGTGTTTTAGTTGTTGCTTGATTGCATATCACCCATTGATTTATTTAGATTTAATGGATATGATTCATTCAATATCTAATTTTATTTCTATATGGAGAGGATGGATATACTGAAGATATTTCACTATGAGTGATGAGAAATGATAGTTCTCGTGCTAGGAAGAAAGTAAGTCAAATAGAGTATTTTGCGTATCGTTTACACGAACGTATATCAGGATCAAACCACGTATTGTCTTCAAGGAGATTATTCCAACAATTTATTGTGGATGCCTATACTATGATTGAGTCTTCCAGATTGAGCTATATCAGACACAACTAAAGCAAATTGCGATGTGATATATACAATAAGTTGACAGAAGATGTTGTACGTGGAGAAAATGATCCATCCACCAGGGGAAAGAGAGTTATATTGCTATCAAGCTTTACAGGAGGGGCGAAATATATGATTCAAACTTATTAGGATGCAATGACAATATGTCAATGGGGTGGGATATCCAGATTTATTCATAACTCTCACATGCAATCCTAAATGGTCAGAAGTAGTACGTTTCTTAGATGAATGTAACTTGAATGCAGAAGACAGGCCATATATTGTAATCTGAGTTTTCAAGATGATATTAGATGAATTGATGAAGGATGTACGTCGTAACAAAATCTTTGAAAAAGTTATTGCATGTATTTAATATATTAATTATTATTTAATTTAGTTAAACAAGCATTCATAATATTTATTCTACACAAATACGTTATATTCTTTAGAATTTATATCTTGCTAAAAATATTATTTCTTATTTCATATGCAACGGTATACACTATTGAATTTCAAAAGAGGATTTACCCATACACATATATTAATTTTCCTGGCGAAAGAGAACAAATACCCTTCAGCTGAACATATTGATAAGATCATCTCAACTAAAATACCAGATATAGATGTGGAACAAGAATATCACATTACAGTCTCTAATTTCATGATACATGGACAGTGTAGTATTGCAAGAAGAAATTCTCCGTGTATGGTAAACACTTTCCAAAGAGATATGCACTAGTCACCGCAATTGATGATGATTGGTATCCTATCTATCGAAGAAGGGACAATTGTAGGACAAATGTCATGCTGATATGAGACATATTAATGGTGTTTTATACGACCCAATGGACCCATATTGTGATGCATGCTATACACTGGGATTGCTAGAAGATGATAAAGAGTATATAAGTGGAATCGAAGAAGCAAGTCATTGGAGAAATGCTCATTCATTGAGACAACTATTCGCAACTATATTAGTTATGAAATTCATGAGCAGACCGGATCATGTTTGGGAAGATCTTGGAAATATATGTCTGATGATATATTATATTATAGACACATCATTTCGAACAATCAAGGTATGCTATTTACTTATAATATACTGTTATTATACCTATTTTTTAGTATTTTTAGAATTATATGTTATCATTTAGTTAATTTATTTTATTAATTTTACTAAAAACATAGATATGTTTATTAAAAATTAGTTGAATATCAACTATTTGTTGTAAATACCTTTGAATAAAAAAATGTGACATAAATTTATGTTTTGACTAAATAATATGCTAAAATGGTTATAAATACCTCATTTTGAAGGTTTGTATCTTAGTGATGACGAGATAAAGAAATATGCCCTTGATGAATTGGAGAAGATATTGAAGAAATCAGGCCACTCCTTGAAAGATTTTCATGGAATGCAAAGTGAATTTAATGAGGTTTTGACGAATGTAGGTAATGATTTGATCATAGAAGAGTTGAGTTACGATTGTCTAAAACTTGCCAAAGATCCTGAATCGAGTTTGAGTAAGTTCACAGATGAACAACGAATTGTATTTGATACAATTATTGATAGATGTTATTTGGAAAATGGAGGATTGTTCTTTGTATATGGATACGGGGAACAGGAAAAACATTTATTTGGAAAACATTATCCGCTGGATTGAGGTCCAAAGGTGATATTGTATTAAATGTTGCATCAAGTGGAATAGCATCTTTGCTACTTCCTGGTGGCAGGACTGCTCACTCACGTTTTGCAATCCCAATTAATATAAATGAAGACTCAATAAGCCATATTGAACAAGAAAGTCAATTGGTCGAACTGTTGATACGTTGCAGACTTATAATATGGGATGAAGCACCTATTATCCACAAATATTGTTTGGAAGCATTTGATAAAGCAATGAAGGATATAATGCGAATTGAAAATACACACAACAAGAATCTACCATTTGGAGGTAAGACAATTGTGTTTGGTGGTGATTTTAGATAAATCTACATGTAATCCCAAAAGCAAGGCGAAGTGATGTAATTATTACAACAATTAACTCATCGTATTTATGGCATCATGTCCGTGTCTTGAGGTTAACGAAGAACATGCGTCTGAATATGATTGATGATCAGATGCAAAATTCGGACTTTAAAAAGTTTGTTGATTGGGTTGTGGCAATTAGAGATGGAAATCTAGGTCCGCTAAATGATGGAGATTGTGTTATTGAGATTTCAGAAGATATTAATATTAAATTTTGTGGTGATCCTATCAAAGCTATTGTTGATACTATATATCCTACAACAATGTAGGATTACAAGATGTCTCGTGCTCGCAGGATAGGGTTATTGTGGCACCAACAAATGAAGTTGTTGAGATGGTCAATCAATATATGCTATCACTGAACAACAATGTTGGCAGGACATACTTAAGTTCAAATTCTATGTGCAGAACATAAAGTGTGGCTGATATTCTAAGTGCACACACCAGAGTTCCTTAATACATTGAAGTGTTCTGGATTACCAAATCATGAATTGAATTTGAAAATTGAAACTCCGATTATATTGTTGATGAACATTGATCCTTCCTCTGGCTTATGCAATGTGACAGGATTGGTTTTGACGCAACTTGGTAATCACATAATAGAGGCCAAAATTTTAAGTGGAAAAAATATTGGTGAAAATGTATTAATACCTAGGATGACAATTATACCATCAGAACATCGAACCCCATTCAAATTTCAGCGAAGACAATTTTCAATACAAGTTTCTTATGCTATGACCATCAATAAGAGTCAGGGACAGTCGCTATCTCATGTAGGAATTTTACTGAGCAAACCAGTATTTGCGCATGGACAATTATATGTTGCTGTAAAAAGGGTCATAAGTTGTACTGGATTGAAGATTTTCATATGTGACAAGGACACCAATAATGCTTAAAAAACCTCAAATGTCGTGTACAAGGAAATTTTTGAGAATTTATAATATTACCAGTTTAAATAAATAAAAATATATAGATATTTATATTTATATAATAAGTAGTGTTCAGCATTCAGATTTAGAAAAATAAAATCCATTATGTAATGTTATTGGATTTATTACTTTTCTTCGCATTAAGTTTTCTTTAATGGAGTAATTGTTTTCAATACTCATAATGCATTTTCATAGTGAAAGTATTTATGTTTCATTACATAAAGTTATTTGTGTGTGTATGTGTGCATCTCACAAAAAATTTTGATACTATTTTTTGTTAACAAATATATAACTAAAATAAAATATATATTTAATAAAAATATTATATTATTATGTATAAATTCCGCGCAACGCGCGGGTTGCAATCTAGTTATATACAAGCAAAGTTGTCCCTTCGGCCTTCGGGGACATCCGATAAAATTGGACGATACAAACAAAGTTTTTTTTTAACATAAGATATGTTAATTATTATTTTTTATTTGTGAAGATAAAAATACATTTAGTTAGATTTTAAAATATTCCTTTCGTCCCGAGTAAATTATCCACATTTCTTTTTTCGTTTGTCTCATAATATTAGTTCATTTTCATAAAATAGCAAGTTTTTCACACTCATCAATAAAATATTCATCTCACTACCACCTACTACCACTCATATACCTTAGTTATCGTACTCGATCAAATGTGGACAATTTGACCGGGAGGGAGGGAGTATATCATATATAACGTGTTGAATTTCTAAATAATATATATTCTAATAAAATCGTTTAATTTCCCGCTCGACTAAAGCTTTTGTCTAATTGATTAGTTATAAGTTAGATAATAATCAATTTGGACCCACACACACACGTTAAATTACTTTCGACACGCGAATTTGATCATATATTCTGATTAGTGACAAATAATATTTATATCCTATATTTGTAAGGGAGTAGACTGTAGTAACATGTAAGATTGTTATAATACAAGAGTATGTTCGATAATTTATTTTTTTAAAATTCTTATGGTACATTTTTTTTAACTAAAATAATCTACAATTGGTGTAAATATAAATTTAAAGTTTGAGATTATTTTTTATATTAATATTTTCATTTTAAGATCTCATCATGTACATTATGTAAAAAGGTTTAGAGAAGAAAATATTTTTATCGTCTTGGATGTAATGTTGATTATTGTGAATTTTGGTATGACATTAAAATAGACTATAAATCAATAATAAAATCAATAAATGAACAAATAAAAGACAAAAAAAATACCAATGAGTGGGTAAGATAGAGAGAAAGGGACGTACAACGTTCAAATGAGCGTGTCCATGAATAAGAGAACACTTAAATAATTTCAAATTCAAATAAAATTAATATTTTTTAATTAAACATGTTCAAATTTTTAATATTTTACTACTATATAGTACTCATCATCCATACAATTAATAAAATTAATATTAGTTAATAATAAATTATTAATAAAATATAACAATCGGAGAAAACTAGTATATCTTCAAATTGATACCTCTGTGTTGAGTTTCCACTTCCGATTTCTAAATGCAGGCAGCTCTGGCTTTACTCATGATTTTAGGTTCCAATTTCGACAAATAATTTCTTGAGATAGGTTGACATATAAAAATTTTACGTCCAATTAAACCGAGACATGTGTTTCAAATAATTAAATATGAACTTATTTTTACATTTATTAACTTTAAAAATTATTATTATTTTGTCTTAAATTATTTATGACGTAATATGTGTTAATTAATATTTTATAACGTTCTTTTCCTGTGTTTAATAAATAAGAGTTTATAAATTTACGTACGTAAATATACTATAAATTTAATTTTTAGGAATTTACATCCGAAATAAATATAATTAATATTTTGTGAATTTTTTTATTACGTTGAGTATTTTTTATTTGCACAAATTAAAAAAATAATATATGTAAATTAAAGAAAATAAAAATTTTAGTAAAATCTCTTTAAAAGGGCACATCAGTCATTTTAAAAATTAAAAGGTTTAAATGAAGAAGAAATACTTCAAAATAGCCATTTTCATTATAAAAAAAAATTTTAAATGACCACAATTATGTATATATGCAAGTAATAGCCAAAATTATGTGAATTTTCACAAATATCCTACTAGTAATCTACTTTTTCCAGATTTTTTAATTTAAGCAATATTAATATAATAATTGCAATCTTATTACTCACATTTGTACTGAAAAAGTATATTAGCTAATTCAGGTCGACATTCAATCTATTTTAATTTATATTTTATAAATAATCTATTAAGAATAATAGAATGATGCTTGATTTGAATGACCACTTTTTAGAAAAATTAAATTATAAGTTTGCCATCTATTTTTTTTAAGAAAAATTATTAATTTATTTTTGCATAAATTTAATAAAATTAATAAATTCAAAGTAAAATTGAAATATGGCCGTTTGCAATTTGATTTTAAATAATTTGTTTCTAAGATTAAATGGTTTGCAATTTAGTAAAATATTGAAATAAGAAATTAAGTGAAATTGTTTGCAATTTAATTTGCGACATTCAAAAAAATGGGTGATGATGTAATGTCGTTTGTGATTTAAATATAATTATTTGTGATTTGGATTTTTATAAATAAAAATAAATGATATTCGCTGTATTGTGATGTGATTACATTTAGTTGTTTATTTTAAATAATTAAATTGCAAAGTACCTTTTGTATGATTAGTATAAAATTATTTGCAACACATTTATGATTAGATATTAAAATAAAAAATTAATTCGGACAATAAATCTAAAAAAACATTTGTAATCTTATTATTTAATTCTTTTTAAGAAAATATTGAATATGACATTTAAATTGTAGCATGTAGTTGTTTTTTTTAATTGTAAGAATCACATTTATAAAATTAAAGATAATAATGAAAAATAACTATTTTTTAAATGTGCACAAAATAATAACTATTTAAAATTTTTATTTAGTGAAAATGGTCATTTAAGATTTTAACTCTTAAATGAACCTATTTTTAAAGTTAAAAATTTTAAATAAGCCTAATAAGGAATTAAATTATTTCTGTCAGCATAGTCAAAGAATTAAATTCATTCTTATCCTTAATTAATACGACTCCAAAGAGTTGTTGAGCCTTCTCCTGCCAGCCAGTCCCCAAATTAAACCAACACTAACTGCCACAATCACTCAAAATCCATACAAGCAGCGCGCGGGCAATGGCAGCTGCTGCAATGTCGGTCCACCAATTCATCTCCAATTCCTGCAATACTCGGCCTTGCGGCCGACTCTGGCGGCCGAGTAGAGCGAACTACCGAACTGTGCGGTGTTGCGAGACGGCGGTTGAGGTGGCGGAGAAGAGGAAAGTGGTGGTTAAAAATGGGAATGATTCGCTCGAGATATGCAGAGTGCTTAATGGTATGTGGCAGACGAGCGGCGGCTGGGGCAGAATCGACCCCGACGGCGCCGTCGATGCTATGCTTCGCTACGCTGACGCCGGTCTCTCCACTTTCGACATGTCTGATCACTGTACGTAATTTACATCTCTGCCCCTGACTCAGAGAAGATTAAGAAAACTCTACTCTTTATATTGATTGGATGCAATTTTAACAAACGTGAAAAAAAGCATTTAGGGGAGTTTTGGTTTAACTATCGGTATCAAATAATAAATATTTATGGGTTTGATAATAAAGAGAATGTGTATATGAGTTTAATTTTTGGAATCATTCTAAATTTTGGATGTTTTATTAATTGAGTTTTTGAATCATTTTTAACTCTAATGATTGATTTTTTAAGTTTATAAATTTATAAAATAATTAAAATATTATGCAAATAATAATTAATTTAATAATAAAAAAACAAAATAAAATTATATTAAAATAAATAAATAATCTATTTATCTTCTTATTTGTTTTATAAAATATAAAATTAAGATACAAAATAAATGATTGATTTTATAATATTATTATTATTATAATATATTAAAATAATATATTTATAAAAAATATTATAAAAACAAGAAAAATAAATAAAGAATAAAATAATTATAAATAAAATGAATTTAAAAAATAAGAAACATATAATTAATTTAATAATAAAAAATTAAGAAAATATATCAAAATATTTTAGAGTAATATTATAAAAATAAATAAATAAGAAAATAATTATAAAATAATATGAAATAAGTAATTTTGGTAATGAGATTTGGGAATGAAAATAAAACCCACTAGGATTTTGGTGATTCCCAAGTATTTGGGCATGATTCTCATTTTTTTCATTCATGTACCCTTTAACTTGGGTTTCGGAATCATTTGATTCCCTCGTTCCGAAACCCACCAACCAAACGCCCCTTAATGTTGGATTAAATGGCCAATGTTACCAAGCTTCATTTATGAGAATGGTGGGGGCATAACATAACTAGTAAAATTGTTTGATAACTTGTGTTTAACAGATGGAGTCAAATTTTGAACTAGGAATGTGTAGCTTATGATGTAAAAGGCTATTGTTGTGTACTATGGTTTCATGTTCTTTGTTCATTTTTGGTTTACAGATGGACCTGCAGAAGATCTCTACGGTATTTTTATAAATAGAGTTCGTAGAGAGCGCCCATTACTGCAGCATTTCGCATGCAGGTAAAATTAAGACGGTTGCTTTGACCAACTTCGATACAAAGAGGCTGCAAATTATCCTGGAAAATGGGATCCCTGTTGTAAGCAACCAAGTGAGTGAATACTCTTGTCGTCTCAGATCCTCATTGAATGACTCAGTATGCTTTCATAATGCTCTTTGTTTATTTCTTCAGGTTCAGCATTCAATTGTTGACATGCGTCCTCAACAGAAGATGGCGGAGCTTTGTCAGCTCACAGGAGTTAAACTTATAACGTCTCTCTCTCGAATCCTCACATTAACGCATCCTTGACGTTTTTCTGAGTGACCTTCAACTCTCTTTAGGGAGATATTAGCTGCAGTCCTTGATTTCAATAACTGTCTTGATCATGAGTTCTCTGACCAACTTGCTCAATTATATTATTGCTTTCGCATGTTACCATTCAGCTTTCATTGAGTTCCGTAAATGGTTATAACTAAACAGAGTATTAAATTCATATAGTAATCTAAGATGCATCTTGTTTATAAAGTTTTTGTGTGTAAGACTTGCAAAAAGATGTTTTGGTCGGGCTGAGAAAATGCCGTATGCCGTATGTGAGAAAATGCCGTATGCCGTATGTATCAGTATGCTTGCTTCTGAGTGTTGCATATTTCTGAAACTCAATCACCTTACATAAAAACTCAATAAACAGGTATGGCAGTGTGATGGGTGGACTATTATCTGAAAAATTCCTTGATACGAATTTAACAATCCCCTTTGCTGGGCCTCCATTGGATACCCCTTCACTGCAGAAGTACAAACGAGTAAGTTTCGTTATTCACAGAGCTTAAGGTCATTAATGATTCCTGTTTTTGTGGGTGAACTCATAATTCTAATTGCTTTCAGTTTTAAATTTTATCATTGGAAAAATTGTTAAATACTTAATTATCTTTTAATCTTTGATGGGTAATGGCCTATATATCAGTCCTAAATTATGTCACTGACATTGGAATAGCATTTTGTCTTCTGAAAATACTTAAAATTTTAAAAATACTTGATTTTCTAATAATCGAGACAGATAGAAACGTAGAACATTAAATAGAGGAACATAAATATAATAAAAGGAGTGCAGAATTTGTTCATATATTGGGAGAGGATGCTATTTTTTGTGATGGCGTCAAACACAATGCAGATGATTGATGCTTGGGGAGGATGGAGTCTTTTCCCTCAAAGGCATAGCTTCCAAACATGGGGTTTCAATTCCAACGGTTGCAGTGAGATACATTCTGGATCAGGTTTTCTCTTCACACCAAAAGTTTCCCAATTTATTTGATTCGTGCTCCACATATATATATATATTTGAGTAAATACCAATTTGGACGTTGCAGCAAGGCGTGGCAGGGTCGATGGTTGGAGTAAGGCTAGGTTTGGCAGAACACATCAAAGATACCAATGCTATATTCTCACTTGATCTTGACGAAGAGGATGTGGCCAGCATACTGGAAGTTTCACAGAAAGGCAAAGATCTCATGAAAATAATTGGCGACTGTGGTGATGAGTATAGGCGCGTTTAAGGCTGCCTAGTACACTACTAAACTTATACATCATTTGTGTATACAGAGAGTGACCACAATATGCTAGGATTTCTTTTGCAGGTGAAAGAAATACCATAACAGGCTACATCAATAAATTATCTTTATATTTAGGGTGAATAGGGGAAAATACCATAAATTATTAACGTTTTCGGAAAAATATATTAATTTATTTTCATAAGTTAAAAATACCCTAATTTTTACTTCCATTTATGAATTATACCCTGATCTATTGATATTTTGGGAAAATACTCATATTGTATTATTATTATTTATAAATACCTCAATCTTTATTTTTATTTACGAATTATCTCAAAACGAGAAATATATATTATTGGCTCACACAAATATGATAGTCAAAATAATTATTTCCATCTGTGTTAAATTTAATGTATTAAATATCAATATTTGTTATATATTCTAAAAAGTATTTAAACTTCATGTTCTACTTTTTTTTTTTTTTCATTCGGTTGGTGTAACGTCCAATCCAACCCAAGACGCATTCATTTCTATACAAGATCACATGTCAAAACACGCATCGAGAAAAAAATAAGGAATTCAATCAGCCGAAAGAAACAAATAAAAAAAAATAAAGAGCAAATCATGAAGTTTTAAATACTTTTCAGAAGATAAATGCATTTGAATATATAACAAATATGGATTGTTTAGTAAATTAAATTTAACATGAACGATGATAGTTGTTTTGACTGCCATCTTTGTATGAGCCAGAGAGTAAAATGAAAAATGAGAGTATTTATAGGCAGATATGCCTCGATTTCTGCAAAAATCCATTGAATTCGACCAACCAGGAAGAGACGTGTCATTTTTTAAAATTCAAATTTAAAAAAACTCCGCTCGTGGAAGACCAACCGTCTCCTAATGGCAGTTCGACCTCGGACTAATTGTAGTTCTAGATATGAACTTAGAACAAGAAAGATTGTTCGAACCATTTAAAAAAAAAAGAAAATTTCTGAAATGATGAATCAAACACAGATTGTTTGAAACCCGTCAAAATAATAGTTTGAGCACGAAGATTGCTCGACCTTTATTTTAGTTCGAACACAAAGATTGTTCGAACATCAAGCGAAAGTTTTTTTAGGCAGTGAGCCCTTGGCTAGGGTCAACCAACATTGTCCGGGGAACTTAGGATGTCGAAGTCATAGATTTTTCTATCCGCAAAGTTCGTCGATGACTATGAAACCGAAATAAACAACCCAAGAAAGAGCCAGGGTGTTTCGGCATAATGCGCCCATGGGACTCGGGGTCGCTCCCCACCAGATTTGTAAAAATTTACACTTCAGTATTCTAAATCCTGCAAAGTATAATTTGTAGCCAGCCATGGACTTAGGGATAATCGTAAGTTGAACTACTAGTTTCGCAGATCCACCTGAAATCGAGAGAATTTCTAAGAAATCTCGTCGAGCTACGCCTCACGATATGGGAATGATCTATCTCATGAACATCCTCGAATATATTCCAGGGTATGGAAAAATTGTTTCTTCTTTGATTTTTTGCAGGACAATGTATTATTCTGAATCGATATTAATTACTTCGGCTTCGCCGAACTCCAAGCAGTTCGAACGAAAGTCGGGGGCTATTGTTATGACCCAAAAAAGAGCAAGCCCAGTTTGGAGTCCATCAAAGAAGAAATACAAAGATATAAAATAAATGTTTTAAAGGCAAGCTCCTCGGTCAAACTACTTTCTGGGTCGAACTACTTTTTCAGACCAAACTTCTTGTGGGCCGAACCGTATTCTGGATGAACCAAGCAGTTCGAACGTTGTGAAGAGTTGGGTTATTGAACCGAACTACATCAAGGTGAAACTAGCTCGATCAAAGGGACGCAACCATTCGAGACACCAGTTCGGCCAGAGCATCGTGACTTTACATCTAGAATCACTTCTTTGTATTTACTCCCTATAAATAGGGTTGCATTTATTGTACAAAAACACATTAAATTAAACAATAAATACAGCAATAAATGCATGAAATATTCGAAATCTATTTACAATCAAATTACATTGCCCACCTTACTTGTCATTTCCTCCATATTTTATCAAATTTCAAGCATTAACATAGGCTATTACTTTTTATTTCATTTACTTATTTAATTTCCCCATTCAATTATTCTTTTACATTTCAGCTATCCATAGTCTCCAATGTTTACCCACAACAATATCAATTTCTGTTATGTTTATTTTGATATAAAAAACAAACACGTATTTTGTATGCATTTTTTGACATGTTTAATATAATTACTTAGAATCTTAAGTATGATTTGTGATGCCTTTGTAATAAAACCTTTTGTATTCGATTATATCACACATTCAATGTCAGGAAGTAGATCATATAGGCTAACTAGAGTAAATATGTTAACTAAGGAATAAATCTTGACCGAATAATTCTCAGGATTAATAATATGGATAAAATGGTAATATGAAAAGAGTTGACGTATTAAACAATATATGAAAATTCTTAAGTGGGAATACATAAAAGTGGCCACTTTGGATAACTTACTATGTTTTATAGCCACAAGGATAAAAATATAAGTTTTCTAGCCACTTTGTACTTTTGTCTTTTTCTTTATTCTATTTTTGGCTACAAGACAAAATCAACTTTATTAAAGTTATTTCCATAATCGGAAATAATTATTTTATCATTTATTTCCAACAACCAAGGTTGTTGGAAATTTATTAAAATCTTTTACAAACAAATTTGTCTTTCATTGTACGAGAAAACATTCAAATTTTTTTTGAAGATAGTTGATATAATTTTGAGAGCCAAAAATCGAAGGTATGTTGATTTCAACCGTTTTTCCTCATTTTTCATTCGTTTTCTGCATTATTATGATGATATGTATTCAGAATCGACTTGTATATCTTAATTTTTTAGAAAATATAGTGATTTTAGGACTGTTTTTCGTAAAAAAATATGCAGAGAGCTATGTCATTTCGAGATCTCGAAATGGCATTTCGAGATCTCGGAATGGCATAGCTCATCTCAAAATCCATTTAATTCGAACTTTATCTTAAATTAATCTTAAATTAAGACATTATATTATATAAACATATATTACGTGAAATGTATTTCACAATTTAAACTCCATTTAACATAATGCATTCTACATATGAATCGATTCATACATGCGATGTTTATACTTGAAATGTTCATATCTTAAATTAAGACATTATAACATATATTAATAGACATGTATTTAACAATTAAAACTTCCTTTAACATAATACATTATACATTTGAATCGATTCATACATAGGATGTTTCTAATTGAAATGTTTATATCTTATTGATGTTTGAAAAGGATGAAGTAGAAGTAGTATATTACAAAGTAAACATCTTGATAATGAATGAACTATTGTCTGTTGGTTCATGCTCTAGATTTAATTTAATATTTATATATCATTTATCGCATATGTCATATCTCAAAATCAAATCGAGATCTCAATATCAAGATGTTGAGAACTCGAAATGCCCATTTCGTGATTTCTAGGGTTTGAGTCGAGACAATTTCAATTATTGTCTCGACATGTCTCGAAATCCATCTCGAGATCTCGATTTGGGTGATTATTGGCTAATTGGATGTTTAATTCACTAAATTCGGGGATAATCAACTCATATAATATTCATTTAAGCATTTTTTATTCGATAACAAATAAACTTGCAATAGTTCATTCATTACCAAGATGATTACTTTATATTATACTACTTCTACTTCATCCTATTCAAACAACAATAAGATATGAACATTTCAGTTAGAAACATCCTATGTATGAATCGATTCATATGTAGAATGTATTATGTTAAATGAAGTTTAAATTGTGAAATACATGTCAAGTAATATATGTTTATATAATATAATATCTTAATTTAAGATTAATTTAAGATAAAGTTTGAATTAAATGGATTTCGAGATGAGCTATGCCATTTCGAGATCTCGAATTGATTCCGAGATCTCGAAATAGCATATCGAGATCTCGATATCAATTTCGAGATCTCGTCGTCTCTATCCTAGGACGGGACTCTGTTACGATTTTTACACAGTTCTCGCAGCAAAAATATTCCTAAATAGTTTTTACTCAGATTTAAGCATAGAAATCGAAGAAATATGAAACTAATCAACTATTTACGTAATTAAACATGTATTCGAATCTAAAAAGTATACTAATCGACGAAAAAAAATAAAAAAAATAGGCATATATTCAACGAAAATAAATGTGAATGTGAGCATACTTGGTTCAAATTTTCTTCTTCTCCGGACATATTTACGTTCGCAATAATTTTCTTTTACTCACAGCGGTAATTTTATTGAGTTTTCGATATTTTACAGTTGTCGTCGGTGGTGGTCGTCGGTGGTGGGAGTGGGACAAAGGGAAGAGAGAGAGATAGAGAGAGTTGGTGGGGTAATGTGGGGTAGGTGGGTAGTAAAGACAAAAATTAATTAATGACTTTCAATTTCAAATATTAAATTCTCTCTCCAATCATTGGAAAGTGGCTAGATAACTTACATTTTTAAACTTGTGGCTATATAACATGTTGACTTATCCAAAGTGGCTATTTAAATTTTGCTCTCTTTAACTACCAATTATGAACTTTTTTTATCTTTTATTTTTATTATCGAAAGGGAAACCAATTACTGGATAAAAACGAGCTCAATTCATCAATTGCGGTAGTTACAAATGCCCAACATCCAATAATAATTTTTATGTGGGTATGATCCATAGCAGTGGGCCGAAAATAATATATATGGACGTCTATATTATTTAGTCTTCTTGCAATAAATTGAATCTCAAACTTTAGGCGAATTATTAAATATATTTCAAACTTCAATAATTTCAAAATAATTATGCGCCACTTTTATAGTATGGCTGGTAATTTTACATGAAAAAGCCAAATTATGTGGAATTTTTTCAACCTCCAAAAAAATCATTTTTTTTCACCCATTCAAATAATTAAGTAAAAAAGAGTAAAAATGGGTATCCAAGAAAAATTGCTTCATTGCTAAGATTCAATTCTCAGTTGTAGCCGATTTTATTCTGAATTGAATGAAATATGTTTAATATGAATGTTGGGCCCAAAATTGATTGGACAAGAAAATATTAGGCCCAGATCCAATAAAGATGGCAATGATCCAAAAGGAAATATCCAAACGGGCTCTACGAACTCTGCTAAGCCCAGCGCACTGGGCCACGACCCAAAGGGACGTACCCGAAAGAGCTACACAACCTCCAGACGATGACCTCGGCTGATCCCCAAAGGAAGACGAACCATCAGCAAAGGTTCGGCTCCCGGATAACAACATGACCTCCGAAGCTCCAAAATTACGATCCCAAGGACCAAATATGAAGCTCCAGTTAGGGGTGTACACGGTTTGGCAAGTGAATTAATCGGCCGGCCGGACCGTAAATTTCAAACCGTATAATTTGGTTTGGTCCATGGTTTGAGTACAGAAACCGGCCGTTTGGACCGGACCGGACCGTTTATAATTTTAATAAATATTTAAATTATATATTGTATTAAAAATATTAATGTAGTACATTTAGTGTAGTGGTTCAAGCTATACTTTGGATTTTAAAAGGTACAAATTCAAATTCTTTACGCAATATCATATATTTTATTTTCTCCTACATTTTTATTTACAAATTATTAATTTATTTATTTGTAAACGTCTCTCCTTTTACCCTTATTATCTTCTCGGAATAAGTATGAATCCTATATTGTGCAAAATCATAGAATTTTTTTTTCTCCTACATTTTTATTTATTTATTGAAATTTAAAATAAATCTTAAACTATCCAATATTACAATCTCACAATTTTATTCTCCTACATTTTTATTTACAAATTATTTATTTATTTATTTGTAAACGTCTCTCCTTTTACCCTTATTATCTTCTCGGAATAAGTATGAATCCTTTATTGTGCAAAATCATAGAATTTTTATTTTTCTCCTACATTTTTATTTATTTATTGAAATTTAAAATAAACCTTAAACTATCCAATATTACAATCTCACAATTTTATTTTCTCCTACATTTTTATTTACAAATTTTTATTTATTTATCTGTAAACGTATCTCCTTTTACCCTTATTATCTTCTCGGAATAAGTATGAATCCTATATTGTGCAAAATCATAGAATTTTTATTTTTCTCCTACATTTTTATTTATTTATTGAAATTTAAAATAAACCTTAAACTATCCAATATTACAAACTCACAATTTAATTCAAGCGTCGGTCGGCTTCACCATTGTCGCATCATAATAATGTGACCTTTTACGAACTATTATGTTTGAAAATGAGATATGAACTATTATATTTTGATGTCATAAATTGTTTGTTTCTATTATGATTGTCTTGTACTTTGTCGATGAGAACCATTATTTATTTTTTTTAATTTCTCAAATAAATTATTGCTAAAAATAGATTTTTTTTTATGTTTTGACTTTGCTCGTTAAAGTCATGTTCCAAACCGTTAAACCGGCCGAACCAAACCGTTTTATTTGGTTTGGTTTGGTTTGGTTTGAAAAATTAATTTGGCCGGTTTGGTTTGAGAATTTTTCAAATCGTATTATTTGGTTTGGTCCATACTTCGACCTTCAAACCGGCCAAACCGGACCGTGTACACCCCTAGCTCCAGTACTCGTATACGACCTCCCGACCTCCCGCGGAGATAACAGATCCAAGCCTTGAGGCGCGTGGAACTCGGAAGGGAGTTGAGAGATCGCACACCAACAGCCCCCAAAAATGGGGGCTACCCCAGATACTTCGCGTCGTCAACGAATAGGACCTACTGCGGAGCAGAGACCGAAGAAAGCGCAACAAACTCCACCAACGGTCCGCCCCAAAGGTCGGAACTACCCACGATGATAGCTAGGGTTGTAACGGTCTCCCTTGGTCTATAAAAGGGACACCGATAGCTCATTTTTAAATACGTTTTTTTGGCTACATACAATTGTACGCACGGCTTCATCGGTTTGAATTTCTATACGTCGAATAATATTTCGATACTTTATCTTATTTCTTCGGTCATATTCTATTTGAATTATCACGAATTCCAAAGGTCCCTATCTAATCACAAATCGAACTTTAACAATGAATATATTTATTTAAACTCATATATTTAAATATCTTAAAATTTTAAATATGTGAAAGTAATTTCATTATTGTATCCGAAAATATTGTAGTAAATTTATTTATTTTTTCATTATTGCATCTGAAAATACAGTAATAAATTTATTTACTTTTTCTGGTTAGTGTATATTTGTTATTCAAATCGGTAGTTTAAAGTACTGATGCGAGTAGGGGACTACAGCAGGGAGATCCACTTTCACCATTTCTTTTTTGTACTGAACTCTTTTCAGCTCTCTTAAAGCAAGCGGAGGCACGAGGAAGTTTGCATGGAATTAAGTTCTCTAAAAAGGCTCCGTCTATCTCACACCTTTTTTTCGCAGATGATTCCATCCTCTTCTCCTGGGCCACAAAAAAAGATGCTCAAGAGATTAAGAAGGTGTTGAACAAGTACGAAAAAGTTTCAGGCCAAAGGATAAATTTTGAAAAATCCGAAGTCTCTATCTCTCCAAATGTGTCCGAGGATGAGAAAAAGGATATTTGTTCTAATCTACAAGTCAAAGAAATGGCTCAGCAAGGAAGATACTTGGGTATTCCTACAGTGGTAACAAAGAAAAAAAAAATTTGTTGAAGTTGTGGATAAGGTCCACACTAAACTTAATGGATGGACGGATCGATGTTTATCCTAAGCTGGAAAGGAGGTCCTCATCAAGGCGGTTATTCAAGCTATTTCTAGCTATCTAATGAGTTGTTTCCTCGTCCCAAAAACCATCTGCTTTGAAATCAAACACGCAATTGCTAGGTTTTTTTGGGCTGCTGCTGGAGAGAAAAAGAAAATTCATTGGGCTTCCTGGGATAAACTCATTATCCAAAATGAGGGTGGTTTGGGATTCAGAGATCTTCACTGCTTCAACCTAGCTCTTTTGGCAAAACAGGTTGGAGACTCTTTCAATGCCCACACTCCTTGGCTGCACGACTTCTAAAGGCAAAGTACTTTCCAAACAGTGATATCTTGAATGCGTCAATTGGATATCAACCTAGCCATCTCTGGAGAAGTTTCCAAAAAGCAAGTATGGTCATCAAGGAAGGACTCGCTTGGAGAATCGGCGATGAGAAAAAGAGCTGTCATTGGATTAGATAGGTGGATTGGAGTTAAAAGTTTTCAGAAGCCTGAAGTTATCAAACAATCAAGTTTTCTTAAAGCGAAGATCTCTACATTACTTTCTCCAAATTCTAAAAGCTGGAACGAAAATCTTCTTGATCAAATTTTTTATGAAAATGATAAGGAGCAAATCATGGCCATTCCCCTCGGCAACTCCCACATTGAAGATGTCCCCGTCTGTAGATTCACAAAAACTGGAACCTTCTCAGTAAAAATTGCTTATTTTATCGCCTTGAATATGCCCTCAAATTCTTTTAATTGCAGGGGTCTCCAAGCACAATTCCAAAGGGCTGGAAGTTGTTATGGCGCACAAAAGTCCCCCCACAGTCCAGATGTTCATTTGGAAAGCTTGTCTTCAAGTTCTACCCACAAAGGTTAATATCTACAAAAAGGGACTTAATATTGATCCGATTTGTCCACTTTGTGGAGAAGAAAAAGTGGAGAAGAAAAAGAGACCATTGATCACATCCTTCTCTACTGCAACAAGGTCAAAGAAGTATGGTATTTTTCTCACATTCGCTTGGATACTTGCCTCCTTAATTCTGCACCTTTTCATAACATTCTCTGGGACTTCATGGAAAAAAGAAAAGATCAAGTGGATTTATTTTTGCTTCTTGCGTGGGAAATTTGGAAAGCTAGGAATTGTTGGGAGTTTGAAAAAATGCTTTTTAAGTTTCAGAATATTATTGAGAAAGCATCACGTTGTTGGAGGGACATTATCAATCCTTTCGAATGCAAGGATAGGAAGAACAAGGCGGAAGAAATTGTAAAATGGATCAGGCCACCAGAGGGTTCAACCAAGCTCAATGTGGATGTCTCAGTTTTGTCGGAAAATGAGATAGGAATGGGATTTGTTCTACGAGATGATCTTGAAAATGTCTTGCTAGCAGCAAAAAAAGAAATAAGAGCTCAAGGCAGCAGCACTCTCCTGGAAGGATTGGCAATGAGATTTGCTTTGTCTACGATTAAACAATATCGCGGCAGAGTAAACTTTGTGGAGAGTGATAATATTAATCTCGTTCAGCAAATAAAAGGGCTGCAGCAGAAAACCCCCTATTGCGACACACTTGTAACCGACATCAAGGAAATGGCGGAGAACATTGGCAATCCTTCATTTCACCACATACGTAGATCGGCTAATCAAGTGGCGCATCTTGCGGCTAGGGGTCCTTGCTTCATCTGTATTAATCATAACCCCGAACATCTCATCCATGCTATCAGGAACTATTTGTAATCTTTCTAATGTAGTGAATTTTCACTTTATAAAAAAAAAAAAAAAAAAAAAAAAGTACTGATGCAATACTTTTAATATTTTTACATATTTGGTTAATTAATATGCCTTATCTACTCAAAGAGTTGTTGAGCCTTCTCCTGCCAGCCAGTCCCCAAATTAAATCAACAGTAACTGCCACAATCACTCAAAATCCATACAAGCAGCGCGCGGGCAATGGCAGCTGCTGCAATGTCGGTCCACCAATTCATCTCCAATTCCTGCAATACTCGGCCGTGCGGCCGACTCTGGCGGCCGAATAGAGCGAACTACCGAACTGTGCGGTGTTGCGAGACGGCGGTTGAGGTGGCGGAGAAGAGGAAAGTGGTGGTTAAAAATGGGAATGATTCGCTCGAGATATGCAGAGTGCTTAATGGTATGTGGCAGACCAGTGGCGGCTGGGGCAGAATCGACCGCGACGACGCCGTCGATGCTATGCTTCGCTACGCTGACGCCGGTCTCTCCACTTTCGACATGGCTGACCACTGTACGTAATTTACATCTCTGCCCCTGACTCAGAGAAGATTAAGAAAACTCTAGATAATTTACTCCTCTTCATGTTGATTGGATGCAATTTTACCAAACGTGAAAAAAGCAATAAATATTTAATGTTAGATTAAATGGCCAACGTTACCAAGTTTAGGGGTAAAAGTGTCTTTTCGTCTTAACAAAAATCATATGGCAGAGAATGGAATGCTTGAAAATTTGATAGATATAACTTTTGCTCTTAGCCTACAGAACTTCTGGTCTCAAGTCTGCCAATGGCAGAGATTGTGAGCAACTCGTGTTCATGGAGTCTGATTACATACAATTCAATCGGCATAAGGGCCGTGTGTAATAGAGCAATAACTACGAAAAGAGTGGTTGCTAGACCATTTTTATGCTTGTTAACCGATGATAAGAAGAGAATTGAAGTCAAGAACGGAAAAGATAACTTAGATATTTGCAGAGTGGTCAATGGAATGTGGCAAACTAGTGGTGGTTGGGGTCGAATCGATAGAGACAATGCAGTTGAGGCCATGCTTCAGTATGCTGACGCTGGTCTTAACACTTTTGATATGGCTGATATATGTAAACTGCCCTATCTAACTATATTTGCATCATTTCTTGAGTAGCTTTATTTATGAGCAATGGTGGTGGCATAATAGATGGAATCAGATTCTGAAATAGGAATGTGTAGCTTACGATGTAAAAGGCTATTGTTATGTACTATGGTTTCATGTTCTTTGTTCATTTTTGGTTTACAGATGGACCTGCGGAAGATCTCTACGGTATTTTTATAAATAGAGTTCGTAGAGAGCGCCCACCAGAGTACCTAGAAAATGTCAGGGGGTAAGTAACCAGCTATTTTGGTATTCAGAGGATAATAATAGGAATTTTAGCATCAATTCTATGGTTCCATAATTTTGGTTGGGTTTCTTTTGCAATGCAGTCTTACAAAATGGGTTCCTCCACCAGTGAAGATGACTCGTAGCTTTGTTGAGGAAAGCATTAATGTCTCACGTAAGAGAATGGATGTTCCATCGCTGGACATGCTGCAGTTTCACTGGTAATGTGGTTATACATTCGTTGCTTATTCATTTGGGATTCATCTTTAATGAGTAATGACATCACATAATGTTAAACTTGTTCATCATTCTTCCTGAACTAGGTGGGACTATGCTAATCCTGGTTACCTTGATGCTCTTAAGCACCTTACAGACTTGAAGGAAGAAGGTTTGTCTGCATAATGCTAGCCACATTGATTGGTTAACTCAATTACTGCAGCATTTCGCATGCAGGTAAAATTAAGACGGTTGCTTTGACCAACTTCGATACAAAGAGGCTGCAAATTATCCTGGAAAATGGGATCCCTGTTGTAAGCAACCAAGTGAGTGAATACTCTTGTCGTCTCAGATCCTCATTGAATGACTCAGTATGCTTTCATAATGCTCTTTGTTTATTTCTTCAGGTTCAGCATTCAATTGTTGACATGCGTCCTCAACAGAAGATGGCGGAGCTTTGTCAGCTCACAGGAGTTAAACTTATAACGTCTCTCTCTCGAATCCTCACATCCTCACATTAACGCATCCTTGACGTTTTTCTGAGTGACCTTCAACTCTCTTTAGGGAAAATATTCTTTAGGGAGATATAAGCTGCAGTCCTTGATTTCAATAACTGTCTTGATCATGAGTTCTCTGACCAACTTGCTCAATTATATTATTGCTTTCGCATGTTACCATTCAGCTTTCATTGAGTGTTAAATTCCTATAGTAATCTAAGATGCATCTTGTTTATAACATTTGTTTTGTAAGACGTGCAAACAGATGTTTTGGTCGGGGCTGTGAAAATGCCGTATGTTTTTAAAGTCTTGCTGTATCAACCTGAGTTGTGAATTGCATCAGTGCATTTTAAGACTGGTTTTTGTGGTTCTCATTGGACTGTCAATTTTACATTGGCATTCCACATTATAATTTGTCTGCTTCTGTTGCAAAATATTATCATCAGTATGCTTGCTTCTGAGTGTGGCATATTCTGAAACTCAATCACCTTACATAAAAACTCAATGAACAGGTATGGCACTGTGATGGGTGGACTACTATCTGAAAAATTCCTTGATACGAATTTAACAATCCCCTTTGCTGGGCCTCCATTGAATACCCCTTCACTGCAGAAGTACAAACGAGTAAGTTTCGTTATTCACAGAGCTTAAGGTCATTAATGATTCCTGTTTTTGTGAGTGAACTCATAATTTTAAATGCTTTCCATTGCATGGAAAACTGCGTGTAGCCTTCAGGTCTTGGGAAAATGCCAAAAAGTAGATGTACCAATGTCTGTCTCTTTTGGAAGTAAAAATGACACGCCTTTCACCATAATAGGAAAATGAAGGCAGATTGGTTTTCCATTTTTTATGAATCCCACATCGCTTGATGGATGAAAACTTAACTGTTGTTTGTTGTATAAAATGAGGGTAGGAAATAGATTATAATCATCTTTGCGCTTGGGGCAATGACGCAGCTAGTGAGGTTCTAACCGAGGCGCGTCTATTGCTGGTTGAAAACTATTTCCAAACCCCCTCTTCGGCCTTGGCTTGACTTGGGCCGTTGAGAATTTTTGGAAGGGCTCCCTTTGCTGGGTAATGCCCTACATATCAGTTTTAAATTTTATCATTGGAAAAATTGTTTTTTACTTAATTGTCTTTTAATCTTTGCTGGGTAATGGCCTATATATCAGTCCTAAACGTAGTACATTAAATAGAGGAACATAAATATAATAAAAGGAGTGCAGAATTTGTTCATATATTGGGAGAGGATGCTATTTTTTGTGATGGCGTCAAACACAATGCAGATGATTGATGCTTGGGGAGGATGGAGTCTTTTCCAGGCTCTGCTTCGAACCCTCAAAGGTGTAGCTTCCAAACATGGGGTTTCAATTCCAACGGTTGCAGTGAGATACATTTTGGATCAGGTTTTCTCTTCACACCAAAAGTGGGAGATTTTCCCAATTCATTTGATTCGTGCTCCACATATATATATATATATATATATATATATTTGAGTAAATACCAGTTTGGACGTTGCAGCAAGGCGTGGCAGGGTCGATGGTTGGAGTAAGGCTAGGTTTGGCAGAACACATAAAAGATACCAATGCTATATTCGCACTTGATCTTGACGAGGAGGATGTGGCCAGCATACTGGAAGTTTCACAGAAAGGCAAAGATCTCATGAAAATAATTGGCGACTGTGGTGATGAATATAGGCGTGTCTAAGACTGCCTAGTACACTGCTAAACTTATAGTACATCATTTGTGTATACAGAGAGTCACCACCATATGCTAGGATTTCTTTTACAGATGAAGAAATACCATAACATGCTACAGCAATAAATCATCTTTATATTTATTAAGTCTCTGATTTTGTGCTACACGTCTTAGTACCTATTATTTTTGTTGATGTTCAATTTTATCGTGATAAATGGAGCCCTTGGAATTGGATAATAAGTAATAACAAGCAACAATGAGAGAATAAATGACTAATTCGAAATTAAAGAGAACTAACGAGAAATTAAAGAAATTTTCGACTTGAGGATTCCGGCATCGTTACAACATAGTTTTCAATGAAGAAGCTAAATCTAACCCTAGCCTCGAGTTGGTTGGTGCTTGCCAAAAAGTTAGGAGCGGTTCCGGATTTTTCGGGGTCGATTAAGACTTCCAACGGTAACGCGCCGTCAGGCTTCTAGGACTTTTTCGTCCCACTCCTCAGTACCGACCACTTTAGGTGCTCGGTGTCGATGAGATAAGAGGTTCGGTGTCGGTCTTAAGACTTGGGCATTTTCTGGGTCTTCCATCACTCCAGGTGGGCCAAATGTTTTGGTCCGATTGTCATTTGGGCCGATATGCTTAACGGGCCTGAGCCTCGCCCCAACAATTTTGATGAACATGGAGGTGAGAAACAAAGTTTAATTTTTTGCTTTGACTAGCAATCTGAATATTCTTCCAATTATTTGAATAAGGTCATCATGTTTCTAAATTAACATTCTCATATGAAATTATCACAAAAAATACAGATGAGGTTTATGAAGGTAGGAGGCACTTGTATTGAATATTGCCATACTTCACCTTCACCAGAAAAACCATCTCTTCTTGGTAGTTGATTCTGCAACACCTATATCTTTCATTCTATTCTCCATCCCTTGATTCAGGGCTTCCAGCCTCCTCCTGCATGATAAAATACATAATCAAGAATGCTATGTCATGGATTACCAACAAATATTGCATGCAAACTCAGCAAATTTAGAAGGCCACCATGTTTGTTTTGACTCGTGCAGGACTTACTTTGTATCAGTCAGGCGGCCGTGGAGACTCCATCTTTGTCTAAATCCTTCCATGCCTTCCACTCCACTAGCCAAAATTAAGCGTCTAAAAGATGAAAATGTAAGAAACAATAACAAATTTACTCTTGACAACATACAAGCAACAAATCTAGCATGCTTCTCGGACAATCTAGTCCAGCCAACTAGCAAGCTGACAGATTGAATTTACTGGTGGTCCAGAGACTCATATACTAGTTCTAGTGCCACAGCATTTGCAAAAAAACAAGTCAATAGAACTATAATGTTACCCTTCACATATTTTCATCTGACATTACTTGTCAGACTCATATACTAGTTCTAGTGCCAGAGCATCTGCAAAAACAAGTCAATAGATCCATCTATAATGTTACCCCCTTCCCTTATTCTCATCTAATATTACTTGTCTGGTTCAACTTGGCCAGAAGGAAAAATAAAATAAAAAACAAAAAATGAGAAAACAAGGTTTTTCATGCATTATGTAAATATAGCTATTTGATAAGCTCATTCTTTACAAGAATATTTGTCATCTATATTTACATCAAATAAATACAACACAATGAAGCAGGTCTTATAAGGGGAAAACAAATTTTGAGTAGGTCAGATAATGTCTTGAACACTTGAAATGAACTCTCAAGAACTAAGTTTGGTCTTAAAGACAAAAAATGCAAGGGAAAAGTATCATGATGGGCTGGCTGACATACCTCTCCAACTGTGTTGCCTCAGCTTCCAACTGCTTAGATCTTTCCTTGGCTAGCTCCAAAGGCATAGAGATCCCTAATTTTCGCTCACTATCTTGTAATCGCTGTCTAAGCTCGTTATCCTGCACATTGAAGTTTCGCCATAAGACTTTCATCATGAAACTAAACAAGAGAAAGAAAGACTGAGCAAACACTTCATAAGCAAAACTCACTCTCCTCTCAGCACATTGCCGATATAATGCAATTTCGTCTTGACAGAATGGCTCAATATCATTAATTTGTAGACCTGCAATACACAACCAAAGATCATCCATAATCACTACTATACCACATGCACTCCCATTATAAATTTTATGGAGAAGTCATGGACTGGAGGCCTTACACAGAAATAGATTACGCAAAATCCCATCACACAGATCGACACCCTCAAGCACATGTGATGCTATCTCCGGTGGAATTACTGGTGAAGGTGGCCCCATCATCAGATCATCACCCACCAGTATAGTTTCCTCCATACCCGGCTTCGAATCCACTAGGCAAGCACAAAACGAAGTAATAATCAGCAAATCTTCACAACCATCTTTATCCAGAATATACACTGTACTACATCTTCTCAAAACCAAGTAACAGACTATTGCCAACATCAACAATTAACTTTCTAACGTCACACAAACGGATATAAAGCATTTAAAAGAATAAAGAACTAGCTTACCATCCATGGTGGGCGTTCGTTTCAGATCACAAGGTGCTCGACAAAATGCCTCTGAAAACAAACAACGCCCGAGAATCACATCAACATTTAAAGTGATCCAAATTACTCCAATTTCTGAAGCAACAAAAAATCAAGTACTGATCGTAGAAGTATATTACCAGTGGGCCGGCGGCGACTGAAGAAATCACTACCGGGTACTAATCCAAAATAATTCCTTGATAAATGGAAACAGTAGATTATAAATCTGCAGAATACATTCTACACGGGAAAAAAAATCTGGAATTACTTAGATTTTGTTTCCACCAGTTATTTCTAAACAACAGAAAATCGACCAGTTTCATGCAAAACTGGGGATGAACGATGTGTTTAGTTTTTTACTTTTTTTCGAGCAGTTTCTGCAATTAAGATTTTTTTGAGTTGGACTTGGAAGGGTATCTGTGTAATTTCGAGAAATCCAAACACAAATTAGACGGCCTGATTCTTAAGCCCAAATAAAAGCCCAATATAAAATGGACCAGATTGCGAAGCCTTATACAAGTTATATATCGGATTAAATTTTTTTAGGAATTTCTTCTGTGAAACCCTAGCAGCAGCAGCAGCAATTTTCTCTTTCTCTGTCAAATTCTTTAAGTGAGTATCTACCAAATTATATTATGATCTTTATTTGTACGGCTGATAATACATGAATTGTGATTTTTAGTTTGTTTTTGTGATTTTTTGTTTGATAGTAATGAAGGTTATAGCAGCGTATCTGTTGGCAGTTCTGGGTGGCAACACCAGTCCTACCGCCGATGATTTGAAGGGCATTCTCGGCTCAGGTTCGATGCTTCTCTAATTTCTACCAGATTAGTTTTCAGATTGTTTGTTCTTCGTTATCTGTTTAGTTGGGTATTACATCTTCATTTAAAATCTCTTCGCCCTGCATGCTGGACTCATGCTTTTTTCTTATTTTTTTTAAAATATAAGAGCATTACTTGCACCTTTTGTTTAGCAACAACAAATCTCAGTCTTGTTCAATCTACGCAACAACTTAAATCTTGACAAATTGAAGGTGTGAACAATGTAATAATTTTGAACTAGTTAGACATGAATGAGGTCTTTTGTTTTGGCTTAATTATGTGCTGTAAGATAATGTTGGTGATATTTTCAATGTGAGGTATGATAATTATTGACTGCAATATTTTTAATGTTCTATTTTTATTATTGCAAATTTTATCATCTGCTGACGGTATAATGTTTGAAGTTTGAGCATGTTGGTATCAGTGGTGATCCATGATTTTTCAGTAGGGGGCTGCATTAGATTTATATGACAAAAAAGATGCAAAATTGAAAAAAAAATTTGGCTCCTTTTCATCATTAGCCCTCTCATACATTGTTATTTGTTATTTTCAGCCCCTTTTTCTTCTTCAAAACTTACTCAACATTAAAGATTGCATTACCATACTGTTCAAATTTATTTTTTTTAAGTTAGTTTAGAGCCCCCTTATGAACACATAGATCCGCCAGTGGTTGGTATGTTTTTGTCAATAATTTTCTTAGTATCTTATTCTTTTTTTATTTTCCAGTTGGGGCTGATGTTGATGAAGACAGAATTGAGTTGCTGTTGTCTCAAGTCAAGGGCAAGGATATTACTGAGTTGATTGCTGCTGGGAGGGAGAAATTGGCATCAGTACCTGCTGGTGGTGGTGCAGTTGCTGTTGCTGCTCCTTCTGGCGGTGCAGGTGGTGGTGCTGCACCTGCTGCTGCTGAGTCTAAGAAAGAAGAGAAAGTCGAAGAAAAAGAGGAGTCTGATGATGTGAGTCTCTAATTATTATTCGAAATGCAGTTCTTTTTTCATCTGTCTCTCATAGAAATATTGGAGTATATTGTTTATATGACCAGACTCTTTCTGGTTCTGTTGCAGGACATGGGCTTCGGTCTCTTCGACTAAACCTTGCAAAAGAGTCCACATATCTAGCACGACTGATGACATTCTGGTTGAGTTACTTTAGTAGACAGTTTTTGTTATGTTGCTTCTGGAATTATGTATCTGAACAAGGGAACAATGAAGATACAGTGTTTGCGGTTTTGACTTTTGAGTATTGTATCTTTTTGAACTCCTACTGTGACCAGATTTTGGTGTTGATGTTGAAAATTTACTCAATACACGTTCAGAATCATCTTGTTGCACATTTATCTCTCAGCTCATTTAAACTGCTAGTTCTTTTATGTCTGGTGATCTATGCCTACTTGTGGTCATTCTTGATTAAACTTCTATACTTCTGGGCATTCTTGATTAAACCTATTATCTATCTCCATTGAATTCCCCGATAGTCTCTTCTATCTTTTTTATCAAGTGTTCACAGGCATCAATAAAATAGTGCCCGTCCCTCTTGAATTGTCATTTTTATTAATTTTTTTATTAATATTTTGTTATCATAAATATATTATTAGAACTTACTATATTTAAGATCTTATTTTAAATTATTTTTCAAGTTATATGATCGTACTTTCGGTTCAAAAAATTCTTAATAAATAACTAAGTTTTTAAAAGATATTTAGTAATTGTTGAGGTTTCGAATCGGGACTCTCGGAACGTCAGGAGCAGATGAAATAATCAAACATAATAAAAAGAGAAAAATGCAACAAGCAGACAATTAAAATACAAGACAATGATAGAGTAATTAAAGTAAACAACTTAAATCTTCAAATCCAGTCGTGTCTCGTTTTAATTGTTACAATAACTAGTATTGCTTCCCACGCGATGCGTGGAACTTTAATTATTTGTATTGAAATAAGATTTATTTATTTTATTTAAATCAAAATAATAGTGATTTTTAATATATATATATATTAACTATATATGTCTATAATGACATATAATATATAATAATTCATTATTTATAGCATGTATGAACATGGACGAATACATACTCGAAGGATTGTGACTATCTCGTAGGGTTGGTTGTGCTTTATTATTTTTAACTATAACTAAAAAAAAAAGTTTTCAGCTTCTCCCCGCCCTCGAACCATATATTGCCTCCGCCTCGGTGCATAATAAAGAATATAATATACTATAAATTAATTTTTTAAAATATATTACAAACTATTCATATTATAAAAATATTATTCAAACTATTTGTTTTGTTTAAAAAATATGGTCCAATGTATATATTCCCATAAAATTATATATTTCTTCTCGAACATTTCAACTTGATGATTTTTTTTAATATTTTAATTATTTTATTTAATAATAAATAATGGTAATATTTTTGACTCATTTTTTTAATACTCAAATGATTTATTCCCTTAATTATATAAATTATATTTATAAATTGATAAAATTAATTTCCTTAATTAATACAAATCATACACTCAATTTGATTGATTGAATTGATAATAATTCGTAATTATTTTTTTAATGTAAAAAATTTTATAATATTTTTTCCTTTAAATAGTATTTTAATTTGATAATTTCATTAGCTTTGTTAACCAAGTGGGAACTTTCTATAATCATGCACAAATTCTATGAGGAAATAAATAAAAATTTCATTTAATAGACTTTTATTACATTTTTTATTAGTTTTGATGATTAATTGATTTAAGAAACAAAATCATTATACTAATTGATCATGTATGATCAATTGTTATTATATTTGTTACTATTTTGCGATTTTATTTAATATTTTTAGTTAATATTTTATCTAATATTAAATAACACAAAATTTTCAATTTTATTTCAAATGATCTATATTTAAATAAATAAAATTAATACTAAATATGTTATAATCCATATAATGCTTAACGTTACCTAATCATATAAAGCTCCCAAAAAACTCTCAACATACTTAATTAGAAAATTGATATTAAGCATTCAAATATTTTAATTCATTCATAACACTCTCAACATACTTAATTTATTCAAGCTTGATGGATTGTATTATAATTCAACTAAAAACTCTCTATATTTTTATAAAATTAGTTTAATGTGGCAATACATTAGAGATGATAATGATAATTAAAATTTATCCCACCACTAATGCCATACTGCCGTATGGATGTATTGACATATGAGCGAAACTAATCATATGTATAACAAAGTTGAATAAAAATTCAAGAAACGAAATAAAAGTGCTAAAATGTAGAAATTTTATATAACAAAAGTTCTTCTCCATAGCACAATATAAAATAAAATATGATGGATAATAAAATGCAAATTACAATTGGTGTACTCATCTCGCATTCAAATTGCGCAAATATGCATCATTTGGTTTTTGGTCTTCCTCCTTACAAAATACTCGATTCATTATTTGAATCTCAATTTGAATCTAAATAATATGATTTACAATAGTACAAAGGAAGGAGGGGGAAAAAAAACTAAACTAAACAAAGAAGCATAATTAGATTTTTCACTTGAGAGAAAATATAAAATTTATGAATTTTTAAATAGGGGACTCATATTTATAGTGCGAATAAAACAATTGAAGGTCCAAAGTTTGATCATATTTGCCATTATTTAAGGATTGTGTTTGATTTGATTACCTTTAAAAATCATTATGATATTGCTTCCTTAAATAATAAATTATGCATTCAATTATTGTTGACCAAATCAATTATAATATTCTAATTGATATTTTGAGTTGATAACTTAAATTAATTAACTAAAACTTCTTAATATAGTAAGAATTAACGGATTAATAATCTAATTTTTTGTATAGTTCTTTTTCCTATTTTAATATTTATTATTTATAGCTAAATGAGAATGAAATTTATTAGGACTCGTTTTAATATAATTAGAATGAATTTATATATAAAACATTTTAGGATTAATTCCATACAAGTATTTGTGTTTATAAGAATTCGTAATTATTATTGCTTGAATTAATAATACTTGAGAAAAGATTTAATCCAATTATATCATTATATGTTCTCCTAAATTATGTGATTTTTTCACTAATTTGTGAATTTAAATCGAATTGTTTATTAATATTTTAATAAATTTTATATTTAAGTTTATCAATAAAATATTAAGTAAATTATAAATAAAATTTTATGTTGATCATAATAAATATTAAATAAATTTCATATAAATAATTAAGTATATAATATATAATTGATAGATTTAATCTTAAATATCAACTATTTCCAAGAATACCATAACTTAATTTTGAATTATATTATGTATGATTATGGAATATTTAACTTATTAATTAATGAACATTTAATTCAACTATATTTTCCATATAAAGAATCCGGTATTGTTTTAATATATATATATAGATTGGAAATCTGAATATTCAACACATATTAGGAATTACAAAGTGGGTTTATATCAATATGAGCTAAAGGATATGGGCCTTAACATTAATGTCTTCAACAATTTTTGTATGAGTTTAGAGTTCTTCAGCAGTCATAGTGCTTCTTCAAATAGATAAAGTAGTCTTGTTGCTCCAACTCAATATTCTATTGTTTGAATTTTTCATTGGATCTCATTCATCGTTGCTCATCTTTCACGCCGCTCTTCAACATTAGTTTTAGAAAATTTATCCTTTTTCTTGCCTTGCCTCTTGTCTCTTTGTTGTCCCATAGGACGAGATCGAGCTTCACTTTTTGTTGATGCATGGTCATCTAATTCCGATGTTCTCGACTTCATGTTAGCATATTGAGGAATTCATTTCTCTAACTCTCTCATCACATTCCATACATGCATATACTTAAAGGATTTTCTTGGGTTAATGGTATTCCACTTCTTCATTGTGGCATACATGACATCATCATTGCTTGACCACTAGCTCGATTGTTGTAAAAATTATTTTACCACTCAGAAAATAAATTGATGTCAGACATAATTGCATCATAATGAGGTTTAATTGATACTCGTGTTATTGATTGTGCATCTTTCGGTAGACTATCATTATAATAATTTATAATTTTTTCCCAGAATTCCTTAGTCGCTTGAGCCAGAGACTTCTCCTCATCACGTGTCCATCCCGCCTTTGGACGTAGACCACTTTCGTCAGTATTGAGGATGACATATGCTTCATGTTGTGTGGAGTGTGGTGGGAATTGAGAGCCATCTGTCTCAAATGATGAGTCTTTCTCTTTATCACTTGACGATTCTCCTGCACTTAAGCGTCTAAAATCATCATAAGTTTGTTGTTGTGGTGTTGGTAATGGATAAAATGACATTTGAATATGTGGCATAGTAAAATGACCGTTCATTGCTTCATTATGATTAGGAAGAACAATATTGGCATAGTTGGAAAAAAAATTTAAATAAAATGGTGGATGAGGTACTTGAAAGTTTTGAAAACTCGGAGGATATGGTTGATGATTTTGTGAGTTTGAGTTTCTTGATTTTGTAATGAGGCAAAATAATTAGAAAATGACCCACGATTGTTTTCAATTGTTTGAGAAAGAAAAAAAAAACAAAGGTGCAATAGAAATGATAAGAAGATTTATGATGTGAAGAATGAGAGTGAAATATATGTATTTATAAAGAAAAAAAAAGTTATTGCATAATATCAATCAACGGCTATATATATGATATGATTTGTAAGTATGTTTGTGTGCCACCATATTTATTATATTTATATGTATATTATGTATAACAACAATATATATTTACTTATGTCCGCTATGTATATATAAATATATACTCTCTCCGTCCCATTTTAATAATCCTGTTTTTTTCATTTTCGTTCGTCCCACTTTAATAGTCATGTTTCTAAAAAAGACAATTTTTTCACACTCAACAATAAAATATTAATTCCACTCAACTCATTCTACACTCACATGTCTTGGTTATTGTGTCAAAAGCAAATGAGATTATTAATTTGAAACGGAGGGAGTATAACATTTGTATGTATATTGTATATAACGGCTATATATATATATTATTAAGTAGAATTGTTGTATTATGTATGTATATTTTATTTATAGACTATATATATTAATTATATAATTGTGTAAATTATAAATTATTTATTTAGTATATTTCTTGAATTAATAAATTTGTAATTAATTGTTTTATTAGTAAAAAGTAGCCGTTACAAAATTAGTCATTGCAACTTACCATTGTAGGTGCATTTATATATAATTCTCAATACCCTAAATATTTTTATTTTTCCAATTGTCAATTCTCTTTGTTGTGAAATACTTACCATATTTCCACCGAAATATGTCTAATATTTCAAGCGATGATGAAATATTTGAGATGGAAAAAATATAATACGAGAATTGGCAGCAGATAATGAGCTTGAAGCATCTCGAAGCTCTACAAGAAACGTAAATCGAAAAAAATATAGGAATCGAGAACGTGAGAAGGGGCATGATCGTCTTGTGTGAGATTACTTTACCGAGAATCCAACATTTGGTGTTGAAATATTTCGTCATCGATTTCGAATGCGAAGAGATATATTTCTTCGTATCGTCAATAATTTAGAAAATCATTCTGATTTTTTCAAATTGAGGTGCAACGCAACGGGAAGGAAGGGATTATCGTCTCTTCAAAAGTGCACAACAACCATATGTCAATTGTCATGTGCTACTCCTGCTGACTCACTTGATGAGTATATACAAATGGGTGAGAAAACTAGATTAGACTGTCTCTTCAACTTTTGTAGATCTGTTGTCAATGTGTTTGGAGCTCAATACTTGAGAAGGTCAACTACTGCAAATACTCAACATTTGCTTCAAATGCATGAGTAGAGACATAGATTCCCTGGAATGTTATGGGTCTTGACTGCATGCACTGAGAATTGAGGAATTGCCATGTTGCTTGAAAATGTCAATATACTCAGAGGGGATTACAGTGTCCCAATAATAATTCTCACAGCGGTGACGTTTGCAGACTAGTTGAAATGACATGCTTTTTTTTTTGGATGTGCAACTTTGAATAATGAAATAAATGTTCTTACCGGATCACCTTTATTCAATGCAGTAATACAAAAAAATGCACCACAAGTTACATTTACGGTGAATGGCACAACATATAGAAATGGATATTTTTTAATAGATGAGATCTATCCAGAATGTACCTCATTTGTCAAAAATTTTCCATGTCCTATGGATTCCAAACGCAAGAAATTTAAGGAGAGGCAAGAAGCAGTAAGAAAAGATGTGGAACGCGCGCTTGAAGTGTTTCAAGCTCATTGGCCAATAGTAAGAGGTCCTGTACGAAGAAGACTTAAGGAATATTATTTAAATATGCATTATTTTGCACAATATGATTATAGAAGATAAAGGAGATGCATCTATCATGTGGTTCGACTAAGACACACCTCCATATACAACAATAAACTTGGGTTCTACTCAATAATTTCAAGCTTATCTTCAGAATTACAAGGAATTACGTGATAAAGATGTACACCACCAGCTTTGGGCAGATTTAATTGAACATATATGGGCAAATCACGGAAGTGATTAGTATGAATTTTTTACCACGTTGCATTGTTGTGTAATTTTATTTTCTTTTTTTTGTACTATTATGATGTTGTCTAAATTTAATTTTCCTTGTGTTTTTGTTGTTCCAAATTTGTATTGTTTTAATTTATAAATTTTCATAATTGTATTAAATTATAAAAACTATTATGTAATTTAATAACATAAATTAATATAATAAATTATATATATATATAATATTATATTTGTTAGTGGATTTGTGTGGGACCGTGTTAAAGTTGATGTTGTAGATATAAGGTTATAGTGATAGATTTAAAATAGAGGAAAATTTTAAAATACCCCAATCGGCTATTATGTATCATAAAAATGTCTTTTCTTATAAAACATTCAAGAAATACTTCAAAGGGCATCTTACTAACATTTTGTTACATATAGGTGTATTTTTTTAGAAAAATTGTAAAAAATGAATTTTGAATTAAGTTTTTAGTTTATTAAATATTTTAAAAAATTTACACATGATCTTGACCTCAATCATTACGTTGATGACTAAAAATTAAAAAAATTTAACATTAAAAAATTAAGGTAGGGACCATTAATTTTTTTTAATTTCAGGTTGGCACCGTAGTGCCTTTTAAATGGTCCCGACCCACGGTGCCGACCTACGGTCCCTACTCAAAAAAACCCTAAATTTTGACTTTGACTAAAATTCTTTCATTTAGTTATGAGAGTAGGAGAAATATAATATATTATAGTAATTTATAATATATTTGATAAATTAAAATTATTCATAAATTATTTGTACATTTATTTAAAATGTTATATGAATAAAATATTTAAAATATTAAACCAATATTCTTATATTATGCAATCATGTTTCATTTTCATATACCATGAAAATAATGATAACATTTTTCTAAATGTAAAAATATATTATAATAAAAAATTTGGGACAAAGTTGGGAACTCGTTAAAAAACTTGTGATAAATTTAGATGTTTTTCTTATCAAAAATTAATTTTTGCAATTGTTAATATTAAACTCAAGTGAATTATGCAAGCAAGATCAAATTTGTGTGATTTTGACTATAATTTATTCTATGATTTTTTACTATAAACAACTATTAAAAAATATTTTAACAATATATCTGATTTGATCTTACTATTTAATTCCCTCATAAAAGATACAACAAGACTGATAGAGTTTAATATGAAAAACACCAAAACTTCAACTGCAAAAAAATATTTTTTTGCGTATGATAAAAATAAACAATATCTTATTTAATGCCTTAAAACAATTGTGACTATTAAAAAATATCAAAAAATATATATTTCTACCAAATCAATATAAACATGACATAAATACATAAAAATAATAGATTGTTTTATAGAGAAAAATAATAATATAATGTGCATGACTTAAATGGATAATACAGATAATACTTCATTTTATAATTATATTAGCATATGATACGGATAAATAAATATTAAATATATCTTGAATGATACTAACGTATATATTCAAAAATATAATTTTATTAATTTTATTTTAATATTATTAAATAAATATTGTATTTAAAAATATAATATTTAAATATATTTTGGGGCAAGTCGGGATCGTCCCTACCATATTTTTAATGAACTTTTTTTTTAAGTATTAAAGGTTAGGACTTGATCAATCCTCCTCATTTATCTTCATTAATTTTCTATTTTTTAATGTTGAAATGTATTTAAATATTAAATATGGTCTTGAGTAAATATTATTAAATATTATTTTATTTAAAAATTATATAATAAAAAATAGGTAAGAACCATTAAAAAAAATGAGGTAGGCACCATTCCATGGTGATGACCAAATTGGTAGACACAATTAAATATTATAATCCATTAATATTTAATTTTTCATTTTAAATAATAATATCAACATCATTACATAAATAATTGTCTGATTTGATTGTTAATAAAAAAAATTGTTAGAAAATGTGCTTTGGGGTATTTCTTGAAGATGTTCATAAAAGAAGGCATTTTCATTACATATTTGATAAAAAAAGGGTATTTTCATATATTGACAATTAAAAAAATGGGTGGATTTTAATTTTTGATGTGCCAATATAAAAGCTGGAATGAAGAAATTTTTTGTTACCGTTGAAATTCATTACTTTGTCCGTAACTTTTGGGGCAATTCGTGTCTTCACCGTCCAGCTTTATGGGAGCATGTCATGCTGGCCTATGGGCTCCGCGGCTCTTTAGGCCGCTGACGTACTGCCCTTTATTATTTGATCCAGTTAACTTGAACACAACAATTTTAAAATATTGACAAGATAATATATATATATATATATATATATATATATTATTTGATGAATGATGAAGTTTTATATTGATTTTAATTTATTTTTTAAAAAAATAATAAAAATCATATATTTTTATCATTAAAAAATCAAAGAAAGAGAAAAATATAAAAATACGAGCTAGTCTAAATATTTTTTTGTCCGATTTAACTTGAACCAAATAATCCATAATCTGTTAGGGCTAATCGGATTAATTCGTCTCTAATCGGAAATCCGACGGATTAATCCTATTAACATTTTTACCATGTTTTCCTTCTCAAATTCGCTATAAGTAATATTTATCGATTGGTAGTAGCATTTTTACTATTGACCAATCTATATATATACTTAGGTAAAAAGTCTAAAAATAACTGTTCCCGCCAAAACCATAGAAAAACTTATATCTATATTTATAAACGAAATATTTTCAAAAATGTCTAAGTGATAAAGTTGGTCTAAGGTGTTAAATTAAAGTTCCTTCATTCAAGAGGTTTTGTGTTCAACTCCCACCCTCAACATATAAATTTTTAATTTTTTTTACACAAAAATTATCTCTTCAATTATTTTAAATAAAAAGATGGGAACAATTATTCCATCAAATAGAAATAATATTTTATTTTACTTAAATACATTATAATTTATTTTTAATTAAGTTATAAGCATAATTATCAATTTTTTACTATAAATATAGTCGGTCTTATTTTCAATTTCAATATTCCATAATAAAAGACAATTATCTCCAATAATTGTCAACAAAATATTTTATTTTTTACGTATATTTCTATAATTGATATAAATTCGATAATCAAGCTACAATTAAATTTATACTATAACATGCAAACTTAAATGATGATTACAAACAAAATTATTTTAAAATTATATTTTCAAAAATTGTCAGGTAATAAAATTGAATTAATTAATAAGATAGATTAATATAATATTATTTAATTTATTGTTTATATTTATAATTTATATAATATTCTATAATTTATATATTAATTTTTGTAAATCCGATACAAATTAATTATTTTCATAATTTAAAATATTGAATTATATATAATCTATCTATATATATACTAAAGCAAAGAAGTGTAAAAATAATTGTTCCCGTCAAAACTATAAAACATTTCCATATGTATATTAAAAACATTATTATTATCCATTATATCAAATATAAATATAGTTGAGTTAGTTTGAGGTAACAAATCTAAGTTTTTGGTCCAAATTCTATGTGTTCAAATCCCACTATCAACAAATGTATATTACAATTTTTAGCTTTACACAAAGATTATCTCTAAAATTATTTTTTCTCATTTTAAAATACAAATATGTATAGAAAAATTACCGCCAATCAATATTTAATAAAATTAATCATTATGAAATCAACAATATTAAATATTACTCGTCAATAATCATTTATAAAAAATAAACATTCATAGTTGTTATCATCTCTAATTTTTAGCATCGACTTAAAAAATTATGAATAGCTTCTCGAGTTTCTGTTAGGACAAAAAAAACTTCATTCATAAATTTCGTTTTAAACATGCAGACAAAAAATTGCCCAAAATTTATAATTAGACCGTAACTGACCTTCCCAATTTGGGGCCACGTTACATTGATGTTTCAAGTTTTATCAAACACATTTCTCGAAATAAACAAGCGGAAGACTTAATTTTAAATAAAAGGATATACAAACATTTAAAATTCAAACTTCGAGTCAGAGTATCAAAATAAAATTTAAGTTATTTAAACATTCAAAAGTGAGAAGGGGTAATTCAGAGAGCGGTGCAGCAGTGTGTGTAGCGTGATGGTGACATGTATATGAAGATGCATGTCACATGATCTTTTATCTTTTCAAACTGCATCAGTTCACCAGCTTACATCCCACAACTCCCATCCTTGCTGCTTAACCTGCACGTTTTAGAAATAACGCGAGGGGCTGAGTACTTTCGTACCCAATGAGAAACATGCCCGAAAACATACAGTTATATATGAAACATTGATATGCAACTCACACAGATAGACGTGGGGTTTTGTTGAAAAGAACCACGCTATCCAAAATATTTTATTTTCACGCACGTGCTATTTACATGATATTATATCTGTTTCAGTGTTGTAACTGGAAATTGGCCGACTTCCAAGCTACGATGATCAGTCAGGAATGTAAACACACTCAACCTACTGTCATCTAAGTGCACTAGTCTCTGCAATCCTTTTTGAGACCCGATCGTTTACTATCATCATTCACAATCACTTTAACCAAATACAACAATTTCCACCTTATGTCTTCCAATTCCCAATCATATGGAGTCGCTACTCCATACTACTAATTGAGTTCTAGCGCAGTTATGAGAACCTGGTTCTAAACTCATTAGTTATTCTCTCTTGTCGTTGGGAAACGACAGAGGACAAATATAATAGCACAAAACATGCATAACAGTTTCAGTTAAAAACAAATCAGTTGGTAACACATTTTGAAATGAAAACATGCATTTATTTTATATCTGAAATAGTTTCCCACCTCGTTCTCGGCTTTGTATATATGTTTCTGGCTAGAATGAGCTCAACTATCCTTGCTTCAATTTCCTACAATCAAAATAGGATTCTCGAGTCAGTACGATGAATCCAGGACACTACATCTTAATCGTAAACAAACAGGACTCGAAAGGAATTAGGATTGGATAAGAAACGTAGGAAGAACTATTGGGTATACCTCTGTGTCGACCGACAGGGGTCTGTGTCGGTCGACACAGCCCTGAGTCGACACAGCTAGCTTGAGTCGACACAACTCTGTCGACTGACTTGTGTCGATCGACACAATTTTGTGTCGGTCGACACACTCCGATCGACATATCAATTTTGACCCACTGTGTCGATTATTTTGTGTCGGTCGACACACCTTGTGTCGATCGACGCAAGTGTGTCGTCACACCTATCGATTTGCCTTCATGTCGATCGACACGATTTGTGTCGATCGACACACGTGATCGACATACTTCCTTCGGCCGAGTCCTGTGTCGATCGACACAGGTCACCTTCTTCGCGAGTTCGCCGAAGCTGCACCTGCAACTCGCCGTATCTCGCGATTTCTTCCGCCGATTACACATGTAAATACATATTCTAACTCCCTAGACTGTAAGGAACACAAATATGGCCATAAAACATGAATATACGTCGGAAAACGGGGACATGAATTTACCTCGCCGGAGTTCCTCCACACACGGCGGCGCTGCATTTTTCTGGCGTCCAAATTGAGGTTTCTTGACGTCCGAACGCTCCCTACACGATGGAGATCACGAATCTAAGGTTAAAACGCCGGAATTCGGCCGGAATAACGAGATTTGAGTTCAAATCTAAAAAATTCGTAGCACAAACCCACCTCAACTTCTAACCTCAATATCTCTCTCGTTCTTTGTCCTCTCGGAGCCCACGAGTACCCAAATCGAAGCTTGCGACGAGAGCTTTCCAACGGTGGTATTGGCTTGTCGGATGATGGCCGGAATCAGCCGGAAAGTGCGTCGGAAGTAGGCTGACGGGTTTGAAGAGTGGGGAGGGTTTATTGGCTATTTCTCTCTCTAAAATATAATATAAGGTATAAAGGATATATTATAAACCTGATATAATTATGTATATAATACATAATTTTCCACATTATACATATACATATATCTATTTATGTAATTAAACATAATTTCCAATAATTCCCCAAAACATAATATTTCCCTCAATTTCTTGAAAATCCCCAAAATATAATTACCAAACTCCATAATATTTCTCTAAACAAAATTAGAAATTCCAATTACTTCCGGTTATGTAATATCCCGATTTTAATTAAGCTGATTAATGCTTAATTAAATTAAATAAAAAGGATATTATTTTTGCAAATTTAATTATTGTTTGCTTTTGAGACGAAATTTAACGAGATGGGTTAATTAAAGCGAGCATTTATTTATAATTGCATAATTAATCGGGAGAATGCAATTTAAATCAAACCCGAGAATATTAATTATCGGAGGAATTTATACACGAGTTAAGGCGGAGTATTTGAAGTGGTAGGTGGGGGAAATTTTTGAATGGTAGGTGGGGGAAATTTTTGATGGGTTTATTTAAATGTAAAAAAAAAAGGAGTTATTACTCCAATTTTTCAACACCATCCCGACACCATCCCCTAACCCTCTCCCCACACCCTCCCATAGCTGCCACTTTCTCTCTACTTTTTCGGCCGCATCCGACCACCGCTCGACGAACCACCACCACCCTCAAATAGCCCTCTCTTCTAGCTTCAAATTGAGATAAGGTGGAGCTCGTGAGGTGGAGTATCGAGCGAGATATCGAGGAGAGAAGGAGGGTCGCTGGACTGTGACGAATCCTTCCCAGCCCAGCCAGCCTCGCTGCCCCATCTTTCCGTCCATATTCCGGCTACCACAGACCGCCGTCGGCCACACAACTACCACCATCTTGAAGCTTGTTCTTCAAGGTTTCCGTGAAGCTAAAGTACGCGTCGTGAGACTAAGTGTCGAAGGAGATACGGAAGAGAGAAGTCACTCCACTCCCAAACCATTCCAGCACCCCCACCCATTTCTCTCTCCACGCTGCCCTGTTCCCAGCGCGATTCCGGCCAACTCCGACAACAATTTGACGAGCCACCACCGCCATCTGAAAGATCGTTCTCCAAGCTTCGATTTGAGTACTCGTGGGCTTCGAGAGGACGAGGAACAAGAAAGTTATCGTAGAGAGAAGTAAGGCCGCCGGAGTGGTGAGAATCCGATTTTCAGATTTTTATATCTTGTTTGAATGCGATTTTCTCGAACAAAGACTCATATTTTCGTGTTCCCTAGTCCCTAAGGAGCATTTTGGTACCAAGAAGTGCGAGTTTCCTCGCCGGAAAAACCACATCGCCACCGCCGTCACTTTCCAACTCCGGTGAGCTTCGCACATCTCCAATTTTACGTCGTTTTCCTTGCTTTGAAGCATGTATTCGTGTCCCCTTGAGTCTAGGACCTTATATATGTGATTTCATGTGGTTATGGGTGGTTGGATTGTGAGAAACAGCGAGTTGCAGGTCGGGGGTGCGTTTCTGCCGAAGAGGAAGATCCATATCGACCTGAAAGAAGATCCATATCGACTTGAACGTGGTCGATATGCCCTCTGTTCCAGGTCGATATGGGCAGGCTGAAAGGGGAAAACTTGATTTTTCGTGTTTGTCTCGATCTGATTTAAGTTATTCTCAATTTTTAAGTTTAATATATGTTTATCCGAGCATGTTAAACATATTTAAGGTGTAGGTTATTATAATCGAGAGTCGGATTAAATTCTATTTTGATTAAGAGAGGTTGAAGCATGTTAAATTAAAGGGGAAGCATGTGACATGTTGATTGGGAATTTTTGAGTTAAATATATGATTTTGGGAGCATGTTGGGCGCAACACATGCATAGATATTAATGATTTGGATCGAAAGAAAATTATGGAAAATATGTGGAAATTTAGTTTTGTTGAGGTTTACCGTTGTCCTAGATCGCTTATCCTAATTGGGTACACCGTGATTAATTGTAGGAATTTGAGAACGAGGATCATTGAGCTCAAGCATCTAAATAAGCCAAGTAAACGAGGTGGGAAACTATTTCAAATCTATAAAAAAAAAAAAAAATGCGTGTTTTCTTTTCAAAATGCGTGATAAAATGTTTTGCTTTTAAATTGAAATTGCTATGCTTATTTTGTGTTATCATTATCTGTCCTCTGTCGTTTCCCAACGACAAGAGAGAATAACTAATGAGTTTGGAACCAGGTTCTCATAACTGCGCTAGAACTCAATTAGTACATATGGCGTAGCGACTCCATATGATGGGAATTTGAAAGTTATAAGGTGGAATTTGTTATACAGGAATGTGGAATTGTGAATGAGAATGTTGATGATTGATTGTGAATTATGATTAATAAGCGATCGGGTCTCAACAAGGATTTCTGAGACTAGTGCACTCTAGATGACAGTAGGTTGAGTGTTTATTCATTCCTAACTGATCATCGTAACTTGGAAGTCGGCCAACTTCCAGTTACAACCCTGACACAGATATGATAACATCTAAAATAACACACGTGTGGAAGAAAATGTTTTGGCTAACACGGTTCTTTTCAACAAAACCCCGTGTTTAGCTGTGTGAGTTGCATAGCATATTTCCTATATAATGTATGTTTTTGGCATGTTTCTCACTGGGTACGAAAGTACTCAGCCCTCGCGTTATTTCTAAAACGTGCAGGTTAAGCAGCTTGGATGGAGGTAGCGGGGTGTAAGCTGGAGATGTGAAGAGTTTTGCAAAGAATAAGATCCTGTGACATGTATCATCATATACATGTCACCATCACGTTACACACAGCTGCACCGCTCTCTGAAAACCCTTCCCTTTTGAATGTTTTAAAGACTGAAGTTATGTTTAATTTTCTAGACTCGAAGGATTTGTACTTCTGATAAACTGCTTTTATTTGAAATTAAGTCTTCTTCTTATTTAAATATTTTGGAAATGCTCATAAAAACCTGAAACATCAATGTAACGTGGCCCCGTATTGGGAAGGTCAGATGGGGGCGTTACAGGTTAATTCGTACAAGTCAATTTAATACACGGGGTATTACAAATCGTTCCACAAAAATCTATTTATATTTTCTGAATAATTATTTTAAAAAGTATTAAACTTTTTTTCACTAACATAATTTCTACTAACATACTAATTTTTGTTGTCAACTTTCCTCAATAAAAAATAATAAATCTCAATAAAATTATTTTTATTACTTTTTCTTTAAAATATTATATTTTCACTTTTTGTTTTATTTGTTGTGTTTAAATGTTTAAATAATAAGAATAATTTTATTTTATAAACAAATGAAGTTTTAAAAATTATATTTAAAAATATAATATTATTAATTATATTATAATATAAAATATTATTTATTTTATTCACAAAACGTGCTGTGCAAAGTGTAACAATTTTTCTCTATAATTTAATTTCTGATCTGCTAAATTGCTAATAATAGTCCCACGGGTATCTCGAATTATTTATATTTTTTGGCGTTGGGACTTGGAAGGGTATCTGTGTAATTTTAATAAATCCAAAGAAAAATAGGACAGTATGATTCTTAAGGCCCAAATAAAAAGCCCAAGAGAAATTTACTCGGATTGCGAAGACCTTTTATAAAATATGTATATCCCTAATTAAAAAGTTTCGAGGAATTTCTTCTGTGAAACCCTAGCAGCAGCTGCAGTTTTCTCTTTCAAATTTCTTGAGTTGGTATCTACTTCTCATTAATTTATATTTTGATCTTTATTTTTTGTAACTGCTGATTAAACTTGAATTGTGATTTTTTGTTTTGATAGTAATGAAGGTTATCGCAGCGTACTTGTTGGCAGTTCTGGGTGGCAACACCAGTCCTACCGCCGAGGATTTGAAGGGCATTCTTGGCTCAGGTTCGATAATTATCTAATCTCTGCTAGATTAATTTTCAGATTGTTTGTTCTTCGTTAATGAATCGTTATCAGCGTTGCTGGGGATTAGATCTTCGGTTAAAATCTCTTCGCCCTGCATTGTGGACTCATTCTTTTCTTCCTTTTTTTTTAATAAGAGAATGACTTGCACCTTTTGTTTAGCAACAACAAATTTCAGTTTTATTGTTTAATCTATTTTACAACTTAAATCGTGACAAATTGAAAGTGTGAACAATGCAATAATTTTGAACTAGTTAGACATGGATGTGGTCTTTTGTTTTGGCTTAATTATCTGCTTTAAGATAATGCTGGTGATATTAGCAATGTGAGGCATGATAATTATCGACTGCTAATTTTTTTTATGTTCTATTTTTATTATTTCAAATTTTAGCAATGCTTACGTTGTTATGGGTGTTACGTTTGCAAGTTTGAGCATGTTGGTATCAGCGGTGGCTCTAGGATTTTTGGGTTGGGGGCTACATTAGATTTATATAACAAAAAAAAATTCCAAATTGAGTAAAACTAAAAAAATATTTTTGGCGCATTTTCATCATTAGCCCCCTCATACCTTATTGTTTCTTATTTTTATCCTTGTTTTCTTCTTCACTATTTGCCTAACTTATAATATTGAGTTACCATACTATGGAAAAAAACCAACAAGGATGTTATGAACACATAGATTTGCCAGTCGTTGGTATGTTTTTTTCAATAATTTTCTGTGCATCTTATTCTTTTTCTTTTCCAGTTGGGGCTGATGCTGATGAAGACAGAATTGAGTTGCTGTTGTCTCAAGTTAAGGGCAAGGATATTACTGAGTTGATTGCTGCTGGGAGGGAGAAATTGGCATCAGTACCTGCTGGTGGTGGTGCAGTTGCTGTTGCTGCTCCTTCTGGCGGTGCAGGTGGTGGTGCTGCACCTGCTGCTGCTGAGACTAAGAAAGAAGAGAAAGTCGAAGAAAAAGAGGAGTCTGATGATGTGAGTCTCTAATTATTATTCGAAATGCAGTTCTTTTTTCATCCGTCTCTCATAGAAATATTGTATGTTGTTTATATAACCCAACTCTTTCTGTTTCCGCTGCAGGACATGGGCTTCGGCCTCTTTGACTAAACCTTGCAAAAGGGTCATGATTCATGACATTCTGGTTGAGTTTACTTTAGTAGAGAGTTTTTCTTATTTTGTTGCATCTGGAATTTTGTTTCTGAACAAGAGGACTAATGAAGATATAGTGTTCACAGTTTTGAGTATTATATCTTTTTGAATTCTTACGGTGACCATTTTTTTTTTGTATTGGTGTAGAAAAATTTACTCAATACACATTCAGAATCATCTTGTTGCATAGTTCTCTCTCTCATTTTTTTGTTATTGATTTCTGATGATCTATTTCTACTTGTGGGCATTAATCATTAAGCTTATATATTCGTAAGGTGATGTTTTGTTGCATATGGTTCTGGTGCTCCATGACCAGTGACCACTATGGTGGAGTATTTGTATTAAAATTCTTTAATTGTCTCTTCTTTCTTTTAATCAAGTGGTTTCATCCCTCAGTTAGTTAGTAATGCTCAGTGTATCCAAGATTTTTTTACTATCTGTGGTGAATTGATCCATATGTAAAGAGTCGCGCTTGTTTTATCTTCAGATAGTTGCAGATTTAGGCTGTTCATCCATTCTGGCATGTACACAAGACATTGCTCAGTTCAAGATTGGTGTGGGTGATCTCTTTTAGAGCAAGTACCTAAAGTAGTGATGGAAAACGGCTGTTCGAATGCATACACAATTAATCAATTATATTAATTTTATAATGAATTTAAGTCAAGACCGGAGACTAATTTATGTAAAAAAAATTAAATAGTGGAATGATAAAAATTTTCTAAAAATATGGGATTGTGATAGCTTTATTCTATCTAAACACAGATATTGGCATTTGATTGCATTTTTTAAGTCCAAACCTTCATATTTAGTTCAAATTGTATCTTTTTTTAAGACTTAATGCAAAGTTATATAAATATGGGATATAATTTTTTATTTCCCAACGAAGAAAACTAACTGCTAGGACTATAGGTTTTACATAGCCAGAAAAAAATTATTTTATACTCCCTCCATCCCGTCATATTAGTCTCATATTGCTTTTTGGTCCGTCCCATTTATTAATCTCATTTCCCAAAATATCAAACTTTTTCACACTCATTAATTAAATATTAATTCTTCTCCATTAATACATATTGGTTATTGTGCATTTACTTCCGTCACTAATATGACAGGTCGGAGAGAGTATATCTATATAGTTTAGATTCATGGGCCTGAAAAAGGTGATTTTATCCTTGTGATTTTTTTTTTTTTTTTTTTTGGAATTTATAATTTTGACTTATAATAACAAAAAGATTAATGCACAAACCAAGTTCCCCTTCTCAAATTCATTTATATTTATGGAATGATAGTTTCATGCTAACCATTGAGCAATATTTACACAAGTTTAACAATTCTCCTCCATAATTTAATTTCTCATCTACTAATAATAGTCCACAGGAGTATCCGGACAACTTTCATCAGACAAAACATCTCGACTGAACGGCGGCGGAACAAACGGCGGGCGATTACATCTCAATAAAGCCCAATTCACTCCTTGGAAAAATGGGTGCTGCTTGATCGCCGACGCGCCCATCGTCGACCCCATCCGCCGCACCGGATCCTTCACCAGCAGCTGCGATATAAGCTCCTTCGCCGCCGCCGGCACGCCGGGATCCTTGGGGAACTCCAGCGCCCGAGCCACGATATTCGCTAGAGTTATATCATGATCCATCCCACGAAACGGCGTCACCCCATAAAACAGCTCGAAGACGAACACCCCTAGAGTCCACCAATCCACCGCGCTGCCGTGCCCTTCGCCGGAGACTATCTCCGGCGCCAAGTACTCGTGCGTCCCGACGAACGACATCGACCGGACGTCTATCGGCTCCGCCACGAACGCCGGCCCGGCTTGGCGCCCGGCCTTCTTCTTACGCTTGCGCTTCTGGTGGAAGCACGACACCGCCGGGACTATGCAGTTGGGAAGGATGCACGACGTCGAGCTGAACGCCGGCGGGTCGAGGACGCACCCGCCCGGCGGCGGCGCGTTGGGGAGATTTTGGCTGGAGATCAGTTGAGCCGGAGTTGAAGTCGAGTCGTCGCATCTTAGAGATAGGTCGAAATCTGTCAGCATTATGTGACCGTCCGATCGAACCAACACATTTTCCGGCTTGAGATCACGATACACGATGCCCATCATGTGCAAGTATTCCAGAGCTACCACTACCTCGGAAGCATAGAACCTAGTGAAAAAACACACACCCCACAAAATCAAGAACAGATGAGAAATATTGTAATGGATTAGCTAGCATGCAGCCAAAACACGCAATGAAAATACTGCAAACATATGCATATTATACAATATCATTACAACATTAAAGAAGAGATATTCAACTCCATCATGTGATAATCATGCAAACAATGGACCAATGTGTTTGGCTGTCGGGATAACTATAGTTTATAGCAAGTTTAGGACCACAACCAGAAGAAAGAAAGAAAAAATAATACTACAACGGGGGGGGGGGGGCCTATGCCCTACAAATTTTCAAGACTTGTAGAGCCACCATTATTCAGTTTGTGGTTTTTCTTTTGTTGCCTTCTAAATGTGGTGTAGGTCTTTTTCCTCAAACCAGAAAAAAGATCTATATATCTTGAGTCACACATCGACTTATATGGCAACGCCACGTGGTATGATCACACTCCCATCCCATTTAAATTGTGTGCCCCGATTCAAAAACAAGTGAGGAGAATGTTAACATAGGCAGTCATTTGAGAAATTTCAACTGTATTTATTAGTAATTACTAGTACTACCAAAACTATAAAACTACTATGCTATCAATAATAGCATGTCAATGCAATAATGCAATATATTGCATTATTAATGGAGATAACTAGGAAGTCGGTATTAATGGATCAAAAAATGGTGGTTGGCTCCAAGGAGAAAAAACACCATACATCAATAATCTAATATTCATCTAATACATGTTAAATCAAGAACTAAGATTCATTGCACATAATTTTATTTTTTTTAAGACAATAAATTGCCACATTAGGACAAGCAAATTAAATTGATTTATTTTCTTCCCATTTCATTTCATTTCATACGGGCCGGCGCCCCCCCCCCCCTTGTTGTCCGAGCTTGCAGCCAGATTGTTCCATGCATCTAGATTCTAGCATCAACATGGCCTAATTGTCAAATATCTAATCATGTAGGGACCATAAAATAATTCTTCTATAACTGAAGGGGCCGTGGCAATGTTAACCCAATGGGAATCCCACTAATTCAGCAAAAGATAGAAAAATAGCATCTCTTAGCCTTTTTTTTTTTTAAGGCCTCGTTTCAAGGATCATATGCTCGAATGTGACAAAACAGAAATTTCAAGATTCATTAGCAGATTATGAGAGGGTTACTGTCTTGAAGTCTCAATATTATTAAATTTTAATTTTAACCTCTATAGTTAATTATATTCTCTCTCCCAAATTCTAAAACTAAATAAAATCATTTTTTTTTTACCATGAAGTGTGGTTGCTTGGGGATCTAGAAAACAGCATATATCAAAATCAAATAATTAATTGATGAATCACGTGTTTCTATGTATAAGTCAACCATGACAGTGGCAATATCATTCCCACAATACTATGAGCTGGCATGTTCCTTCATAATTTACAAAAGTAAATCCCATAATCTAATATAATTTTCAAAACAAAAATTAAGGGATGGTAATACAGAGTCACGAGGGGCGCACGTGAGTGGAAGAGAGAGTGGGCGAGGTGTGTTCCTTTCTTCTGTCACTAGAGGTGTAAATAAATCAAACTGTTTGTGAGCTACTCAGATCTCGATTCGATAAAAATTAGTTTAGTAAAGTTCGTTTATTAAACGAACCAAACTTAAGTATCATAGTATATAGTATTCGACTCGTGAGCAGGCTCGTTAGCTATAATTAATACGAAATATAAAATAATTACTTTTATAAAAAGTAATATTTTTATAATTTAAGAGTAAAAATAATAATAATTCTTATTAGTAATGAGAAAATTTTGTAATTAAGCATGATTATGATATTAATCTTGGAATAACTAACTTATTCTTTTAAAATAATGATAAATATTTTAAAAAGTTCTAAATTTGGAAAGCTCAACTAAGGTTCGATAAAATTCATGAACATCAATATATTTGTTAAAAAAATTCGAAGCTCGACTGGATATTAAACGAGTGAAATTTTAAACTATATTACACCCCTATTCGTACCAAAGAGTAAATGATAGTTTTAACCAACCAAACAGAGGAAGGGACCCAAGCAAAATATGCCAGGGAGTGGGCCCCACTTCTGCATGACACGTCACTCTCACTGCTTTCTATTCCACCCGCATATCCAAAAATATTATTCAAATATTTCCCACCCTAATTTTGTCCGAAAATGGGATGATTTTTGTTATGAGCGTAAAATGTTAATTTATGAATGATGTAATAATATGCAAGAATGTGATGATAATGAGTGGATGGATGGATGATCCACGCTACTAAAACAAACATTTGTTTTTTTAAAAAAAAAATACGGCGGCGCACCTGACGGCGGATTCCGGGAAGCGTTTACACGGCTGACGCTGGCGGAGGACGTGGAGGTCACCGCCGGGGCAGAACTCCGTCAGCAGGCACGACCATTTCGGCGAGTCCACGGCGGCGTAGAGCGTCGGCAGAAAGGGGTGATCCAGCATTTCAAGAATTTCCTTTTCCGTCCTCGCTCTCCCTTCCTTATTGCGGCTCGCCAGCTCCTTCCGGTCCATCACCTTCGCCGCGAAGAGGGCGGAGGGATGCGGCTGCGGCTGGGGTTGCTTCGGTGGATCGGCAGACGACGGAGGCGGCTTGAGTTCGGCTAAGTAGACGGAGCCGATGTCGCCGGCGCCGAGGCGGTGGAGAAAGCGGAGGTCGGAGAGGGAGAGGGAGGGGAAGAGGCGGATGGAATCCCAGCAGGGGTCGCCGGAGGGCGTGGTGGAGGATTGGGGTTTGAGGGGGGCGTAGGGAGGGAAGTGGGCGGAGGAGGCGGTCCAATCGGAGCCGGAGCTGGTGGAGCGGTGGATGTCTGTGGCGGTGGTAGTGGTTGTGGAGTTGAAGCTCATGCTTTGGAGGTCGTCGGCGATGTCGTCCACCCATGGCTCCATCGGCGGCGCCGGAGAGATGTCGATATCTTGGGGGGAAAGACAAGAGCTGATTGGGCCGGAAATGGAGGGGAAGGGAGGGAGGGTTGTGTTGAGATTGGGAATGCAGAGGAATTATAGAAGGCAGCATTGGGCCCGAGGCGTTTTTTATTTTCCATTTTCTTTTATTTATTTTCAGTTAATTATTGCCTCGATCTTCCAAAGTTTAATTATTTACATATATAGCAAACATAATTTTGATGTATCACCATTCACCACTAAGATTTAATTAAGTAATAGATTTTTCTATAAAATATATCCTTATTAAAGATTCTCTTATTTTTTTTTAAATAAAAACATCTTTTACGTGTTTAAGAAGTCATAAATTCGAATTGTTGAAAATATTTTAACACACTATTATTACAAAAAAGAAAACTATAGACTTTTGTTTAATGTTGAAAAGTTCTTCAATTTCATACATCTAAAGCCAATTGATGATATTCACTTTCAAATATAATCTTTAGGTGTCATAATCTTGTTATTGGAAGTTATTAAAATTGTATGTGGATTGATTACATGAATTAATGAAGAAGTCAAAGAAATATTATATACAATGCATCATATGATTTTAAATAATCTATACAAAAGAGAATTACAGCAACCAGATATACTTTATAAAGATTTTGACATTGAATCAGATTTCCAGACGGATCTCTTTCTATTCATGATACATTACTCAAGTAATTAGTGGGAAGAAGCACTCAAGTGAAGTGGAAAAATGTTGAATTTGGTTGCTATCATTGTTTTGTTAAATATAATTAAATCATGGGGTATCTTGATTTGCATCAATCATGGACTTTTCATCTTCAAACCAACTTGATCTACATGTAGTTTTCAGTCAGGAATCATTACTGCACCCATTCATAGGTTTATAAATTGAACTTTTTAGTAATTTAATAGAATGTCACATTCTAATTAATTCTCCATTGGTCCCTCACTTTTCTTTTCCTATTGTGTTCCCCTATCCACCAAAACCTTCCAACTACTCCTAAAATATTTGATATACTTTAGAATCATTATTCTTTATTTGGATTTTTTTTTTTTTAAATATTTTTCAGAGTGGTTCTATATGGGAATGGTCATGTTGATCGATGAAAACTTTTATAGTAGAGGTATTAATTTGAAAATGCTCATATGAAAGTTACAGGGACAGTCTTACAAAATTACAATTGCCGAAAAAAATTACTCCCTCTGTCCCTCCAGATTAGTTCATATTTTCATTTTCGTCTGTCCCACCATATTAGTCTACTTTCTTAAGACTATGTTTATCAGCAATCAGCCCAACCACCAAACCTTTATTATATTTTATTAGTTTATCTCACTTCCACATCACTTCAACTCAACCACAATATTTTGTCAAGTTTATCAATGACCACTCAACCACCCAACCACACAATATATATATATATATATATATATATATATATATATAATTATTTTATTGAAATTTATTTAATTTTTTTAAATAAAAATAAAACAATTAATTTAAAATATATATAACTTATAAAGCGATTATTAAAATAAAATTGACATAAATTATATAAAAAACATAACTACTAGAAAATAATATATTTTCTTAAAGAAAATAATAATAATCTCATTGCTACAAAACAATATAATTAGAGAATAATATATTTCCTATATATATAATATCACAATTTTAGTATATATATTTTTATTAGAAAATAGTATATATATATTATATATATATATAGAGGAGGGATCATGTAAAAAAAAAATCCCACAGTAAGAAAAAAAATGAATCATGTCCATCAGATCTAAAAAAATCAATGGCTGATATGCAAACAAGCAATGACTAAAACACAATCAACCAACAAAATAATCAAGCAACAACTTAAACACAATCAAGCAACATTGTAATCAAGCAACGACCTGAATACAATCAAACAATGCCGTGAATGCAATCAAACATCTTTCTCACTTTCTCACGTTAATACCTTTCTCACCGGATCCGCTCACATACTAAAAATTAGTTTGTGCTAAATAGGAATGAATCTACATCATTCATCTAAAAAATTCAATGATTGAGATTAAAACATTTTCCCATATTTTATGTTTTTTTGCTTTATAAATCATGCTTAATCAAATTAAGCACGATTTATAAAGCAATTAAGCACGAACGAAAATTATGCTTAATTTTTTAATCTTTATGCTTTAATCTCAACCATTGATGCTATCAATCCAAGGGCTGAGATTCATTCCTATTTAGCATAAACTTTAATTTTAGCATTTGAGTGAATCTATATATATATATATATATATGGATTGGATCCGGTGATAAAAAATCTTCCCGTGATAAAATGATAAAGCCGTTTGATTACCTTTACAATGTTGCTTGATTATGTTTTAGTTGTTGCTTGATTACAATGTTGATTGATTGTATTTCATTTGTTGCTTGATCATTTATTGCTTGATAGCATTTTAATTGTTGCTTGATTAGTTATTAGCCATTGATTTAATTAGATCTAATGGATTAGATTCATTCTTATTTTTAATATACTTATTTATTATCATATGATCCCTCCTCCATATATATATATATATATATATATATATATATATATATATATATATATCTTAATTTAAAATTAAAAAATATATATCAATATTAGACTCTATTTGTAGAGAATAAAAAATTATACATTTTGGTATATATTTTATTTATTTTTATTTTATTGTTTAAAAGATATAACCATTTTAGTAAGATGTTTATATAAAATTAAATGGACCAATAGAATTGTAACAACTATCTTGATGATTTAATTGGTTCATGATTAAATAAATAAAAAGTAAAATATGTGGGGCCCACAGATCTTTGTGGTCTCTCTCAAGATGAAAACATTTTTTATTTTTTTTTATTTTGGAAAATATGATGTGGCAATGATGTGGCGGAAGACTTATGATACACAGGTTGCTGTTATTTGTGGTCTAAGATGGAAAAAAAATCTCCTCACATCAATAAAATATTAATTTCACTACACTCACAAACATTGATTTCTGTGTTGAAGTCAAATTTAACTAATCTAATGTGACAGAGGGAGTATTTAGTAAAAGTATGTTATAATGTATACTCAATTTTTGTGGGTAGATCAATGACCATGAGAAATAAATATAGATTTGAAATTTGAATTTGAGAAAGTGAGAAGTAAGGAGCATTTAATTTTATGTGTCCTGTGTTTTCAGAGAACAACTGGCTAAGACGTCAAATTCATGCAAATAATCAAAGAGATATTTAAAATCCACACAAATAAATGAACTTGAGGATGCCCGAAGCAATGGACTTGATTTAACAGGCTCGTCGGCTCAATTAATTTCACTACACATTTTTTGCAGTTTGTCTATACAACATTTGACCCATTTCTCTAACACAATGATGGAACCAAGGTGTAGTTCCAAAGTAAAATCCAGCTCATATTTCTAGCGAATAGATGATTGTAATATTTCGATTTAATTAAGCAAGATTATGTTTAATTAATTATGCAAATAAAAGTTAAACGAGCAATTATTATTTTAATTGCATTTTGAGACGAGAATTTAAACTCATGAGGGCCTGTAGGTTCTTTCTTGCATGTAATATATGAATTGATTCGTTTTGAGAAAACATAAGTGGCCATGCAGTCATAGTTTACGTGAATTGTGTTAAGTGCGATTAATTATTTTTTAAAGGAAAATAATAGTTTTTAAATTTGTATCTCGCGTCCAAAAGCTCTGATTGATTCGGCGGGCTAAGGTATGCTAGAGAATAAAGTAATAAGGGTTAGCAAACAATTGAAATGAAATTCCGAGACCCGTGGATTAAACAATAATTTTTGGAACTGTTTTGAGTTCAGGGTCAAAGTATGATCGTTCCAATAGTTATAAATTTTCAGCAACGAGTTGAACTCGCTTGATTAAGAAATATCGTAGTTTTCCATAATTAATTGTGATAGTGTGAGTCCAATTAGGAACCCCGATATTATTTAGTGGTGTAAAAGTATACAAGTTGAACTATAAAAAATATATAGTACAATAATTTATTCGCTACAAAGAAGTGACGCGTAAATAGCTTGAACACAACCTGTGAGCAGCTTGCGTGCAGCTACCTTTTGGGAGGGGGGTGAAATTTGTGTATAAATAGGTAAGGGTGCTGCACAAATTCTCCACACCCATTTCAAAGCAACATCGCACACACACATCTCGCAGCCTCTGTTCTTCATCATTTTCCGATCACCTCGCTGCACCTCCGGCCAAGTCACCACCACCCAAGCGTAAAAGGTGGAAACTATTTTTCAGTAAAAATAAAATGTCGTTTCGAGCCTTATACTCAGTTTTCTAAAACGTGTGTGAAAATATTTCGTTTTAAAATTAATTGTCTATGCCTAAACTATTTTATGCTATCATATTTGTACCTCTGTTGATTGCTGCCTTCAGAGAGTTGAATTAATGGGAACATAATCAGGTACACGATGTGCTTGAACTAAGTCTTATTAATTGTTAAAAGAAGGTTAGCAACCTTATTCTGTTTATGAGCTCGGGCTGTTAGCTGACGTGCAGAAGCCCTGGGGGGATAAGAAACTTGTTATTCTTTTTTAATCGACCGTAGTCTCAATGTAAAATTCTGGGACGAGTGCACTCTTGATGGCAGTGGGTAGAGTGGTTCGTCCATTCCCAGCTATTCATCGTAACTTTGAAGTGGGTCAGCTTCTAGTTACAAAACGGTAAACAAATATGATATCATTACTGATAGCTGCAACAAATAAAATGTTTTAGATAATACGGTACTTTTCAATAAAACTCTGTGATTATTTGTGTGTGTGGCATAGCTTTCATATATAAAATGTATGTTTTCGGGCATGTCTCCACAAGGTACATTTGTACTCAGCCCCTCGAATATTTTCTAAAATGCGCAGGTTAGCAGCGAGGATTGATATGTGGCGGTGTACATACAAGCAATCACAGACGAAGAACAAATCCTGATATATGCATCTTCATATCATATCTCCACTGCGTAATACTCCGCTGCATTGTACCTCTGACTTCTTTTCCTTCCCTTGTTTTGTAATAGTCTGAAATACCAAACTTCTATATGTTTGGCTTATGTTCTGTTGCTCAACAAATCTTTTGTTGTTGCATCATTTTTATGAAAATAGATTTTTGATATATAATTTGCTAGTTCTTAGCCTTGTTACTTGATAAAAATCTTCCACAGTTTCGAAAATGTTTTTAAAATACCGCATCACTACTGTAGCGCACCCCAAAGTTCGGGAAAGTCAGTTGGGGGCGTTACAATGATGCAAGTTAAAGTAAGAAGTTTTAAGATGGACTGCAGTTGCTAATAAAAAAAGTTTGGGATCAACGAATAATTGAAAAAGTCAATCGGAGTTGAACATCAAATTGGGTCACTAGTTTAATTACGATATCTAGGCTTAATTATCTCGGTTTAGGTTTATATATTAAGTAATTTCAAAATTTATTTTTATTAGGTTAGAATTGTCTTATATGTTGATTTTCCTTCTAGATTAATGTTTAATTTAGATTGAATTTCCTTCTACGTGTTTAGATTTTTTTATAACAAAGCTATCAAGATATAATTAGTGTATATTTTGATAGGTTTGATATGTTTTTAATATTTTATTTTCTTAGTTAGATTAGGAATATATTTAACTTTTCACACTAAAAATAAGGTATGATACTTTCGTTGTAATTTAGTTTTCACTCAATAATATTCATGAATTATTGACTTATAAAAAATAGGGTCTGAAAGCGCAAGAATTTATGTATATTACTTGAAATTCAAATTGACTTATCAATCGCGGACTTATCCATTGGATTTGGCATCTTCACCGATAGTTCGTCTCCTTCTTGGGGTGTATATGAGAATCAAGTGGAGTACGTCATTTGAAGGGTCGTAAGGAGTGCCGAATCTTCATCCATTCGTTTCCGTTTGAGTTTGTTTCTGCGTCGTTGTGTCAACTGATCTGTTCATGTGTTAAGATTCTTAATCCACCAATGAAGATCGTATCACACAAGATGATATATTTTTACCCCAATATATAATCTGTAAAAAATTAAAATAAAGATGTATTTGAATATGATGATATTTAAAAAAAAAATCAAAATTAACACCAACAATATTAGTTAGAACCAATCATTAGCTTTGCAATATCATGTTTGGTTTTGTTCACAATCCATTACAATAATTGAGAGAGCAACCACCAATAATGTACGTGACAAATGTAAAGGTTTGGGGTAGTATAAATTTTGATGGGGGTATTTATATTATACATATTTATGTTGTCGTGTTTGATGAATTAAATAAATAAATATGATAATTAAGTTATAGTTTTAATACTAGATCAATCTATTTTTATACATATAATTTTAAAACATAACACAAACTATATTTTAGGCAGTGTCACGCTTGGTCTATTACTATATTGCGGCGAAATATGCGACATAGGGATTTCTTTAAATGGGACATAGGCCGGTTTTTTGGGTCAATTGCTTCCAAATAATTGTGGAATGATGATTAATTTAAATACTATCTGAATATATAGAAAATGGTAGAATTCTTGAAAGTGGGCTTCAGAAGTTAGGTTAAATGGCGACATTAGATTGGGCTCATTACAGATGGGCCAAAAGTTATTATTTGGATATTGGGATTGGATATTCTCAAAAAGGGATTTTGAAAAATTAATAAATTTTGTATGCCTTAATGCAAAAATCCTATGTTTATATCATAATTTCTAAATTAAAAATGTGTTATGATTATAAAAGTAGTGAAAATACATTGTTAGCCATACATGAGAGAGAGTTGATAATCACGGTTCTAATCACTATATAACACCATATAATATATACCCACACGGGTTGTTTCTTGTAAGAGTATCTCTAGCAATGACACTCCACTACCCAACCTAACAATAAAATAATAATTTCTCTCTCATCCACCTATACAACCCACAACCCAACTCAATTTCACTCACAACAATGACATCCACACAACCTAAAATTTATTTTATTTTCATATTTATACTTCAATATATATTATTTATAATATTAATTTTTTAATTATATATTTATATATTACTATATAATTATAATATTTTTATTACATACACTTAAATTTTTAATATTTTTGGTACTGAGAGATTCAACATCTTGAGAGGAATGAGGGTTATTGAAATTAGGAGAATATGAAAAATTTTGATATTCAACATTTGGAAATTGTTGCGAATTTTGGTAGTTTGAATAGTTTTGTGAGAATGGATAATCTTGTTGGCTTGTATAATTTTGGGAAGAGAAGAAGTAATTGAGATCATTTGGATCCATAATAAGATATCAAAATGAAGAAATACTAGAGAAAATAGAAGTTTTGTTGTGAATGAAAATGTATCAATATTGAGTTAATTTTATAGAGAATTTTTTTTTATGAATTTTGGCATAATTTTTTTTTTAATTATTTTGTGTATTTATCCAAAAAATACGAGTATTTAATCACATGCTGCCAAGTGGCAGCATGTGATTGGATGACTTTGGAACACCCCACAGATCGTCCGACAACATTAGTGTCATGACCTTCTTATATTTATCTTGCCTTTTCTATTTCTCTTTAGGGAAAACTATGAATTTTATCCCAAATAATTGAGTTTCTGGGAATTTTATCCCAAGTTTTTTAGGTTAGGGAATTTTATCCCAAATAATTGAGTTTCTGGGAATTTTATCCCAAGTTTTCTAGGTTAGGGAATTTTATCCCAACTTTTAATTTTATTTGGAATTTCATCCCAAATACTAACTCTATTAAATATTTGTTGAATCACTATTTTTTTATATGTACACGTCCATGTAGAATATTTTTTTATCCAAAGAAAAACAAAAGCACGTAAGTAATTAAAATCCAAAATCCCTAAATTCTCAAATACTTCCTTCTTAAATCCCGTCTCCTCCTCCCATCATTCCTCAACGGTGGGATTTTTGAACTAATGCGATGATGAAGCATGCATCGAGCACCCGCTTGCGCAGTTGTTACGCAGATCACATAAGCTTTATTGTAGCTGAGTTCGAGGAGATGCGGGTGCTCGATGCATGCTTCATCATCGCATTAGTTCAAAAATCCCACCGTTGAGGAACGAGGAGAGGAGGAGACGGGATTTAAGAAGGAAGTATTTGAGAATTTAGAGATTTGGGATTCAAATTGCTTACGTGATTTTGTTTTTCTTGGGATAATTTTTTTTTTACATGGACGTGTACATGTAAAAAAATAGTGATTCAGCAAATATGTAACAGAATTAGTATTTGGGATGAAATTCCAAACAAAATTAAAAGTTGGGATAAAATTCCCTAACCTAGAAAACTTGGGATAAAATTCCCAGAAACTCAATTATTTGGGATAAAATTCCCTAACCTAAAAAACTTGGGATAAAATTCCTAGAAACTCAATTATTTGGGATAAAATCCATAGTTTTCCCTTCTCTTTATTCAATTTAATAATTTTTAATTGATGACACTCCCTCTAAGTCACACAAGTATAATTTAGGCAAAAGGTTTTAATTATATTTCAGTTTTTGTATTTTTTTTATTTAATCCAAATTATTCAAATGTTTATAAAAATACTAAAATTATTTAGAAATATGCAAATATATAAAAAATTTATTTATTGTTCGAAGTCCAAGTTAGGGGGATCAATACTTCTGACAGTACAATCAATTTTCAATTGATCGGAAAAAAAATAGTTTGTTTTGTATTTATATATTTTTAAATAATTTGGCTTCTTATTTAAGCATTTTAGTTAAATATGAAAAAACACATAATTTGAGATATAATTGAGTCTTTATCCTATATTTTACTAAGTTGGATTCTAATTGGGCCTAAATTACGAACCTACTGGGTTTTAAAAACAAAGCCATACAGTCTTCTAGATTTCACTACCAATATTTTCTCACGTACATACTGTAATTCAGGAATAAATATCTGACTTAAAAGGCACGTTTACATTGTCAAAAGTCAAAACATAAAATAATAAAAAAATAATAAAAAAACAGTTTATATTTTGGAAAACTCGGAATTTTATTCAAAAAAATTTTATTTTGGGAATTTAATCCATAGAAAATTTTATCCAAAACAATTTTTTATTTGGTAATTTTACACAATGGAGGTCTCGACTTATGTGTAACTCATGTAAATAAGGCTTCCCAAAAAAAAAAGTAAATAAAAAATTATTCAGGGACACTAATTAATTTAAGGTCGTTCAAATTTTATAATTTTTTTAATTATTTTTATGAAACTCTCTATAATTAGGGGTGTAAATAAATTAAACTGTTCGTGAGCTACTCGGATCTCGACTCGATAAAAGCTCATTCGAGTTCGTTTAGTAAAGCTCGTTTATTAAACGAACCAAACTTGAGCATCATAGTATTCGACTCGTGAGTTCGTGAGCAGGCTCGTTAGCTAAAATTAGTAAGAAATATAAAATAATTACTTTTATAAAAATAATATTTTCATAATTTAAGGGTAACAATAATGATAAATCTTTCTAATAATGAAAATTTTAATAATTTGAACATGAATATGATGTTAATTTTGGAATAGATAACTTTTTTTCTTCAAAATAATAATGAAAATTTAAAATATATTCTAAATTTAGAAAGTTCGTTTAAGCTCGATTAAAGCTCGTGAACATCAAAGTATTCGATAAAAAAGTTCGAAGCTCGACTAGAAACTAAACGAGTCAAACTTGAGCACGACACTACTCGACTCGACTCGGTTCGATTACACCCCTATCTATAATAGAAATATGTCATAAACTTTCCGATCCCATTTGAGCACGTGTTAATGTACCTATAAATAATATGACACTAAATTAGAGTTATTTAAATTTATTAACACATGTCCACGGTTAGTATTATAACATTTTTACGGGACACGTATAAGATTGCATATGTATTGATTTCCTGCATTACACAAATTGTGTTTACCATAAGGCCAAGTATGTGTAGCCCTATTATTACATATTCCTTCATTACAAAAATTGTGTTTACCCTAAAGCCAAGTAGGTGTAGCCCTATTGTTACATATATAGAGAGAGAGATATGAAACCACACCAAGGTTGACTGTGTCTAGGTATATTGTGCAGCTTAGAAATATCTTTAGAGGTTGAAAATGAAATTCACCAACTTCAAGAGTCAAATACAAGCAACTAATAAACAGTGCTGCTGCATTTACTTGCACATATACTGTTGTAATAATGTAACCAATCAATCATTATGTTAAAATATCAAATTTAAATATAAAAAAGATTAACAATTATGTGAGAGTGACATGTTTCATAATTTCTTCGTGGTTGGCCCCTTTTTCATTTAATATTGCACTAAATGTCTGAATTTATATTTATTTTCATGACTTTTTCTTCCATCTAGAAATGAAGCTCCAACTTGCTATTTCATTGGTAATTAAATAAGTTATCTTCAAAGATACCATGGAATATAAATATATACGTATTATATATAACACAACAATTAAAAAAAATAAAGAAATTAAAAGAATAATGTATTGCACTTGCAAAATATCTGACAAGATATGCAGATATATATAACATCCTTCTCTCAAAAGTGGCATGCATTTAATGTGCGTAAATGCAGTAGGCCAATGGGGGGCATAATCATTTCTTAATCATCTTTAATCCTAAATATTAATGTTTAGGTATTCTTCTTAATTATGGCTTCCAAATTAAATGATTGAAGATAAGACAAAAATAAATTTAAAATAAATAAATAAATTAGTGTGTGGTGCACCGATCATGGCTGCTAAGAGATTCACTATTTAATAAAAAATTAAAGTACCAAAGGATATTCCCAAAAAAACTAGTGAGGGCTAAAAGGAACATAAACTGGTCCGCCAGTTCACGGTTCAATAATTTTAAATTGGAATGGTTATTTGCAGTTTAGAAAATGCCAATTGAAATTCAAGATTTTTGAAACCGGTAGACCAACAATTTTTTTTTTTTTTAAAAAAACTCAAAATTATGATTCAGAATTGTCTAAACTAGCCGGTTTTATATATATAATGAGAGAATGAGATTGCACTACGCCAGCTTGAACTGATGATTCCATTCAAATAACTACTTTTTCAAAATAATAATAATAATAAATAAATAAGTATTGCAGAATCGTGTGAATTGGAACCGACGGTTCAAGATTCCGAAACAGAACCTTAATTGATATAGTAGCAGGCCGGTTAAAACTCAATGTTTCTTGAATCGGAATCATGACCATCACTAAATATAACCCTAAGTCCATACTTATTTGGTCATGGATTCTGGTGTTGAAGCAAAATTGTGATGGATAGACTTAGAAACAAGATAAAGGGAACATTGATTGTTGTTGGGAGATAGTTGTTTAAGGTCACATATGGCCTAAACCTTTTTCTTTCAACTGGAATAATAATGTGTGAATTGATCATCCATATTAAAGAAATATATTTCTGAATTATCTTGTGCTTTATGTATAACCTTTGTCAAACTTTTTCTGGTCACTTTTATAAATATATGATCATAAACATTAAACATGATTCCTTTTTAATTAATAACTTTATCCTGCCATAAAGTGGGATTTGTGACATAATTCCATTTTAAAACCACTAAAATCTAATTAACACTCATTTATTTTCTTGTATATTATCAATTTAGAACCCCAAACATAATTTAGTTATTCAATCTTCCTAGTTGCGGATTATGAATGGTTTTATTTTTTTAAAAAAAGAAATAAGACATTATAGATCAGACATGATCATCTCATGCGTGAGGTTTGTACAGTAGATGAGTAGCCCTAATCCATCAATAAAGCTGTCGTGAAAAACTGCCAAACAAATGGCAGAGAGGCAGCATTAATTATTATTTAATTTCGATTTGGAGAGAGGAAATAATTGAGGATTTTTTGTTGTCTGTTTTCATCCATAGCATTAGCAGGGCAGCAGCCATGGCGGCTTTCAACAATAACCCTTGGATGGTCTGGAATTAATCTGGATCGAGGGCTGTGATCGCCTCTTGAGTTGTCGCTATTTTGGTATGGTAATAAATCTACTAGTTTAATTATCTCTTGGCCCATGCACACCACATAGAAACACAATGCCTACTTTCATAGACATGGGTTCCATTTATATAAGATTTTTGCTTAAATGTAAAAAAATAAACAAATCTCTAAAAATAATAAATATATCTTTGTAATCTTCTTTTGAATATGTCTTCAATAGAATGTATTTTCATCTTGATCAAATCCAGCCTTCTTGAACTTCATCAATAGTTCGGACAATCGATCTTCATTATTGACCTAATTATTTTGACCCACAACAATATATATATATGACAATTTTTATTTCTCGCAATTTGTAATGTTGTACATTGTATGACAATACAATAAAGGATAAATTGTTAATGAAAGCAAAGTGTTAACTAATGAAGGGAATTTTGTTCATATATGAATTGACAGCCATTCCATCTACACGAATCTTTACTTCGACAAAAGGTAAATGAAAGTATATAATACCATAGTTAACGAGACCCTAATTAAAAGTTAATCAACTTCAATCTCATCATAATAATAAAATCAAGCAGAGGTTGATGCAAGATTTAAACATGATACTCCGTCCGTTCCGATTATATAGTCTAGGTTACTATTTAGGGTGTTTCAATTATATAGTCCAATTTATATATTTGATGTTTTTTTATATTGTCATTCACCATTACATCCCTGAATAATCTTGGAAAATGGGAATATTAAATGTAATATTATGAAAATGAGATGTTAATTAATATTTTAAATAAAGGTAATGTTGGAAATTTGTTTAAATATTTAATTATTTTTGACAAACATGCAAGATCAAACTGGACTATATAATTAGAACAGAGGGAGTACTTAATTTTTTTTTTTGGGATCCATATTTTATAATATCTTTTTAAATATATGCGTAAACAAAATATTGATCATCTCGTGGGGCAGACGCCCACTTGATCCAACATGTACCCGCCCTTGAAATCCGAGTTTATTGTATAAAATTTATTAATATCCTTTAAAATTTTAAAACTCGGCATCATATAAAATTTAGTTACCACACAAAAAAGGAAAATTAATGTCGGAGTAGAATAATTGATCCGACAAAGACACGTGTTTTTACTACTCGTAAAGAAAAAAGATAAAATAATTTGTGAATCACATTTTTGGAATCAGAAAATAATTCATTAACTTGGAAATAAATTAAATAAGTAAATTTGTTAAGAAAAAAAAAAGTTGGTCTCTTCATGGTCTCACCATTTTTTTTATTGTGAAACAGACCTTAATACATTATTTTAATAAGTTAAATACATCATTTTATTTTTAAAAATTACATTATTTGCAATAAAGAAATACATCATTTGCAATAAAGAAACATATCATTTCATTAAATTTGTCTCACAATAAAAATAGTGAAACATCATTTGCAATAAAGAAACACATCATTTCATTAAACTCGTCTCACAATAAAAATGTTAAGACCGTCTTATCTGAGAATTCGCCAAAAATAAAATAAAAATATACTCCATATAATCCAAATGAGGATAGGAGAATTATGTGTAGCCTCCATCTAGAAGGGGTGCACAATCCATCAAGTAAACTGTGTTTTGAATTATTGGGTTTATTTCATACATTGCGGAAGGTCAATTTCTTTGAAATTAAGCATCATTTAAAATATCTTGTATGCCATATGTTTCAAAATAAATTATTTAAGTTCCAACCAAACATGATATAAAATGTCAAATACAAAAACTCCCATCCAATTATATATTTTTAGTAACGGTTTTAAAAGGTAATCATAGACTTCTCATTAACACAAACAATACACAATTAATTCCGGCATATAAAAATATCTTGAAATTTCCCATTTCAAGAAATAGGTAAGATATAAACCATTTATTTATTTAATTATATTATTTTATAACAAGAATAAATAAAGTAAATTATGAGTTGACCTAGGTGGAATATCATTATTTCCACATTGAAACATCTCATTTACACATAGTAATAGACTCGTAGGCAACCAAAAAGTGAAATTCGCTGCAGTAAATTAATTCATTCTAGAAAAAAAAAAGGTGAAGGTGAAAAGACGACAAAGTCCTCATGGACGCGGTTGCCAGAGCCACACGTGATTGAATGAAAAGGAAGAGAAACGGGGTCGTTTCGAAGAAGTTTCGGCAGTCAGCAATGTACACCCCCAAAAATAAAGGGTGGAAATTGGAAGCCTCCCTTTGCTTTGCTGGTTGGTCCCACACCAGTCAAACTCTAACTGCCAACTACAATTATCTATTCACAATTAATGCTTAATCCCTCCAAAATTATGATATTTGTTATTTTCCTTCAGAAATTGATGTGTATGAATATTGTTGGGTGTTTTTTTATTTATATATTATTTTTAAAAACTCGAGTTTTTTATTATTTTGTAGTACGCATGTGTGAAACTTAGTTTGCTGGCCAATTTTGACCAGCGATACAGCCCACCCCCACCCCCACCCCCACCCGCAGCCTACAATATCAAAGAATTTCCACGGGACTGCCACACAGTCTTGACATATATATATATATACACATGTATTTATTGCTCCTGAAAATATCTACTTGTGCAAGGTTTCGCAAATCTTAGTGAGAGAGAAACTCCATGGATACATGATTCTTGCACTACACTAATAATTCTTTTATTCTTTAACGCTCAGCAGTAAAATCATCCACATTTCCCTTCTCGGAAGGAGAAAACTTTTTTCACAAGCTAGATTCAGCAAAAGAAGGCAACAGAGGAAGAATTTGAAATGGCGGGGGCGTTGGCGGGGGACGATCTGGCTCGGGCGACGAGCAGCAAGAGGAGTTGGCGGTCGCAGAGCATAAGGGATGTGTGGCAAGGGCCGCCGGACGTTTTCATGAGGAGCAGCACGCGGCGGCAGGCCATGGACGACGAGGAGGAGCTCAGATGGGCCGCCATCGAGCGCCTGCCGACTTACGACCGGCTGCGCAAAGGGATGCTGCAGCAGGTGGTCAGCAATGGGAGGGTGGTGCACGCTGAGGTCGACGTCGCCAACTTGGGCGTGCAGGATAAGAAGCAGCTGATGGAGAGCATTCTCAAGGTTGTCGAAGATGATAATGAGAAGTTTCTTCAGAGGCTCAGAAACAGAACCGACAGGTACTGAAATTCCCATATATTTATGTAGTTATTGTGTTGAGTTTGAGGCGATGAATTAAGGTTGCGTTCTTGAACAGGGTTGGGATTGAGATTCCGAAGATCGAAGTGAGGTTTCAGAATGTGTCTATCGAGGGAGATGCATACGTCGGAACAAGAGCTCTTCCTACTCTGCTCAACTCTACGATTAATACAATCGAGGTGAATTTTCTTGATCCATTTTGTACAATGTGAGTGTCGGTGCTCTAATCATCATGAATAGTTAGGTAGGTGGGAGAAGTAAACTGTTATTAGAATGTTAAATTTCAGAGTATAGATCTTATGTTAGATATATGATTTTGATGTGATCAAGATTTTAAAGGAATCTGGTTGGATGATGTTATAGGCAGCTCTAGGGATGATTGGGCTCTCTCCTTCAAAGAAAAGGGTGGTTAAGATCCTTCAAAATGTCAGTGGAATTATCAGACCATCAAGGTTAGCTAGCTTACAAACCCTGCAAAAGCTCAAGTATTAAATGCTCGATTTCTGATCATCAATCGAGTTCTAAAATCGCGTGGTATATGTTACAGGATGACACTGCTTCTTGGACCTCCTGGTTCAGGAAAAACAACATTGCTGAAAGCACTTGCAGGGAAGCCTGATGATGATATGAGGGTATTTTTTCCTATCACCAAACATAGGATTTTATTACATGAATACTTCCAATATCTGGTATGTATGCTGATGTTGAATGTTCTGAACAGGTGACTGGAAAGATCACCTACTGCGGCCATGAATTCCATGAGTTCGTTCCTCAAAGAACTTGTGCATATATTAGTCAGCATGATCTTCACCACGGTGAAATGACTGTTCGTGAGACGCTGGATTTCTCCGGTAGATGCTTGGGAGTAGGGACAAGGTATGAGATGCTTGTGGAGCTGTCAAGAAGAGAGAGAGAAGCCGGCATCAAACCTGATCCGGAGCTTGATGCATTCATGAAAGCCACAGCCTTAGTGGGCCAAGAAACTAGCTTGATCACGGATTATGTTCTCAAGGTTCGTCTGCATTTCATCGTTGTTTCTAAGGCGTTCCATACGAATAGTTAATAAACAAGCCTAAGATGTATGTATATGCAAATCTCTGCAGATTCTTGGATTGGATATTTGTGCTGATATTATGGTGGGAGATGATATGAGGAGGGGGATTTCTGGAGGACAAAAGAAGCGTGTTACAACCGGTATGTTGAATGCTAGTCTTCGAGATAATTTTGTCAAACATAAAATTACATTTTGTGATTGTTTTGGCTTTGTTAAAATGCAGGAGAAATGTTGGTTGGACCAGCAAAAGCATTCTTCATGGATGAAATATCGACCGGGCTAGATAGTTCTACAACCTTCCAGATTGTCAAGTTTATGAGGCAGATGGTTCATATCAATGACATAACCATGGTCATCTCTCTACTGCAGCCGGCTCCAGAGACTTTTGAACTTTTTGATGATGTGATCCTGCTTTCAGATGGTGAGATTGTGTATCAGGGCCCTCGTGAGTGTGTGCTCGAGTTCTTCGAATACATGGGGTTCAGATGTCCGGAGAGGAAGGGAGTTGCAGACTTTCTGCAAGAAGTTACTTCCATGAAAGATCAAGAACAGTATTGGAGTCGCAAGAATCAACCTTATCGCTATATCACTGTGCCCGAGTTCGCACAGGCCTTCAACTCATTCCATGTAGGGCAGCAGCTATTGGAAGATCTAAGAGTTCCATATGATAAGTCCAGAGCTCATCCAGCTGCTCTGGTGAAGGAGAAATATGGTATCTCGAACTGGGAGCTTTTCCGGGCTTGTTTTGCTAGGGAATGGCTGCTGATGAAGCGAAGCTCGTTCATCTACATCTTTAAGACCACACAGATTACTATAATGGCTACTATTGCCCTGACAGTTTTCCTGAGAACAGAGATGAAAGCTGGCGAAATCGACGATGCTGCGAAGTATTGGGGAGCATTGTTCTTCAGTCTCATCAATGTTATGTTCAATGGAATGCAGGAGCTTGCAATGACAGTTTTCAGGCTTCCTGTGTTTTTCAAGCAGAGGGATTGCCTCTTCTACCCGGCTTGGGCATTCGCGTTGCCAATTTGGGTGTGTCGTATTCCTATATCAGTGGTAGAGTCTGCATTGTGGATCATATTCACCTACTACACCATTGGATTTGCTCCTTCCCCTATTAGGTAATTGCAAGCAAATATTCAACATGAAAGTGAAAATGGTGCTTATGGCTTTTGAGGTTGATTTTCGATGTTTTATCTGTTTTCAGGTTTTTCAAACAACTATTGGCATTCATTGGAGTGCACCAGATGGCTCTCTCCTTATTCCGTTTTATTGCAGCAGTTGGAAGAACTCAAGTTGTTGCAAACACATTCGGTACATTCGCCTTGCTGTTGGTGTTCGTGTTGGGAGGCTTCGTTGTTGCAAAGGGTAAACACATCACAAGGGCTCTTGCATTCCATGTGAACTGAATCTTGAACATCTGATCACATCTAACTGTCTGATTGTTTCCTTTGGCAGATGACATCCAAGATTGGATGATATGGGGATACTATGTCTCTCCTATGATGTATGGACAAAACGCAATTGCCATTAACGAGTTCCTCTCTGAGAGATGGAGTAAGCCTGCACCTCCTAATGCATCTGAATCAACTGTTGGCAAGACCCTTCTTAAGGACAGAGGCCTATTCACCACGGAGTCGTGGTACTGGATTTGCATCATAGCACTCTTCAGTTTTTCTCTTCTCTTCAATGTTCTGTTTGTGGCTGCACTGACATACTTGAACCGTAAGTACATTACTCGTGCTTCCTGCTTCGTGTTTTTGCTGAGGAAGATATGATGATTTAGCACGCGCTAACTATGTTCCTTGCTTGTGCTCAGCTCTGGGTGATAATAAGGCTATCATAAGCGATGAGAAAGAGGAAAAGAAGAAGAGGAGAATCACTGCAAATGGTGAAGGTGTGTGTATGGCTGATTTTGAATGAAAACTAGTACTATTTTAAACAGTTTGTAGAGTTGGAGAGATCCTAAACAATGGTTTGTCTCTTGATAACTTCAGGTATTCAAATGAGTACGAGAAATGCAGATGGAATTGTGAGCACGAGTAATGAGCCTAGAAGAGGGATGGTGCTGCCTTTTGAGCCCCTCTCTCTTGCTTTCAACCATGTCAATTACTATGTCGATATGCCTGCTGTAAGCCCCTCTCTCTCTCTCTCTCTCTCTCTCTCAACTATGCTTAGCTAGTTCCTAACTTGTGAAGCAACATCCTATGCAGGAAATGAAGACTCAAGGTGTTGATGAGGAAAGGCTGCAGCTGCTGAGAGATGTTAGTGGAGCTTTCAGGCCTGGGATTCTAACAGCATTAGTTGGAGTTAGTGGAGCTGGAAAAACAACCTTAATGGATGTCTTGGCTGGTAGGAAGACAGGAGGCTACATCGAAGGAGCCATCACCGTCTCAGGCTACCCCAAGAATCAAACAACGTTTGCACGAGTCAGTGGCTACTGCGAGCAGAATGACATCCATTCGCCTTATGTTACTGTCTATGAATCACTCCTCTACTCTGCATGGCTGCGTCTGGCTGCTGATGTCAACACAGAAACGCGAAAGGCATGCCATCTCTTTTCGTACAACAACCTAGCACTAATGATCAACTTGGTTTTGACAAAATCTTGATTTTTTTTTGCTTGCTTCAGATGTTTGTGGAGGAGGTGATGGACTTGGTTGAGCTAAACCCCTTGAGGAATGCTCTAGTTGGGCTTCCAGGAGTTGACGGTCTCTCAACGGAGCAGAGAAAGAGGCTCACCATTGCTGTTGAGTTGGTGGCTAATCCTTCCATAATATTTATGGATGAACCTACATCTGGTCTTGATGCTCGAGCAGCTGCAATTGTCATGAGAACTGTGAGGAACACGGTTGACACGGGCCGGACAGTCGTCTGTACAATCCATCAACCTAGCATAGACATTTTTGAAGCTTTTGATGAGGTACTACTATAAAAATAAACCACTTGAAAAACACTCATCATGTCATTGCATTACATTTCTGGTGAAATTGCTAAACATGATCAAATCAATTGTGGTGCAGCTGCTTTTGATGAAGAGAGGAGGACAAGTGATCTATGCAGGCCCTCTTGGTCGCCAATCCCACAAGCTTGTAGAATATTTTGAGGTGACTTTTCTTACTTTTCTGAAACTTTTCTGTGTTTTTATGCTTCTGTCTTGAGCTACATGTATCAAGAACAACGCGGTGAGCTCGTGTCTGGATAGAATAGAAAGCAACCTAACCTTATTCAAACATGCAGGCCATACCAGGTGTTCCCAAAATCAAAGAGGGATACAATCCAGCTACATGGATGTTGGAGGTTAGCTCCTCTGCTGCTGAAAATCAAATGGATGTGGACTTTGCAGAGATTTACGCCAACTCCGCCCTATACCGGTGAGTGGAAATGGACACAAACTCCCTCAAGAATGACAAATTCTAACAAGAGATTGGATACTAATCTGTTTCTTGACTAATTCAGGAGGAACCAAGAGCTGATAAAGGAGCTAAGCGTACCAGCACCCGGGGCGAAGGACCTCTACTTTCCCACACAGTATTCACAATCATTCATGACTCAATGCAAAGCTTGCTTTTGGAAGCAGCATTGGTCATACTGGAGAAACTCTCAGTACAATGCCATTCGGTTTTTCACAACTGTGATCATTGGTGTTATGTTTGGAGTTATCTTCTGGCAAAAGGGAGGCAAAAGTAAATTGTAAGTTAAAACATCTCTCATGTGTTACATCAATAGATAGTTTCTTTTCCTATGACCTGTAGTAACTGAGAATGTTATATAACAGAAAAACTCAACAAGACTTGCTTAATCTTTTGGGAGCAACATATTCTGCTGTTCTTTTCTTGGGGGCTGCCAACGCTTCTGCTGTTCAATCTGTCGTAGCAATTGAAAGAACGGTCTTCTACCGTGAGAGGGCTGCAGGGATGTACTCAGAGCTTCCATACGCCTTCGCACAGGTGAAATACTTTGTCAACTAAAGAAACACATCTCTTTGCATTAGAGTGAAACAGCTTGCTAAACTGTGTGCTGTGTAGGTGGCGATAGAGACGGTCTACGTGGCGATCCAGACCTTGGCCTACTCACTACTTCTATACTCCATGATTGGATATGAGTGGACAGGAGAGAAATTCTTCTACTTCTACTACTTCATCTTCATGTGCTTCACATACTTCTCCATGTATGGAATGATGGTTGTTGCATTGACCCCTGGCTTCCAAATTGCTGCCATAGTCATGTCCTTCTTCCTCAGCTTCTGGAACCTGTTCTCCGGCTTCCTCATCCCTCGTCCGGTGAGTAGTACATTCTTACACAAAACCCTCTCAGCAGACATAATAATGCTAATGAAAAACAATGCATGTTTCTTGCAGCTGATCCCAATCTGGTGGAGGTGGTACTACTGGGCTTCACCTGTTGCCTGGACAATCTACGGAATCTTCGTGTCCCAAATGGGAGATGTGACGACCACCCTCGAGACCACCGGGAACGTTGAAGAAGTGACAGTGAAGAAATTTCTGCAGGATAACTTGGGATATGATTATGACTTCCTCCCTGCAGTAGTGGCAGCTCATGTTGGTTGGGTGCTTCTCTTCTTCTTCGTTTTCGCGTATGGAATCAAGTACCTCAACTTCCAAAGAAGATAAGCAGGGCAGGCATTATACATAGTAGAGAGTGTTAAGGTTTGTTTTGATAGTAGGTAAAGTGTATAATAGTAATAATATGTAGGATGTTCTGTTAGATTGCCAGAAAGGAGACCTCGTGCAATAGTTTTGTGTATTACTGTATTTTGCTTGCTTTGAAATCTATTCAATCCATAAGTTTTCAAATCTCCACATTCTTGCAATTTTATCTTGTGCAGAGCAAACTGTTGTACGTGAATGCAGAAATGTTTAGCAGATTTCTTTTAAATTATTTTGAAATGTCAATATATATACATTAAAAACCAGGACAACCTTAACTAAAATATATTACTCGTCCCATTAAATTAATCCATTTTAATTTTGACATAAAAACCAATATTAATGAGTGTAATATAATTAATATTTTATTTATTTTAGAAAAAAATGGACTAATCTGACAAAAATGAAAATACGGGAGTACATAAGTTGCAAATGAACTGTTTATCTAATATTAGTATTTTTCATAAAATAATAATAAACTCAGGCTGATAAGTTCAAAATATTTATTAAAAAATTCACTCATTATTAAATGATACTAAATAAATCAAAACTTAAAACACAATTTTATTCATCTAAACTCAATTCAATAACACCTCTATGTACTACAAATTAAAGTGGATTACAAAAATATTTTTTTCCATATAGAAAAGGATAATTCGGATAGCCGGGCCAGTTTCCTTTCAATACATAGTTAAGTAACAAAATGTAGACACAATAATTTCAATAAAATATAGTCACTCGATAAATTAAAAAAAATAAATACCACCGAACGTAAATATTAAGCTTCAAATATTACTTCCAACAGAAATTGAATAGATAAATTCATAACAAAGAAGAACAAAAACTAAAAGGAAATTTCCAAAATTTTATAGCGCAGTAAAATAATCGAAATCAAGCTTCTACTGCGCCGCCGCCAACACTTCATTTGCCTCCGTGCTTGGCCTTGGCATGAGACTGCATAGCTACCTCAGAATTGAAGGTTCTGAAACACACAACAAAAGATCAGCCACAATAAAACAAAACATAGCACAAATACAAGAGTTCGTTTGCTTAATACAAAATCATCAACAGGAGGAACACAAGAGATTTGGTTGGTAAACATACTTGGGACATGACTTGCAAGAAAGTTGGCCACCAGATTTCGGAGTTTGCTTGTTGGGAGTTTTCCCAGCAGATTTTTGAGCCGGAGTAGCATTCTGACCCTTTTTGCCTGCAAACAAGAACCAGCCGTTTCAGCAAAAGCAGTCCCCAAATGCATATGCAGAAAACGAGACGTGTATTTTCATACTCCATACCTGTCTTGTCTGGGGTAGCTGCTTTAGCTTTCTTAGCCAAGGGAGTTTTTTCCGAAGTAGGTGCTGGTCTTTTCTTCGACTGTTGTACCTTAGGCAACTCTTCCTCCTCACTCGCATCATCATCTTCATCATCAGAATCCTAAACAACAGCACCAACTTAAGTTTAATGAATCCATCCACAAAAAGTTCTATGAATAACACATGAATGAATATCAGAAGAATTTGTTTAAATACTAGTTATAGAACATACATCCTCAGAGTCATCGCTAGAACCAATTTGTGGAACTCCATCAAGAGCCATTTCATCATCGGAATCAGATTCGCTGTCATCATCTTCATCATCATCATCGCTGGAATCCTTCTCTTCTTCCTTTGCTTTATCATTAGCCCCAGCCTTTGCAGCAACAGCAGCAGCTTTTTCAGTGGCCTTTACAGCCCCAGCTTTGGCCTTAGCAACAACACCTACACAATATACAAAATAAAAAAATTCGTCTTCTTTAATCTCTAATTATGGAATGGTTGAGAAAAAGAATACAGAAATCATTACCGTTTCCTTGAGCCTCCAACACAGGTTCTTCCTCAGATTCTTCATCATCAGATGAGAGTTCCTCATCTTCAACAACATCAGCAATAGTACAATTAAAACAAGTGTCAACTAAAATAAATAAATTCATAACTAGTATGACATCAAACAAAAGTGATATAAGCTACATAAGAACAAGCACCTGAAACGGGATCATCAGCAATGTAGCCAATAAAGTATATGCTACCATTTTTCCAGTCATGGGAGAGTTCAAACTCCCTCTCGAATACCAAATCAAACATCACTTGAGGTCTTTCTTCGGCTGAAAGAGACCCAATGATGAAGCTCTTATTATCGATTTTCATCCGGAGAGGAACATATTTGGCACTTTTAGCATCCTTTACCTCACCCAATGAAGCCTGTAAAAGGACTTTCAAATAATCAAATCTACAAGAACATTAATACAGGAATAAAAAATAATTATTCAAACACTCTAAATATCATTAATTAGCCCGAGACCTGTGAGATATGGATCAGTTGTCCAAACTCTGGTTGGACCTTAAGTTTTTCTCCAGCTTTAACTTCAACTCCTAGATAATCAAATATAAAGAATATAAGCAAATAAAAAAATCCACATTTGTTGTCAAATATATCACTACATCTGGTGCATAAAAACAACACACAAGAAATCACAACACGCACGGAATCATAGACAGCGATGCACAACAAACACCAGTACTATACGTCGAAAACACCAGAGAAAACTAGCCATATGGCAGCCACAAAATCACAAATAAATCAAGAAAAAAAGAAACAAAGTTCTAAAGCACGTCGAACAGCGTAGTAAGATAATAAACCAGCGAGAAACACAATAATCTAGATTATCAAAAACAACTCAGACACGCACGCACACACAAAAAGAAAAAAGAATACTTTTAAACCATCAAACATAAATATGAACAAAACTTAGAAATACTGAATAGAAGGTAATTAAAGAATTGAGAGCGTACCCCAAAACTCCATCTTCGTTCAAAAATTGGTGTTGAGGAGGGAGAACGAAGGAGGAGGAATTCGGAGAGTAAGAAATTTGAAAATTGAATGAAAGAGGCGAGGAGCGTACAAGGGTTTTAGGAGGGTTTTATAGTTGCGAGTAGCAGACAATCAAGGGTTTGTCGCGCGACTCAATTAGGGTTTTGATACGTATATTTCCTTTTATTTTTTTCTTTTTTCTTTTTGGGCTTTTATTAAGTCTACTGCCTTTGTTTTTATATGGGAGGCTCATTGGTTTAGCTTACAGGCTGGCCCGCTTGAATTTCAATATTGGCATATAAATAAATGGGGGCTATAATGTTTTTTAAATCTCTCGTTTTTATAATGCGTTTATAGAATTATTAAATTCAAGTATTTAAAAAAAATGTATATAAGTGTATCAAATATTGTTTATAATTTTAATGATCTGTACGACAAAATATAAGTGTTATAAGGAATTTATGATTTTTTATAAAAAAAATTTAGCACGATTTGATAGTAATATGTGGCTTTTTAGGTTTTGCACGTCTAGATTTTAAAATATTCAATTATGAAATAATTTGTTATAATCTTTTTTATATGATATTTCAACATGAAAGTGATTTTTTCGGCCAAGATTTCTAGGATTTTCTATATACTTGAATTTTATTAATTAATTGAAATTTTAAAAACCTTTTTTGGTTAAAAAATTCTTTGATTTTCCATAACGGTTAAGTTTTATTAATTAATTTAAATTTCACAAAACTTTTTTTTTTGTTGCTAAAACTGGGCTGGGCATTAATTAATGTATAGTTTTTCAATTTACATGTCTAATTTTAATGTGCTGAAATGAGTTTGTTATACTTTTATATTTGTTAAATTTAAATTTGCATATGCATTTAATAAGAAAAAAAATCACATTGATATACCTATGTTTCGTTATTTCAGTTTCAATATACTCCCTCCGTCCCGCCATATTAGGCACACTTTCCTTTTTGGTCCGTCCCGTTTATTAGGCACATTACCGAAAATGGCAAAAATTTACCACAATTTAATTAAGATTAAGACAAGCCTAAAAACCGAAAATACCCCCACATTTTTCGAAATTGACTACATTACCCTTAACCCTAATCTACCCCACCCCTCTCCCTTACCCGCCGCATTTCCCTTCCCCATCTCATTCTCTCCCTCTCGCGATCCCTAATCTCGCGAACCCTAATCCGCCGCCTCCCCTTCCGTCGGCCGTTCCTTTCACCCTCCCACACCCTAATCCGCCGCCTCCCCTTCACGCGGCCGTTCCTTTCACCCTCGCGAACCCTAATCCGCCGCCTCCCTCTCCCCTTCCTCTCCATCTCGCAAACCCTAAACCATCGCCGTCGTCTTCTCGAATCTTTCCACCGCGATGATGTTACCTTCGTCTTCCCCTTAACCCGCGATGATGTTACCTTCGTCCCCTTCGCCTCCGTCTGTGCGTGCAGGCGACGAACCATTTTCTGGCGACGAACCATTTTCTGGCGACGAACCCGGAGTTGTTGCCGCCTCTGCAGGCGACGACTCCGGTATTCTCTCATTCGATCTGAAATCTGACCCGGCCCTAGCAGTCGCCGAGCCCTACCCTTTCGATTCATCCGGAGTTGTTGCTCGCTCTGAGGAACAAGGGTTTGTTGCCGCCGCAGATTCGACGGCTTGGTGGCTGGGCAGCGATGAATCGATGATGAACGGAGGCGTCGTGCTGAGCGGTGACGAGGGCGATGAGCTCTCCTTCGATCTGGAGCACGAGAAGGCTTGGCTGGCGATGGAGGTTGTTCGGCTATTTTGGGACATCTATTTCCCAAATATTGGGTGAATTCTCTCTTTTTTACTCTCTTCAATCTGTTGCTCTTGAATTTGGGAATTGATGTGTGTCATCTGTTGCTGGTTTGCTGGCTCTTGAATCTGTGGCTCTTGATTATGTGGCTCTTGTATCTGTGGTTTGGTTAAGCTCTGTTGCTGGTTTGTGTGTGCTCTGTTGCTGGTTTGTGTGTGCTCTTTGGCTGGTCAAATTGGTGCTGTGGCTGCTGAAATGATTTCAATGTCTACTGTGGGAATATAGGGTAGCCCTGAAATGATTTCAAATTGCACACTCATTTTTGTACACGTTTATGACACACTTTATTAAGTGAAATGTGTGAAACCGTGTTTGAAGTGGTTTCTTCTTACTGTTTAGATTGTTGTGTGTTATGAATAAATGCCATATGCTTTAAATCTGTTTCATATCACTGTATTAAACCACAAAAGCTTTACACAATCCATGTGCTTTACAAAAACCCCAACTGCATTACAAAAGTCACTATATGCTTTACAAAACCCATAAACCCTTTACAAAAGTCCCTTATGCTTTACCCATGACCCTATTGCTTTACAAAAGAGATAGTGAAAATCCTAAATTGGTAATCATCCCTTCCATGTCATCTCCAGCTTCATTCATAAACTGTATGCATTCTTTGACCAATTCCATAGGGATCTCAAGATTAATTGGTAATGCATTTTGCATCATTAAGGCATCTTTTTTTATATGTGGCACTTTGTAATTGTTGCAGCCCTTCACCTTCATAATCTCTATGAAACAAGCTTGTAGGGATAGAAAAACCTTGTTTAGTGTTGTTGCTTCTAGGCTGTTGAAACTTTCTTTGACTGCATTCACAAGCTCACTTGCATTTTGACAAGCTTGCTGCTGCTGCAAGCTTTGAATGGCCCTGAAAAACCCTAAATCATTCACATTTACATCAGGCGAGTTAGGAGGTTGTTGCACCAATTGAATGTTAAAGCCATCTGTGTTTGCTGCCATTTGAAAATCTGCATCTCCATTTGTGATGTGGGGCCTTGCATTATCTTGTTGAATTTGAATACATTTACTTAAACATGTTGGCCATTTCTCTTTAATTGCTGGAATAACCTGTTAATGCACACTCCAATCATTAGCTTAATGAAGTATGAACACATTTAGGGCTGTTTTAAATTGAAACACTTACATAGTTGATTAGGCTAGCTTTGATCACTTCCTTAGTGATACTCTGAAGTGGTTTCAGTTCTAATGTGCCTGCATCCCTATTTTTACTGCTTCTCTTTGCTGCAACCTCTTCTACAAATGGCCATATCCCTAATTTACCATCCCAAATGATGCTGCCCTCTTCTGAAAACACCGGCCTACTAACAGCACACATGAACATAACTTTGGGAATAAACTTCTTGCTCTTGCATGTTCTATATGGCTCTGTTTCTGAATCTGTGAGGTAGTATCTGTGTGTGCTTTTGGTTAAGTAAAACCATTTTTCATCTATGTGCACGATATTCTCCATTGCCTTGAAATGAACATTCTTTGAAACATGATCATAAGCTATGGCATCTAAACTATACCTCAATCTAACCAGTTTGTTAGGAGCTGTCAAACACGGTTTAATTGCATTGGTGTGAGCTCTGATCAGGTTTTGTTTAGCCCATCTTCCCACAGTAGATTTAGATATGCTAATGCTATCAGCTAGAGCTCTTATGGAACCTCTTTTCTGAAAATTTATTGCAGCAATGTGTTCATGGTTAACCTCATGTGTGAGCTTCCTAATTCTGAAATGTCTTTTGCCTATGGAATGCAATCCTTCACCTCTTTCTTTTGATTCTTGTGCAGCTTTCCAGATTCTTGAAACTGTGGTTCTGCTCACTTTGAAGGTTGATGCAGCTTGGTTGACAACCCCTCTTGCTGGTTTGGAGGCCCTCGAATTTTCCAGCAGGAACAGAAGGATTTCTTCCCTTCTACTCTCACTTATGTCTGGATTTTTGCCCATCTTTGAAGCTTTTTGATGGCTGCAGATTTTGGTGGCTTTCTTTTTGATTTGTTTTTTATCTCAATAGAAGCTGTATTTATAGAGTTGTTTAGGGGGGGAAATTTGTAATCTGCAGCTTAAATTTTCAGAAATTGGCTCCAAAACTTGATTAGTGCTTTGTTTAAACATGATGTGACATACCCCTACAATTTTAATAGCCCTCCATTAGTGATTTTTTATTGATTTTTTATTGCTTAATTAGACTTTAAACATCATCTTAAATTAGCTCCTTGGTTCTTGTGCCGATTCCCTCCGTGCCTAATATAGCGGGACGGAGGGAGTAATATTTAATAATATTTATTGTTATATATTTTATTGTATAAAAATATGATATATGAGATTATTGATTATATACGAAGATATGTTGAATGATACACGAAAATACAAAAAAAAAATATATATATGTATTGTTTATATCTTATTATAATATAGTTGTTTAGCACAAAAAAAAATTGGTTGGCTGAACAAATTAGATTAAAAAAAAATGTTGATAATTGATGGAGATAGTCAGCTATTTATTATGGGATATGAAAATTGAAAAAAAAAAAGTTGAGACATTTGTTCAACAAAATCGCCTAAAATAATTAATACTTAAATAATAAAATATCTAACTAGAAACTAAAAAATGGTATAGAATAAAAACAACTAATTATATTAATAAAAATATCAAAGAGTATTATGAGTTCAGGATAAAAAAATTAAATTAATAATCGATTCATAACCCAAAAATAAATTCTAAATTTTAATGTTATAAAAATTCGCTTCAAACCCAATCATGTATGTGATCAGCATAGAGTAAAAATAACCACGTAAACCCCATGAATATGATGAAAGAAAATGAAACAATAAATAGCACAAAAAATGTTGTACCCAATAAAATAAAATTCAATGAAAGTAGAATATAACGTGCACCACACAATAGTGACATTTCGGCATTAATACAGGTGCCATGTTTTCCTAATCAGAGACAAAAACTATACTCTATGCCTTCCCGCTAACCCTGGCATTAAAGTAACTTTCTTCACAATATAAAAATAAAAAAAAATTTATCAATCTAGGATCCGATAAATAATTCAATTATCGATTCAGGATTCGAAAGATTAATTCTCAATTCAAGATCTGAAAGATCACAGAAATTCTCAATCCAGGACCCGAAAGATCAAATAATTCTTAATCCATGACCTCAATATCAGATTCTAGATTAAGAATTATCTTTCGAATCCTGAATTGGTAACTCATCTTTCGGAGTCTTGAATCAATAATTAAACTATCTTTTGGGTCATGAATAACAATTCTCCAAAATGAGACCATATTAGTTGCCTAATAACTACACAAGAAAGCGAAAACACCATATCATGAAGCAAGTTATACACTAATGGTGAAAAACTGCGTACATACCAACCAACAAATTCAAAAAAAGCATCCTAATACAAATCTTAATCCAATATCTGCAGACAAGATAACAGAACAAAACCATCAAATGAAAATGCGTCAACAAATTCCCAATGCAGCATGCACAACAGAATCCATTGCCACAGTGTGATCCGATAATGTCAGGTGAGTCAGGTTGTTGGAGTGGTTGTCTTCTTAAAATCAATCTTATCAACCTTCACCTCTCCGTCTATGAGTTCATAAACATACACCACGACTCGTAGGCCATCAATGTCCATGAGGACGAAGCTTGGGTTGACATCGTAAGTGATGCTGCTGAAGGCACCGGTGGCAGATCCAGGATTAATCACAACTCCAGCCTCATGTTTGTAAGCAGTAAATTGGTGGGTATGGCCAGTGACAAGAATGTCTACATCTAGCTGCCTCTGGAGCATTGCAAGTGAGTCCAGATCCCCCCATGGAATAACCTTCACAAGAGATTATAAAAAGGTAATGAGCATTATCAATGTGCGAAATCAATTCTTCTTTGCTACAAATAAATGTGGCATTCGCTAGGGGGAAACCATAAAAATGGAGGAAGTGGAGTGGAAGAAAAGTTGCTTTACTTAACATGCGTCAAACTAGGATGAACAGATCAAAGAAAAAAAAAAAAAAAAAAACTCAACAATCTAACAAGAGAGACAAGGAGCCACCTGATGTCCATGGCATACACCAAGCTTAAACTGACCAATTGTCAATGTTTTGGTATCTGGATAGCGCGAGTCCTCATCATATTCACCGCGAGTAATGTGCAAGTCTGGACAAACAGTTTTTAAGTAGTCATGAACTTCCTGCAAATATAGTAACAATAGATGTAGTTACAGCTATACTGAATATTTTCAAGCACAGATGTTCGAGAGTTTTGAAGACATACACACTCATTCAAATGTGTCCAGAGGAAGGGGGAAAAGTAAACAAAATCCTACTTGATGCCTAATACTCCCATCTCAAGGCCCTTTTCTTTGCGAGGGGGAACACTAAGAATTTCTATCTACCATAAGGTTGTATACTTTAACTTGGTCCAGGTCAACCTTAACTACTATCCGCTGTGGCAGATCTACTTGCACATATAGAGCTGCCTGATCATGTAATTATACATCAAAGTTCATAATTTTGTACTTTGTTGATAGTCAATTTAGTCCAGCACATTTACGTTACACAACATACAAAGATTTTTTAGGCAACTCAAAAAGATTCATTTGCAAAGCTTGAGTAAAAAAAATAGCATCAATTACCCGGCAATAGTGTTAGGTTACCTCCATCGCCTTACGAAAAAATGTAAAGCATATAACCCACAATGTCAAGATACATTATTTACATTCCTAAAAATTCACGAATGCTGCCATGCATCAGTCATTGGTGCAGTAAGGAATCATCCTCTTTTTGTGCTACTTGACATTTAGTACAAGTATACAACACCATCAGTCCTTCAACTTGGTAACTTGCATACAATCAATCGTGCCTAATAACAAGCAGAAGTTTTCCAGCATGCGTACATGGATGGAGATCTCCGGCACACAATCTATTTAATCAAAATCAAAGAGATATTATTTACTCACTTTGATACATAAGTTTCCCGTACAAATGACATGCTGGATCTTTCCTGGAACAAGCATGGACTTGAACTTTGCAGGCAGGTCCGGTGCCCTGTGCGGTATGTGTAAATCACCTAATGCTAGTACTAGCACCATCCCTCCAATTCAGATAATCAGAAGCCTCACCTTTTATTTCTGAAAATTTAGAGCATTTAAAATCAATACATTTTAGAGAGGTGAGGTAATCATTAACACGGATAAAGAAAGATCGTAAATATTAAAATAAGTAGGGGGCAAGTATGTTAGTCAGTGATCGGCCTGAAACACTATATGCACCAACCTTATCCGTCATCAGAACATCAAATGCCTAATGAACACATTCATCTACAACTAGAAGTTGATTAAAATGTAGAACCGCAAAATCCCAAACTTTCTAATATAATCCGATTAAATGATCAGGCATCAACTCGTTTTATTCTCAGGGTTACAGATATCGGTTCATACGAATGCATCATAAGATACACTATCGAATGGGAGAAAAAAGCACTCACCAAAATCGCAGGCATATACGACTCACCGAATTGAACAAAACATTGTGATTCAGCTTTACCCTAGAATATCTAGTTCATGCATAAAAAGAATAAAAAGGTAGAAGGCGCAGCTTACAGGAGTGAGGGAGAATCTCGTAGTACAGTTACGCCAGCCTCTGGTGGATCGATGGCGGCGCCGGCGACTATGAGCTGCCGGGATAAGGACAACTGATGGTGAATGTTGACCCTGATTTGGGAATTATGGTTTCATCAAAGGATCCCCTTTTGATCCGCGATTTGGCATTTGTTTTTGCCTGGAGCTATTTTGATATATTAGGCTAGTTAATAATATTTCAATAATAATAATAATAATAATAATAATTATTATAATAGTAACAATAATCCATGGGCTTTTACGGCCCATTTCATTTTTTAATTTTCAGAAGCCTATTAACACTAGGGGAACACTAGTGGTGGGAATAGGCCAGGCCAGGCCAAGCTTTGGCCCGGTAGATCTGGGCCGACCAAAAATTTTATAGGCCTTAGCCTGGCCTATTAATCAATATAAGCTTTTATAAAGGCCCAGGCCTGACTTATTTAGTTATGAAGGCCGGATTTTTGACCTACTTAAGGCCTATTTAAGCCTATATAATAATTTTTTATTTTTTTATTTTTATAATATAAATAAATATATAATTTTAAATATTAAGTTTATCTTATTATTTAATGTTGATAGGTCTTATTCTTCAGTGAGTCTAGACCATAAAAAATTATAGATATGCTAAATAATTTAATAATTTAGATATATATTTATGGTTAATATCATATAATGCTCTACGGTCCATCTAATATATATGTGTAGTTATTAATAAATTTTTAATGCCTAACAAAGTGTTTAATAATTTAACAATCAATTTAATTTGTTACTTTTTTTAATTATAAATATTATATTTAATATTAAATAATTAAAATATTAATAATTTATACAATATATTATTTTAAATAGACCGGCCTGTTAGGCTTAAAAGGCCTAATTTGAAACCTGGGCCTGAGCCTGTTTATGTATGTAGGCTTTTTAAAAAGCCCAAGCCTAGCCTATTAGTCAAACAGGCCGGGCCAGGCCAGGCCTAAGGCTCCTGTCGGGTAGTCTGGCCTATTTCCACCCCTAATTAACACATATTGGATTTGGGCCTATTAGAATCACCCCTTAATAATTTTCTTCTTTATGGCCTCTAAAATAAATACTCCCTCCGTCCCAGCTTAATTGTCTCACTTTCCTTTTTCGTCTGTCCCAACTCAATTCTCCTTTTACTAAAAAATGTAAGTTTTCCATACTGAATAATAAAATATTAATTACACTCAACTTATTCTACACTCACACTCTTTAGTAATTGTGCCCGGTCAATCCGGGACAATTAAGCTGGGATGGGGGAGTAATATATATAAATATTATTTTATTTTAATTTACAATTACAACATCAATTTCTAATCCTACAAATGCACGTAACTTTTTGTATTTGTATCAATTGTGATTTTACATTTCATATTAAAAAAAATTTGATGTCTTACCTTTAAATTCTTAATAACTATGTAAAAATGTTGTATTTGCTTTGCTATTATCTATTTATTTACCTTAATATTTTTAATATTAATTATAATTAGCACATTAAAGAGGCCCAAAGCGAGGCCATCGGCACTCTTGCAGGCCGAGAAACGAGTCGGCCCAACAGAAAGCAATTTGCAAGAGGGAGCAGTCTGACCAGGTAGAAAGGTAGTTCGACGAAAGAAGAGATTTTCCCCCGGAAGGACGAGCTAAAAGAGGATGATAAACGGTCAAGAGAGAGCCTCTTAACGATCAAGAAAGCCATCAGACGATGAAGGAATAAGCTCGCGATAATCCCGCAAGTATTTGGAGACGAGCGCCACAACTACCCCAATAAAACCGGAGTTCGCTACTCAACGGACCCAGCGAGAATCTCGGAAACTCTAACGCATTCGAACCCCTATAAATAACCCCTTGTAGGCCTATTTTCGGCATCTAACTACGTAGTGTATTGAAAAATTGCACGTTGTTATTCACTTGCTTTAAGTTCTTATTTCAAGTTATATCCACCCAACCTGTCAAGCTCGACACCGTCGGGCCAGTCGTCTGATTGTGTACTCTGCCGTATTCTTTATGTCACGTCCTCTCTCTTGTTTACATTTGATTTATTTTTATTTTGTATATTATTTGTTGTCATTTTATGTATCATTTGGATCTATAGTTTTTGGGGTCCCGTATCCGTACGAATTGAACCTCAACAATATTATGAATTTTTTTTATTTAATTATGCATTATTTCCAATATATATTAAATTTATATTATATAAACACATTTATATACTACTCGCATATAATTCTATATAACAAGTATCATTTGTCTAGATTTACAATTACATTGCAATTTTCAAGAGGCGAAGTTACAAAAAAAATTGTATTTTTTGGGCAATTCTAGTACACCCATAATTTGGCTATAAATAAAATTTCATTTGAGTTGTTTATTAAACGAATCAAACTAAAATATCATAGTATTTGACTTGTAAATTCGTGAGCAAGTTAATTAGCCAAAATTAGTAAGCATTATAAAATAATTAATTTTATAAGAGTAATATTTTTATGATTTAAGAAAAACAATAATGATAAATATTTCTAGTAAGGAGAAGATTCTCAATTTGAGAATGAGTATGATATTAATTTTGGAACAAATGAATTTTTCTTTCAAAATAAAAATAATAATAAATATTTTTAAATAAATTCTAAATTTAGAAAAAAAAAATTGCTCGATAAAGTTCGTGAACTTCAAAGTATTTGATAAAAAAACTCAAAGCTCGACTCGATATTAAATGAATCAAACTTGAGCACGACGTTACTCGGCTCAACTCATTTCACCCCCTAACCATATTCATCGCGTATTTTTTTAAGTGACTTGATTATTCCTGATGAATTATATTTATTAGTTCGTTTTATGTGTGTTCTTATAATCTAACTAAATATATAAGACTTGTAGAAATATTTGGGTCAGTATTGCAACTTGTAAGTACCTAAAACTAAAATATTGTGATTCTATTTCTTTTATAAAAAAAAACTAAAATATTGGGTGTTGGGAAATTATTCCTAAATCTCCCTTAGGATTTATTTGTAAAAGGTTTTGTTGGATCAAACCTTATTTAGTTGGTCGATCATTTGCTGAAATCTAGAGAGTCTAACACAACTTGTAAAGTCCTGTATAAGTTGAACATCGAGTTGTAATAGACTAGTGTGCTAAGAAGAATCCCTAGCAGACAC